>CM049379.1:19254455-19818201 GCA_026937815.1 Etheostoma perlongum
CAATTCAAGTTATTTGGGGCTGAGATCTAGTTTTTCATGTATTGGTAGTGGGTTGATCGTGCTTGACCAGTATGTCCCATGTATAGCGTCATAATTTTCACACACCCTAACACAAATTCATTTTTTTGGATGTCACCACACAGTACACTTTTTTTTTTTTTTAATGATTAAAGTTTATGTATTCTAATATGTGGATGAATTGGAAAGGAGTATGGTGTTCTGCTTCACTGCTATCCATTTCCCTGAATGTGGCTTCCAACCTTAAGGGCAGGTGTGCGTGGGGTCTTTTACCTTTTATTTCTTATAGATGAGATGTTGTGCAGCAAATGGACTTGAATGGACTGCTATGAGGATGATAAACAAAATGAAGGTGACCACTGCAGGGACCGGCGTGAAGTTGTACTCTTTAAAAACTTTATTGCATCATTGTTCACATGCTGATTATATGTGAATTTCATGCCTTGTCTGGTTAGCCCCTCACAGCCGCATGACCAACACAGAAAAAGTTACGTTGTTACACTACCAGTGATTAGAGCCAACAGCAGAGCTGGGTCATTTATTGAAAAATCCTTCCCAGTGATTTGTACTGTATTTACTTTACTCAGTGTAGAATGCATTGTGCAAATTCACAATTTGTCGTAACCTGTCCCAGAGATCTGTGGTTAAAAAAAACCCGCTTTTGTCATTATGGTGTATTTTTTTCTCCAAATGAAGCTTGTGTGTTAAGCCTCAGTATTAATGTATTTATTGAAATACTTACCAAGTGAAGGTACTGAAATGGCCATTATAATATTTTGCTGGTTATAATCGCGAGTGAGTGAATGAACATGCTGTGTGTTTACATGTCTGCCATTCTCCGCTCTCTTCTTTTTTCCCTTACTTGATTGGACTGTGTATTCTTTCCCTGGGTCGAAGGCACTGAAACTGCACCACTGCAATGGGCCTGCATTCATGCAACTTAGATGTCTGTTCAGCCACGCTCGTTGGTACTCTGAGGTGTGTGTGTGCGTGCGTGCGTGCGTATGTATGTGTACACTTTTGATGGCTATTGTTTATGCTTGAGATCCATTCTGATTAGAGGCATGGACCTACGGTAATATTAAAAGCTATGTTTGCATCTTTTGTTTCTTTTGTAAGGTTGACACACCTTAACACATGTATTTAGGACCACTTAAGATGACACTTTTTTTTTTTAAAGAGTTCAAATAAACTTTGTGTAGTGGTGTACAAATTGAAAGTAATGTATTTTTGTTTGATCTTTTTCTTTTTTAACTATACCAAATGTAAATTATGTACAATAAGTGTGCCAATCCCCTTTATTTGTAAAGCCCAACTCTTAACAAGTGCCAATGTTGTGAAAAATGAAGGGGCCTGTGAATTTCATGGTCCAGTTTTTAAAACAAATAAACACTTAAGTTTGTGATTAATTAACTAAAAAAAGGACAATTTTATTCTATATTTAAGATTAACGATAAACTGCTGTTTTTAAGATAAATGTAATTTTAAGTGCATGTGTTTGTCAGGTTAGGGAGAGGGTGGGTGGGTGAGATACTGTATTCATGCAGCACCCTCGTGAAAAGGGTCCTAAAGATTATTGATTTACAGTATTTTAGCCATATTTCTCTTTTGTATGTTTCATTTCAACCACTGTTGCCTGAACCTCATTCAAACATGAAAATGATTTTCATAGCCTTCTCCTTTTAAATGTTTTAAATTGGAATAAAATATGTTCCTATACTCTCTCATTGCATCCTTGTACATTTCCTTTGCAGTGAGCATTTGTCTTCTTACATATTGTGATTAAAGGATCATGTGACTTTTTATGTCCACTGCTCCAAGTTGTGAATACTTTGAGCAACTGCCACAATTTTTCAGACCACTTGAATTCCAGTTAGCCGTTGGGTTTCCATTCATTTCAATACAATGTTTGGCTCGAGACCATTATCATGCAACATATACAGGTGTAATTTGTATTAAATGGGCTAAAACATGCACAATACTAGTTTGTTTTCTTATATCAGCTAATGCTGTGACTGTCTACAGTCCTACCAGCTTGTAAATGAATGTGAAACAATACTCAAGTTAGACAGAATGTGGTAAACATTTATTGGAAAGGTTTGTGAAGCAAAAAAAAAGTTAAATTTTTTTTTGAGATCTGGCATTCAGTGTTTTAATATAAAATTTCAAAGCAACACCAGGCAATATCCAATAATCATATATACATTTATTTCAGGTGAGAGAGGTTCTCAGTAGTTCTAAAATTCTGGTTAAGGAAAAACTAAATGACAGTCTGCAATAATTTGTTTTTGGTATTTTAAAGAATTGCATGTTTAGTCAGAATCATTTTGTGAGAGGTTACCTACAGCATTATTAAAGACTCGAAGCTATAAACTGTGAAATGGTATTTATATTATGTTTACCTTTGTTGGACGTTATGTTTTTAAGATTATTTTTTGGGGCATTTTTTCCCTTTTGGTGAAAGGAAAAGTGGGAGAGAGATGAGGGATGACACGCAGCAAAGGGCCGCTGCAAAGGACTCCGCTTACATGGGGCGCACGCTCTTACTGGGTAAACTAGAAGTCGCCCCAATTTTGATTCTTGTTAATGTTATTACTGTAGTGGCTTGACCCCCGTGCGTATTGTCAAGTTCACTGATACAACCATATCATCCCTCCAGTGACTGAGACTGGTGATCTGTCCACATGAGGCGCTAGCTGCCCAGACATCAGCCGGTTGTTGAGGTAGATCTGCGGCGTGTAGATCTGCGCTGCACCACGGCGGTCACCGCTCATCTAGCTGCTTTGTTTCTTTGTGGGGCGTTCAGCAGCACATTATCGTCGCGTCTATCCACAGCTCCAGGAATGGACTGACTTTCTAGCTTCACCACCACTGACAAGTCCACTCTGTTTCTTCACGACTCCTCGGATAAACGTTAAGAGTTTAACTCAAGCCTGGGATCATTTTAATTTGATGTTGATTAGCCGTCTGAGCGACACAGATTGTCTTTTCACTCGCGCGACTTATTTTTAGCCGCTGGACGAAACTGGATTGAACTTAAACGAACCCGCAGACATTTTGTTATTTCTGAGAATAAGAGCGTTTTTCCCCCCTTACTTTTTTATCAGTCGCAGCTGGCTGAAGCGAGCGAACGGAAAGCTTTAAAGGACCACCACAAGGCGAAGGAAGAAACAATAACCCTCTCTGCTCACTAACTAAATCCAGACACCACAGTGTTCATATCGTTTTTAATTTACACGCGTTGAGCTCGCATCGCTGCTGCTTGTGCGTTAAAGGCGGAAGGCTTGCAACTGCGATGGATCATTTTGACTGACAGCTTTTGAAGAATTAGCTAGCTTAGCCAGTGAGGAACCAGCACTGGTGGTGGTTTCCTGTTTACAGACGCAGTAAATACGGGCTCGGGACCTAACGTTACAGCTGAATGGTTTTGCATTCCCCAGACAAGACAGCGGCTCTTTAACCTCGCGAACGACGGCAAAGTACATCACTTAAATTCGGGTATTTTTTTAGTGGGGGTCGCTGGCTACCGTTAGCTAGCTAGCTAGCTAGTCATCCTGCTACCGCTGGACAGCTCCTGTGTAAGGCAGGGCTAACGTTAGCTTTGGACAAAGGACCAACGCAGGGAAAATATAAACACAGGGCACTCAGTCGATCGTGTTTGGGAAGGAAAGCAACAAACAAGGAATTGACATGATGTTTCCACAATCAAGACACTCAGTAAGTGGATTTTAATTTGACATTTGTTCAAAATGTAGGTACTTGCTCTACAGTAAGCACTAACTGATTTACCCAAGCAGGTTGGTCAGGTAGGGAAATCAGCATGCAACTTGTTTTTTTGGCAGTAGCCTATATTGTAATTTAAACAGATGTATCATACGAAACACGTTTTGTTTTGTTTTGGCAGTAATAACGTTGGGGGCTTATAACTAGTGTTCTGGCAAGTTCTGCAAAAGATATGTATTTGGGTTTTTTATAAAGACCCCCATGGGAAAGAAACCCTTTGTAATTTGAATTAAAACTGTTAAACTTGTTCCAGATGCTGGCATCCTCCAAATCAAACTATAACGAATGCTGTCATATTTCACAACCATATGAATATTTACAACCTTGTGTCAGTGTATTTTCAGTTGGCCGCCTTTTCCAAAATGCCAAAACCAGACATTTATTTTCATGGTTTTGGCTGTAGTCAAAATAAAAGTGGTGTCGTCACTGTCATGTTTGGTTGTTGAGACTCAAAACTCACTGCACACTATATTGTGCAGGTGGCTGTTTTTATTTTATTTTTTAAAAGCGCACATTTCTGTTCCCCTAAATTTTAAGTTTCCATGGTAACAGAAAGTAAGTCCGGGGCATGTATTCATCAGTGATGAGGGCTCTGAGCCCATTGGTCAAACATTTATGTTAAGTCACTGGCAGAATTGTGTTACGTGTCACTATTGAAATATCCAGTGGTGTCAGTACTGCTTTGGACCTCAATTTGTTTCTTATGAAACCTGCCATAAACTAAAATATGGTGGCTTACTTGTATTTTCATCTTTCCCCTGGAAGGGCAAATCTAACATAAGGCGTTTATGTCAGTCCATCAGAGGTAAACACAACTACAAGAAGACTGTTCTGTTGCCAAGGACTGTGCCCTCTGCTTCTCCCTGGCAACGTCTTGTTGCCACAGCTAGCTCTTTTACTGCTCAAAGCAGAAGAGGTGTTTGCTGAAGCTAGAACCTTAACGTCTTTTGTGACATGAATGGGTTTGCCCTTTGGCAGTCGGTCGGCGGCAGCCTGATTGTGGCAAGCCAGTTGATGTGTGTTCTCAGTTCTCAGACTAGGGAGCAGAATGTGGAACTTCAGGCCTGGGTTGTCAGATGAGTGAAATCCTGTATAAGCTGTGTGTCCTCCTGAGTTTAATTTACCATAAGTGTTTTGAAACGGAAAATCTAAAAGGACAACTGCAAATAAAAAAAACCTACAATCAAATATCTGTCACAATATTAAATGCAATCTTATCACAACTCCTTTTTTTAGATGAAAAAGAAAAACGGTTACAAAAGACTTCAGGTGATTTTCATACTTCAGTTCAACAACAGTGGCAATTTCATATTAGCAGTAACATGGTTTGAACAGTAATGGCGGTTTTCCACTGCGTGGTATCTACTCAACCGCCTCGACTCTACTCGCCTTTTTTGGTTTTCCATTACGAAAAAAAGTCCCTGGGACCTGCTACCAGGTACTTTTTTTAGTACTACCTCAGTCGAGGTTCTAAGCAAGCTGAGGCGATACAAAAAGGTGACGTGGAAACCTGCAGACTGCTGGTTGGTCGGATCGCTGCGTTGTTAGCAGACGAGTGCGGAGTGTGTGTCCGGAACAAACGACATTAAAAAAGAATTCTAGCCAGACACCGACAGAGTATCTACTCTCTGCACTATTCTCACTTTCCAACTGTTCAATATTAAGGTCTATATATTAGGGGATTTATGTTGTTTCCAATATTGCACACTGTTACTTTAAAAAAAACAAGACAATATATCAAAGAAAAGTTTTTATTTATCTATTCAAGTAGCACATCAAACCCTCCCGTCCATCCCGGTCTACGTCCCCTGCACCCTGTGACAGTGTCCCCCACGGCTCTGCTGGCCCAGATGCATCCCAGTCGTTGTCATAAGCCTCTCCATGACTCTCATAAAGATTATACGAAGCCCAGCAGGTCAGAACCAGAGATTTCCCCCCGTCGGACATCGAACGCCCACCAGACGGTTTGCGGCGGCGGTTTTGCAAAGCGTTAATGCTCTGAAACACAAACGGTACACAGCAGACATATTTTGGTGTGTAATCATGGTTGCTAAAGTTCATGTACTTTATATAGCGTATAGTAAATACTGACTGTGACCCCTAACACATGCAAATGTTAGCTAACGTTACCAGGAAACTTAACTTACCCTTTCTTGTCGGCGAACAACAGTCATGTCGACGTCTGAACTCCGTCTGAATTCCTAAACTCCTGTTTTTTTTAGCGGTGATTTTTGTTGCTTCCTTTAGCTTCTTTTGAAACAAAACATTGGCGAGTAGCCGACGTGCTGTTGTGAATCACGTTGAAAATTACGTCATCACGCGTAGCTATGGTGACTAGCCACGCTGAGGCGTTACTCAATCTGCAATGGAAAACGGACGGAGAATGCGTCGTGCCGAGTAGAGGCGGTCGAGTCGAGTTGTTACCATCAATGGAAAAACGCCATAAGAGTAAACTGTTTTTATTTTGGTCCCTGTCAGTAGTCGCCATGTTTTGATTGTGAAGTATTTACCCACTGAATGAGGTTCCATGCAAAGTTAAGTTCTTTTCATTTTCTATTTTAAGTTATTGCCTCTCAAGGCATTGTGGGATAGCAGGTGAAAAAACAAAGCTGGCCCACTGAGAGGAAACCTTTTAGGCTACATCCATAATTACTAGGTTTTTATTTTAAAATGAATATCTCTGTCTATAACTATTTTATCCATACTAACACACCTGAAAACACTTATCACAGACCACTCACATACACTGGGCATGCATGTGTCGGTGTACACATGGTGTAAGGCTGATAACATCGCTGGACACAGGTATTGGCGCAAATCGCTCGAATATTAGCTTGCCTCTTGGGCGTGCAGGCAGTAGTAGGATTATAAAATGCAGAATTTAACTGCACACCAGCTGCGAAAACAAGATCAGAAATGTCTGTTATTTGCTATTCATGTTGAATTAACCGCAAGTAGGCAAGGCTAATGTTTCTTTTCTTCCGGGAAAAGGGTCACATGATAGGGGCGTGATAAATCAGGGAAGTAAACGTCGGGACTGAGTGACCATTTGTGTCCAGGTCATCGTTTCCAAAGGTCTCCGTTTCTGCCCATCTAGACTAAAACACAACAGAGTTTTCAAACTAAAACAGGGTCTGCAGCGTTTCCAAACATCTCCATTTAAGGGGATTTGGAAATGCCAGAGAAGTGTTGACGCGAGGCGTAAACGTAGCAAGAAATATGCCATTTACAACGAAGACGTAGTGGCGTGGATAGCCTCAGTCCTTGATTCTGTCCTCTGTTCTCCTGAGCCGGGCCCTCGATCAAACACGCAAAGGAGAGGACGAGGACGGTAGAATGATCATAGATTAAAGCTAAACAGTGTAGAGGACTCTCTATGTGTATATACAGTGAGGAAAATAAGTATTTGAACACCCTGCTATTTTGCAAGTTCTCCCACTTAGAAATCATGGAGGAGTCTGAAATTGTCATCGTAGGTGCATGTCCACTGTGAGAGACATAATCTAAAAAAGAAATCCATAAATCACAATGTATGATTTTTTAACTATTTATTTGTATGATACAGCTGCAAATAAGTATTTGAACACCTGAGAAAATCAATGTTAATATTTGGTACAGTAGCCTTTGTTCCAGAGGTCAAACGTTTCCTGTAGTTTTTCACCAGGTTTGCACACACTGCAGAAGGGATTTTGGCCCACTCCTCCACACAGATCTTCTCTAGATCAGTCAGGTTTCTGGGCTGTTGCTGAGAAACACAGAGTTTGAGCTCCCTCCAAAGATTCTCTATTGGGTTTAGGTCTGCAGACTGGCTAGGCCACGCCAGAACCTTGATATGCTTCTTACAGAGCCACTCCTTGGTTCTCCTGGCTGTGTGCTTCGGGTCATTGTCATGTTGGAAGACCCAGCCTCGACCCATCTTCAATGCTCTAACTGAGGGAAGGAGGTTGTTCCCCAAAATCTCGTAATACTGGCTAGGCCACGCCAGAACCTTGATCTGCTTCTTACAGAGCCACCATCCCAGTACTGGTACTCATCATTCTTCTTCCTCCAAACACGGTTAGTGGAATTATGACCAAAAAGTTCTATTTTGGTCTCATCTGACCACATGACTTTCTCCCATGACTCCCCTGAATCATCCAAATGATCATTGGCAAACTTAAGACGGGCCTTGACATGTGCTGGTTTAAGCAGGGGAACTTTCCGTGCCATGCATGATTTCAAACCATAACGTCTTAGTGTATTACCAACGGTAACCTTGGAAACGGTGGTCCCAGCTTGTTTCAGGTCATTGACCAGCTCCTCCCGTGTAGTCCTGGGCTGATTTCTCACCTTTCTTAGGATCATTGAGACCCCACGAGGTGAGATCTTGCATGGAGCCCCAGTCCGAGGGAGACTGACAGTCATGTTTAGCTTCTTCCATTTTCTAATGATTGCTCCAACAGTGGACCTTTTTTCACCAAGCTGCTTGGCAATTTCCCCGTAGCCCTTTCCAGCCTTGTGGAGGTGTACAATTCTGTCTCTAGTGTCTTTGGACAGCTCTTTTGTTCTTGGCCATGTTAGTAGTTGGATTCTTACTGATTGTATGGGGTGGACAGGTGTCTTTATGCAGCTAACAACCTCAAACAGGTACATCTAATTTAGGATAATAAATGGAGTGGAGGTGGACATTTTGAAGGCAGACTAACAGGTCTTTGAGGGTCAGAATTGTAGTTGTCTAATATATATATATATATATATATATATATATATATATATATATATATATATATATATATATATATATATATATATATATATATATATATATATATATATATATATATATATATATATATATATATATATATATATATATATATATATATATATATATATATATAATTGCACTAAGGTGTTGTGAAATAAGATGCTGGTGGGCAAAACCCTGGACAGTAGAACCTGTCCACGCGTAAGGTAGTTCATTTAGTGTTTTGGCAAGTAAATCTCCCTTGTATGTGTGCTAAAACCAAAATGTGTGTGTTCACCACAGTAATGATGGTATTGCAGAATCCATGTTGTGACAGAAAGTGACAACACCGGTATACCGCCCACCAATACTTTACAGCGTTTTTCCATTACATGGTACCTGCTCAACTCGGCCGCGGTGGCCCTTCCTCCTTTTTCCATTGCAGGAGGCGAGCGTGGCTGGTCATCACAGCAGGAAACTGCCGTGACCTAACGCGACACACACACAGATGTGTGTTGTTTATGATTCTCGGCATGTGGCTGTTGCCAAAAGACAAATTTAGTTTCAAAAGAAGCTGGGGGCAGCAAAAAAAAACAACAACGCTGGATTAACTACTTAAACACGGCAGGTTTATCCAGGACACCCCCGTCTATCACTAGCCATGATGACGCAGTGATTAGTGACGGTTCCTCCGACCAATCAGTAGGCAGCAGGTTTTCACGTCACCTTTTGGTATCGCCTCAACTCGCTTGGAACCTCGACTGAGAAAAAAAAAGAAGTACCTGTTAGCAGGTACCTGGGGCTTTTTATTGTAATGGAAAACCTAAAAAGGTGAGTCAAGGAGGCAGTGGTCTCTTGATAGGCTGAGAACTCTATCACCTTCTCCAAGGTGAGAGCAGCTGGGCCACTCCACTCCTGCCTGCCTGATAGGTTATTTTTCTAATCCAATTGAGTGCCCTTATGCTGCTTGATTGGAGTATTAAGACCCAACACACAGGATTAAAAATGTTCTTTGGGAATTTAGGATGTCTCTTCACTCATTCTGCAGCTGCTTTAGCTGTAACCTGCTACAACAAGCCATTTCCAACCCTCCACAAATACAGCCTTCACTGTGGTATAAACATCAATATACAGTGAACACACACACACACACACACACACACACACACACACGTCTTCCTTCTTAAAATCTCCTTTCTCCTCAGCTGCTGTCACAGGGGCCCGAGGATGGGGAGAATGTGTGACACTCATATAGATATGAGTGTCAAAGATAAGGAGCTGGAGGATGAGAGAGGAACAGCACTGCCTCATAATGACAGATCTTTCAAACTGACTCACTCGGCACCAACTCTGCTTTCCTTCCATTTTCCTTTGTTCTCTCTGCAGCAACATTAGTGTTAGAGTTCCATATAATGTGAACAAAAGCGGTACACTCTGGATATGACCAATCAAGGATCCTGTCATGTGTGATGCGTTTAGAAGAGGACTTGCAGAGGAATAATGTTAAGGTGTTTCCTGTTCCAGATGTTGCCTTTGCCTGGGAACAATTTATTTGGGTAAAGTTTATGTGAAGGGGCCTTGTGGCTTTTAGCTGAACACTTGGTCAGGCAATGTTTCCCCATTTGGATGGTGCTGCTTTTTTTTTTTCCAGAGATGCTCATTATGGGTTTACCGCCATCTTTCACAGTTTGACATTTTGTTTTTGTTATTGGCATGCCGAGTGGAAGGGCTTACCTTTTTATAGATTTGCCAGGATTTTTTCTTTTTTTACAAACAGTAAATATAGCAAAATTGCAATATTGTTAAATGATCTACTATTTCAGATAGTTGTCCAATTTAGACACAAAGAAGACCAAGGTTTAAAAAGGATTTATGTGTCTTGTTAGTCAATGGGTGCATTTTAATCCACTGTCACAGGTTACGGCCACAGTTCATTGGTTTAATAGGAAAAAGCCTCATTTGATGGCAACACAGTGCCTGACCCAGTTGATAGCATTTGCCATATTGTTTGGGTGTTGATTAATCCTAATGCAGCTTCAACAAAGCTGGCCGTGGCGTGAAAGTGGAGCAACAGAAAGGCTTGGTGCCAAAGCCGGAGAGTAGTGCAAGTAATATGGAGGCAAAATTACTCCAGTCCCCTGGGCCCGTGCTCCACTGTAGAGATGGCCACAGGTTGTATACACACACACACACTCCCTCCTCCTCCTTCTCCTGCTTGTCGCCCTTTATCATGCGTTTCCTCCCAGATCTGATGTAGTGGTGGGAGGGTCAGGGGCAGAGGGTGCACAGGCATTATTAAGCCCACTTGAATTAACAGGACAGCCCCCAGCCTTTCCTGTAAAGCCTCCAGCTGGGGGGAGCTTAATCCCCATGGTCCCCTGTCTCGCCCATTAAACAAACTCCCCCCACCCGTGTGTGTGTGTGTGTGTGTGTGTGTGTTGGTGGGGCGTACTAGACATTGAAGCATGCACACAAGAAATAATGAACATGGAATCAAACTCCAACATACGTTTTAGCTCTCTTCTCTGTTGGTAATATAGATATTACATAGATAGAAATAAAAGGATTTTTCTCTTTTACCTATCAACAGGAAGGACACACACAGAAACATTCTTACCAGCCTCAAGAGTCTTATCTGCTTTTTGTATCTGGGGAGCAAATTGAATGTGGGGCTTGACACACGTAGACCAGCAGATGTCTGGGTCGTTAAGGTTAGGCCAGCTGATTAGCATGACAAACCCAGCCCCCAAACACCCCCACCCGGCAGGAGGCCCTGCTATTGAGTGGTCGTGTTGAGGCTATGGGTCACAGGTGATGTTGATTTTTGTGAAGGGCCACCGTGGATGATTGTCAAAATGCTTTGGGGTTGGTTGAAAGGGAGGGATGTAGACTGGTGCAGCCCTAACCCTACACACACACACACACACACACACACACACACACACACACACACACACACACACACACACACACACACACTTGGATTCGGACTCAAGTATGCAGAGTAGATACATTTGAATACACATTCAAACAGTCTGACTTATACCCCCTTTATACAGCAGGCCCGTGCACCCTAGTATGCATGCACACTTTCTTTTAAATAAGATTTGTTTAGGCTTTTATGCCTTTTATTAGATAACCCCATTAGAGAGATGGTAGGAAACAGGGGGGGGAGATGCAACAAAGGTTTCCCAGCTGGATTCTAACTACATCTATGGATACATAGCATACACCAGAATCAAGGTGACAGAAAACATGTCACCACTCTATGAATGATGCAGTCTCTGCTGTGCCAATCAGGTACACAACTTTCACCCTGTGGTAATTTATTGTGTTGGACAGAAGTAACTGTAGAAGAATCTGTATGGACTCTTTAAAAATCTACTCAGTAAATTTAATTTGCATAATAAAAGACCACATAAACAAGCAGTGGCATATTACAGTACAGTACATTTTAAAGTTGTATCTTTACCTCTTTGTCTGCTTGGGCTGTTTTGCCTTGCGTAAAGTACAGCAGCAAATTCACCAGAAAGAACGTGAATATAAATCAAAAGCACGTGTCAACTGAGTCGTACCCTGTTTTTGGTTTTGCTCAAGTCCATGAGAGCTACTGATGTAAATATCTGTCTGTTTCTGAGGCATTTATGGACACCTGTGTATGCGCAGTGTCTGAGTGTGTGCAGATTTGTGTGTTTGTTCATCTGTGCATGACTGAAGGCTGTTGTGCGTAAAGAGAAAAAAGTAGAATCGTTATGAGTTTGTGCTTGTGTGTGTTTACGTGCACGTTCATACACGCAGTCGAGGGCTCATCGGGTGGTGTTTTTTTTTTTTGTGTGGGAGTGAAGATGGTGGGGGGGTGGAGTGTAGCTGCTGCATCAGTATTCAGCAGTGGCTCCCTACGAGGAGTGTGTGGGAGGTGGGAAGGAGTGAGTGAGTGAGGGAGGTGGCTGTGGGTGGGGCACTACTTCCTCAGAGCAGAACGGTGCAATGGGTTGGAACAAAGCGGCTCGACGGGGGGGCTGCCGGATTGGCCCTCCCTGGCCAGGGCCCCTAGACTTGCCAAAATGCAAGGCACTGCACCAGTTTAGACAAGTGAATTAGCTGCTGTTTGTGTGCCTAAGAGCAGTAAGGCCCGGATTGGAACAATATGCTACCTCATCTCCACCAAGATCCTTCATACACCATGAGGATTCACAGCAAGGCAATAAAACCTCCCTCGTTCAGGAAGGGGGGAGATGGTGAGGAAGACAGACGTCCACTATGAGACAGGACTGGTTTCTATTGTCTTGTATTCAGAATACATGTTGGCAGGTGTTGTCACCACCCTGCTGTTGAGGGGAGGTTGGTGCCCCGCTAGTCCTGAGTGCAACCAGTCCCATCCTTTTTAAATATGCTTGACGGGACACTCTGTCAACTGTGCCACTCGGGCTATAAGACTGAAAATAGAACTGTATTTGATTAAAAACCCTCAGGGCTGCAGTAGTGTGTATGTGTTGCTACAGGTAGCCTACCAGTGAGTTATAAAAAATGATCCCGTAAATCCTTATTTAGTAATATATTGATTAGTTTGAAGGATTATCAGACACCCAAACAATGCACAGCACTATACTTATTAAGACATTTTACAACAGGAAAGTTACCATTGATCACTTTGTAGAGAGCAAGTGATTGATAGGGAAATTGCCAAATTACACTTTCCATGGTACAAAGTGTTCTACCAGAAACGTGCACCTGCATTTATTCTGCCAATGCAGTTGGTTTCTGGATGAAATGACATTGCGTTGTTACAGAAGTTGTGTATTTTATAGTTGTCGGCCACACTTGCAGGAGGAGTGAAAAGCCTTCTGTCATAGAGAGGGGCGAGACGTGATAATCGTTCAAATATGGGGATAACTGCACACCCTTGGGGGCTTTCTAGCATTCATTGTGTTGCACCCGTTAGTACATAGAAAAAGTGACAGAAGTAGTTGTGTAAAGAATTTCAAAAAAAATAATACAATAAGCAAAGTTCAAATACTTCTGGTCATTCGCTGCGTGAAGCAGACTTGCTTGTTGGGTTGGTCGTTTTTCAGAAAAGTTACAAAAAATGTTGTATGAAAAATGTAGCGGGAGGGGGCTTCAGACGCTGTTCAACCATCTGACCATCACACTAAAACTGTGACCAAGGTTATTTTAGTTTTGCATTTTTCATTAGTTTTTATTTTATTTTCAAATTCAGTTTAGTTTTAATTAGTTTTTAAAGCGGGTTTGCTAGTTTAGTTATTTTTTTGAAAATGCTTAGTTATTAGTTTTAGTCTTATTTGTTGAAATTCAAAAAGGTCAGAAAAAGTATTGTTTAATAATAACTCCACAAATTATCATACAACGTATTCAACAATGACACCAGTAAATAAAATCTAGCCTACATATGGTCATCAATTTGCAGTAAATGCAAAATGTGTGACGTGTTCCAGGAAAAAACCAACCTTAATAGCTAACAGACTAAAGAAGACATACATGAACAGGTGTTTCAAACTCACACAGTTGTGTAGACATCCCAGTATTAATCCACATATTAACCCACGTTCCCTCCCGCTTTTGGTGTTCCTGCGTATTTACTAACCACCTATCGGGTCGCCAGTTAAAGCCCGCCTGTAGTGTTCTGTGTCCCGCGGGTGTCTCTGTCATGCTACCTGGGCCTGCACCCATACGTCCACGCCCTGTACGGGGGTTAGCTTCTGTTTCGGGGAAAGGGGGCTTTGCGTTCTCCTTTACCTCGTTAAGGTAAGATAGATTAGCTTCCTTGTGCATGCTTCTCAAATGTACTTTCAAATTTGTGGGAGGTTTCCCTGTAATCAGTTGTCCATATATTTTAGCACCTTAAGGCCCGTACACACCGGGACGAATATCGGCGGGCGTTATTCGTCAGCGTTTTTCGACGCGTTTTTTGTGTTCACACCCAAGCGATTTTCGCTGAAGATGAGCCGAATGAACATGCAAATTCATTATCTGTCACTAGATGGCGCTTAATGTAAAACAGAAATACCCCCGTACATAGGGTGGCGCTGCGCAACTTTGCGCTTCTGATACTCGCTTGCAACTCAGAAGAAGAGCAGAGAAGAAGAGAGCAAGTATTTAGAACATTTCTTCTAAATCAGATATAGCTCTTTATGTTCCGAAACCAACGAGACCAGCAGCTCAACATTTATTTTGGACATCGTGCTTTGCCTCTTCCTCGTCTTGTGGCAGTGATGACGGTGGCGTATGTCTTCTTCGTTTGTGTGCTCGGTAAGACCGTTTTGTGCTTGAGCGCCGCCAAGTTGTGTTTTACTGTAACTTCAGAAGCACAAGACACGTGAGCAAAAGGGCCGATTTCATTGGTCGGATAGTTTTTGACGCGGCGCGTCAAACCAAAAAAACGAACCCGAGGCGTTTTTTAAAAAATGACGCTTTTACGCGTCGCGTTTTTCGCGTCGGTGTGCAAACTCTCATTGACGCCCTTTGTTTAGTCACGACGCGTTAAACGTCGGCGAATATCGCGCGCGAAATTCGTCCCGGTGTGAACAGGCCTTTACACTGCAAGGCACCTGCTTTTATCTGACAAAGTCATAATGAAATAGGACTCTGACACTTTCTTCCGACTTTTGCTACCGCCGTGATGACAGGCGAGGCGCACAGACATGTTGTGTTCCATTTGACATGGAATGTCGGCGTTTATGGGTTCCCAGTCAGAAACTATACATGTCTACAGTAAATGCCATGTTTGGAAAGATAACGTTATTTGCTCTATGAAAGACAGACAAAGACGAAAATTAAGTACATTTACTAGATTATTTTATTTTAGTTAGTTTTGCAAACAGGCATTACAGTTTTAGTGTTTTTTTTGTAATGCCTCATTTTTATATTAATTTCGGTTAACGTAAATGTTTTTTCCTCATCTAGTTTTTGATATTTTGTTCGTTTTCGTTAACAATTATAACCTTGGCCTTAACACACCGTGAGCACACAGTCAGTGCACTGGCATCATTGAAATGAATGAGTCTTTCTTTTGACACTGTACTGTTCTCTGTGTGTGTCCGTGTGAAACCTGCTGACATTTCATTATAATGTAGCATAATATTAAATAAGATTGGAGCTCATACTCCAAATGAAATGGCTTGGATTGTAGTCGAGGGAAAAATAGCTCTACCTTTTAAAACTTAACATGCACACAGCCTCAGTTGAGCAGATGAAACAGAAGTTGCCTGTGTTCAGCCACATGCCGGCAGCTTCCTACTTTCATTGTCCACTTAATTGTTGCAAACTTTGGGACTAATCTTCCTTTCTTCCCTTATGTCTTCCCTCCTTCGCTGGCTGTTGTAAGTAATAACCTTTTGGTTTTTACAAGCAGGCATCAATCATCTGCACAACCGTACTGGGTGTAATCTTAAAACCCCCCTTCTGCGAGGCTGGCTTTAATCTTAGACATGGTCTCCAAACCCACAGTCCTGTCGGCCTCACCACTTTCCCCACTCTTGACAAATTGCCCATTTCCTTTGGCTTTGCAATCTCTGCACTATTTTTCTGTGTGTGTCTTTGTCGTGCCTGCCCCGACCTTGTTTCTGCTATGTTTGTGTGTGTGTGTGTGTGTGTGTGTGTGTGTGTGTGTGTGTGTGTTTGTGGGTAAAGGCAAACACATTTTTATGCATCTGTTTCAGGGAAGTGTGCCTTAAGTGTCATGTTTGTGTGTGTTTGGACTGCGCGCTTGGCTGGCCTTGCACAGGGGGTCAAGACAGTTCTGCGGAGTGGGGAGGGAGGCCGAGCCATGCCAAGCCTCTGTTTGCAAGGGCACTTCACTCGAAGTGATAAAAGTAGAATAATCCCCTTTAAAGCAACTTAACGAGGTCAAATCTGTTGGGCTGCAGGGGTGGGGGTGTAAGACTGCAGAAATGGGTGTAAGCCTTGGCTTGGTTCGTGAGAGATAATAATCAAAATCAAATTCCTGACCCAAACAGGATTAGGTTCTCCCCGCGGTCTAAAGCCCCTGTCCAGAGCGGCTGAAGACACAATCCTATTCCTCAGCCTCCTCACTAAACACACACACACACACACACACTGAGCAGCTAACATAGCAAGGCGCACTTGGCCCAGACAGAGTTGGCCGGGGAGAGCTTGGATGTGGGCCAGTTAGCCCTGTCCCTCTCTCAGATCACCGGGCACATATGCTTTATTTCAAACACTAATCTGGGATATTTAGATGGAATTGTTTGGTTGGAGTTATTCTTAGATGGAGGATGTGATCTTGTTTGGTGCTGGTGTATTAGCAAAAGGCTTAAGCACTAAACGTCTGGCTTGGTGAATCATGTCATGATGGGTTTTTGCTGAGAGGCTTGCCCACATGTTAAACACATACCCCATGTGTTGTATTCACCAATACACAGAGCCAGACGTAATTATCCATGGTATTCAGTATGGTAGAGGAAATGGGCCCAGAAAATTGGAATGTCTTTGGTTAGATTTGTAATAATGTGTTACATCCAAACACCACTGTATGTACCTATTTTAAATTTTAAAAAAAATTTTTTTTAACAAAGGCATTTTTCTGAACCAAACAAATACCGCACTCACATCTGGGCTTTTATTTACCCTGTAATTTCTAATCTCACCACCAAACTCAAAAAAGCTAATTATTATTTTGCTTTCAACAGAAGCTTTCCCATCTTCGTCATTGCGTTATCTTTTGAATGATAATGTGTCTGTGTCGTAGATGGACAGAGGAGGTGGATGGCTCACATGGCATCCGTTGGACTGTTGCTATGGAGCAAACAGACAGCCTGTCGTTGCGAAATAGGCCAAATGCTCATCACTGTGGATCTTCTGCATTCATTTAAAAGTGGGAGGGAGATAACATCCAGTCATTAGTGAGTGATTACAATGCCAAGGCCTCATCCCTGCCTCCAACACACACACACACACTCCAACTGATATGTAACCAGTCAGGCAGTGCTCCAGGAAATACAATCCCCACTCTGCTGCTACCCTCAGGCAGGATTTATACTGAGGAGGATGTTTTGCAATGCATCCTGCTGTTATTGTCTGTTTGTTTGTGTGTATTGTAATTGTATGTGCTTGTGTGTCCAAATACTCTCCATATGTACTGTATTCGCGTCGTGTTGGTGTGTCTAATCACTCGTGGTTTGTGTGTGAACCCCCCCCTGTAATCTCCATCCCTTCTCATTGCCTTTGTCGACTGATCTATGGAGCAGAAACGGCCTTAGCCTTCTTATTTAAAATAGACATGTTTCACAGTAGATTTCACATGGATTGGACCAGATGATGAGGCCAGGAAGGGTGGTGGGTGTGTGGAGGGTGACGATGAGTGGGTTTTAGGATGGTGGGTGGGGGATGGGGGTGGGGCAGCAATTTCCTGAAACGATGAATCCCATTTATTCGCTGAAGACTGTCTCAATTGCCTCACCAGCGCACAAAGCTTTTTAATGCTTTAATTACGTCTCAAAGGAGCAGGGCAGAATCAAATTAGAGAATGTCCTACATTTAGGTGTGTGTGTGTGTGTGTGTGTGTGTGTGTGTGTGTGTGTGTGTGTGTGTGTGTAAATTTGGATGTTAGGGAGAGTGTGTGTGTCTGTGGGCTGTTTTATCCTTGTGTATGAGTCATGGCAGTGAATATTTGTTATCACATCCCACACACAAACACACCTATTCAAGGGTAAGGCTTTCTGTTTTGCTCTAACGCGCACACATCGTTCTCTGGACATTCACACTGCCTAGGCTATTCCTCTGTAACAAACAAAAAACTACACACACTGACATGTTAGCCTAGCCTCTTTCTTGCACAAACACATTTTCACTCACACAGCATGTAGGCACCTTTTTTGTCACAGCAGATGGCATGTGTCACAATATTACGGCAGTATTTTATTAACATTATGGGCATCCATCTGTTGTGGGCTCTCAGGCCCCCATAGAGCACCTTGTTTTGGTCACTGACGGAGAGGGATAATAAACATTGTTAGCTGTGTATATTGCATGGTGCCTGGACAAGCCTGCAAAGTCTGGTTGTGTAGTGGTAAAAGTATCATGGCTGGACTGTGAAAATTGTCCTTCAAACTTGTGCACTTTGCAGGCCAGAAACATTTCAAGTTGAAGGGGAAGTATGACAGTTATCTTGTTGCCCCAAGCAACCAGATGTTGACCATTGCCAACTATTTTCTGTAGTCTAGCTGTAATCATTACAACTACATTAAAACATGCCCTGTTACCATTTCATTAAAAAACAGGTTTGACCATATACAGGTCTATCATCACTCCACTTTACATAATTAAAAACAAAAGCTGATGGCCCGGTAGCCAGTTGTAAAAGTTATTGTTGAGCCCTGCTTAATGCTATGGTTTCTAGAACTCCTGCCCAGGATATAAACGTCTGTTACCAACTATAATGATGATGCCTATAAAAACCATAACAAATGATGACAAAAAGTTGTTGTTCAGGTGTTCACACTGTCAGGACATCAGTGATACGATTCCCAGAAGAAAAAGGCATCACGGCAATAAGTTTACAAATTCTTTAGATTGAAATTTGATAAAAAATAATAAAATAAAAAACTTGCTCTCCTTTTCTTTTTTTCTTTCTTTTCCTGTCTGTCTTCTCTGTCTCCCCCTGTATTTCCTGTGGAACAGGGTGCCCTACCTGGGGCTGTTGACTAAGAGAAACTTTGGTATTTTAAACGCTTGCATACTGTGCTACACAGGGAGGAAATTGGATCTAGGGCAACAACTCTAGCCTCAGGCACAGGGGGTAACCTGTAGGCAGTCAGTCATGCATGCATGCACACACACACACACACACACACACACACACACACACACACACACACACACACACACACACACACACACAGTGTTAACCATTGCAGTGTGAGTTACATGGCTGCCTGTAGCTAAGTGCCTTGTGTTGACACAGGCTCTGTGTGGCTCAGACCCATAGCCAAGCTGTTTGCCGGGTTTGGTCCATGCCATACTGGCCGGAGAGATAATGGAAAAGGTTATTCTGCTTTACACTTGAAGCCTTGGTCTCTGAGCAGCGGCTTGGTTTGTGTGGATTGGGGGTTTCTGTGTATGGCGGCAGCATGATAATGTCAGCACTTCGTTCTCATGACATTTGAAAGTGTAATGGCTCAGGTCACTGTGCCTGTTCCTGAGTTGCAGGACTCAGGATTTTTTTTTTTGAATGACCTATCTATCTTGTCTATCTCTTCCAACCTAAATGCTTCTTTTAACATAATCTTAAATATTTAATTTAATGTCCCAACCAATATAATACCATGAGTATATATGTATTAGTAAGAATTCATCAACTTTTCATTCATTCAACTCTTAACCATGTTATAGCTAGCACTGGCTATTGAGCCACAAAGCAAAGAATAATTCAGCCTTTGAAGCAAGCAGGTTCATTCCTACAACCTGAAGCAATCCTGTTGCTTTGCATGTTGGCCATGGTTCTGTGAATGTGAAGCAGCCCATTTGTAGTCAAAAATGAAGCTGAGCGAGATGCCTTTGGGAGCAGGGTACAAAGCGTCAGGTCATTCCTAACAGCGGTGGGCTAGCTGCAATCAGGTTTCTGATGGTTTTTATGCCGCCTCAATCATAGTGGGAAAATGTGTGTGTGTGTGTGTGTGTATGTATATATATATATATATATATATATATATATATATATATATATATATATATATAGCTTCATGAATGTCATTTGGTGCACAGTTTATGCCTCTCAGTGAACATTTATAGTATGGCAGAACCATTAACCATCTAGGTTAGTACATGATGTCCAATGTTGTCCACATTGGTCCACATGGACATCATGGCAATCATTACCCAAATAATCATGGCAATCATTAATATATGTACCATATTATAAAATATATTATAAAATAATATGGTAATGATTATTTTCATTAATGGATGTCCAATCTGTTTTCTTGATTAATCAACAGTTAATATAATATCAGGAAATTGTGAAAAGTGCTCACCATAATTTTCCAGCAACCAAGGTAACGTCTTCAGATGTGTTGTTTTGTCCAACCTACTTGTCCAAAACACAAAGACAGTCAGTTTACTACAATATAAAACCAGTAACAACAGCACATTGCAAGAGGTTGGAACCAGCAAATGTTTAACATATTTGGCTTGGAAATTGACAAACATTCCTGTGGCTAATGGATGACCCGACCTAATCTTTTAATCTCTACATCAACACACGTTGTATTTTATTTATTTTTTTGCTTCAGTCTTCCAATTTTGATTTTATCCTGCTCAGTTTGGCTTGGTTGTGTGAGGTATACCCATTTTGGCAACACACCAGGTGCTGCTTTTATTGTAGTCATCCTTGTTGTGATGTTATGACACATCTGCTTGTCTAATTACTATTAGTGACTTGAATTATGTGGTTAGGAACCTTACCACAGGTATTTGATTCACTCTAGTAGCCAGAAACAAACATTGGCATTCAGGTTTTTAACTGTAAAATGTTTCAAATGACTTTTAGTATAGTATACTATATATAGCTACCACCATTTAAATGTATATGTATAGTGATAGAACACTACTGTATGCTTGTTTCACATACAGGGACGAGAGCTGCACACAAACATGCAAAAGATTCCAAATAAAAATAGTACAATGTGAAATAGTATTATGATTTGCTTGTGCGCTTTCACTTCACGCACGAGAAGATCAATTTCTACTCTTGAAATTTTTTTCTTCCTGCTTAGCAAACCCGCCATCATAACAGCAATGCGGTAAGGTAAAAATGCGCCTGGCTTTTAAAGGGAATGGGAGTTTACACTCTGATTGGCTTATTGCATGTTATGCACAGCCCACACCGATTTAATAATTAAGACACTAAGTACAACCCTTTTGAACCATGCGCCTGGCACACAAGCTCTTTTTTTAAACTAACAAAAGTGGATTTGTACACGCCTTAAATGCACCTACATCAGGCGCTTCGCGGCGTACCCTATGATCATTAAAATAGGCATATGTCCCCTGGCATTTCACTTTATGAGGTTTTTTAACATTAATATGTGTTCCAACAGCCTGCCTATGGTCCCCTAGTGGCCAGAAATGGTGATAGGTGTAAACTGAGCCCTGGGTATCCTGCTCTGCCTTTGAGAAAATGATAGATCTGGAATCTTCCCCTTATCCTCCTCCTCAAAAGCTACAGACTCAGAAATGGCACATACTAAGGAAAGCTCATTGTGGGACTGGCTCTAGTGGCTATAATAGCGTTTTTCTACTGTATGGTATCTACTCGCCTCGACTGTGCTCGCCTTTTTTTAGTTTTCCATTATGAAACAAAGTCCCTGGTACCTGCTAACAGCTACTTTTTGTAGTACCACCTCAGTCGAGGTTCCAAGCGAACTGAGGCGATACCAAAAGGTGACGTGAAAACCTGCACACTGCTGATTGGTCGGAGAGAATCGGCTCTAATCACTGTGTCATCATTGCTAGCGACAGATGAGGTTGGGGTGTCCTGAACAAACCCGCTGTGTTGACCGGTAAATAGTTTATCCAGGTTTTTTTTGCTGCCTCCAGTTTGATTAGAAACCAATTTGCCTTCTGGCTGTGGCAACACGCCAAGAATCAAAAACACCTTTGACGTTCTGTGTGTGTGTCATGTTAGGTCACGGCAGTTTCCTGCTATGACAAACAGCCACGGCTCGCCTTACGCATGAGGCGGTACTAATCTGCAATGGAAAACGGACGCACAGTGTTTCGAGTCATGTAGAGACAAGGCAAGTTGAGCTGTTACCAGCAGTGGAAAAACGCTATAATTCTGCACCAAGGCTGAATTTTGGGAAAGAGACTTCAGATACATTACTAGGGGGCCACTAAGGTCTTTATAAAAGCATCCAAAGAGCACCATGTCATGGGACCTTTAAGGTTGCTTCTGCACTGTAAAGATGCTGCCGGAGCCAGACCAAGGACAGAAAGAGTCTTATGAGGATTATGTCTATAGAAGGTTAAATAGGGATGTGTCAACATTTATGGCTAATAGTGTCTGTGTGGGGGTTAGGCTCGTGTGCAGGTGCATATTTCACAGAGATTGAGATATGGAACAGAACAGTGCATACACAGGGTTTCATAAAATGTGATAGAAACAATGGCTATTAATATTCCTGCCAGATTTTCATTTTTTATGCTTTTGGCCCCTTGTGATGGAAACATCCTTGGCAACCAATTTCTTCGTAATGTCGTACCAGTTGGACTGCGTCAAATTGAAAACTGCTTGATTTCATATTCCTGTTTTTAATTATTTCTCTCTTCACAAAAAAAACCTTTTTCTTGTGTTTTTCTCTTTGGCAGGCTTCATCGCAGCAGCTGAAATTCACAACCTCGGACTCCTGTGACAGGATCAAGGATGAGTTCCAGTTCCTCCAAGCACAATACCACAGGTGCAAACAGAAACACTTGCATGCACACAGACATGCAACACACACACACACACACACACACACACACACACACACACACACACACACACACACACACACACACACACACACACACACACACACACACACACACACACACACAAATACAGAGGAGAAGCAGTTACATTCCACATCCTGATGAGTGCAGCTCTTTATATAAAAAAAGCATATCTCCAGGCTATACATGTTTCATTTAGGTTTTCCTTTATGAAACACATTTTTGTTGCAGTAGCCACAATGTTAAACTGCAGATTTGAGCTACAACATCGCTGCCAAAATGGGTTTTGATGTGAATGTATGGCCTTTTTACAACACATAATTTCACATAATGTTGTCACATATGCTTGGAAACTATCCCACTTTTTACTTTCCTCCAATGTTCCCTGGAGAGAAATCTATAATTTGACACTAATTATAGATGGCATAGAGAC
This sequence comes from Etheostoma perlongum, assembly GCA_026937815.1. Lineage (NCBI taxonomy): Eukaryota > Metazoa > Chordata > Actinopteri > Perciformes > Percidae > Etheostoma > Etheostoma perlongum. Next base: position 19,277,885 of record CM049379.1, read on the forward strand.
AGTGTTCAGTTGGTACACTTCCAATGATTAAATTCTTATTAGATGCTAAGCTTTTGTAACTTTTTAGTCAGTGCACAGCAGATCAGATGAACATGCAAAGGTGTATTTTGTCTACAGGCAAGCACAAAATTCCACATGTACGAGGAATAAATGAATATCTACCTTCATTTAAATCATGCAGTTATTTCAATAAAATTTCTCTGGACATCAATAGTTGATTTTTTAACTCCACTAAAATAACAGTCTGAGAACTCTCTGTCTCTGTTTCCCCAATCTGTATCTCAAATTTAGTTTGTTTTCCCCAAAAAACGTCATTCAAAATCTTACAGAAATGATTAGTTGATGATAAAATGTAGACTGCCTTTGTTTCGCTATTCCAACTACAACTGTACCACCACACTGCACTATGAGGCAACATCCTAATATTGACTCATACCTAAATCAATCTCGTTTACCCTCAGCCATTGATCTCCCTTTACTGCTTAAATACCGCTACAGTGCCAGAAGTCTGAGGCACTTCAAAAGTGCCTACTGCGACCTCAACTGATCTGTTTGATAGAAGTTATAAAGGGGGGGGGGCGCGCCGCCACAGGGTCTGCATCTCAGTGAGAGATCCTCTTTGTGAAAGTGGAGTGTTTGAAGCCTGCCTTCCTTCCTGAGGAGGTTGGTTTGTTCCTCTGTACCTGTTCTCCCAGAACCTTCCAGAGGCCTGCCTATGCCGGTTACAGAGACAGACAAAGGCAGATGAAAGCCTGGAAAATTGTGTGCAAAATCCCTGCTCAGGTCTGATCGCTCTTGTTTGTTGAGGATTCTGAGGCAGCAATAACACCCAGCGTGTCTTTTTCTTCGCCTTTGGTTTTTTAATTCCCACAACGGTGTGCAGCACCATTTAACCTTCTTCAGAGAGCCAGGGCACAGTTGAAAGAATACCTTTTTTGTCTGAGCATACAGAACATGCGTACATTGCCTATTGACTCAGGAGGGGGGCTGGGATGCGGTGGGAGGGGGGGCTGGGATTCGGTTGGGGCCTCTGTTAGCCACAGACGTGGCTTTGTAGCGCTTTGCTGCTGCGCCGTGCAAATGTACCGCAGGCGTTCCCCCGGGTATAGTAGCAAGCATTGTAGCTGTCTTCCTCTTCCCACCCCCTCCTCTTCTCCCACCTCTCCTCCCCTTCCCTCGTTCACATGCATAAATAGATCAGGGGGAATACATAAATCAAAATAAAGATGACAGCAGGAGCGATTTAGAAACGGAAGAATTGGCAATAAAACTCCATCAAATTGTCATGTGAGAGCAGCGGTGCAGGCCCGGGGGCTGCTGAGCACCAATCAGAGGAGGCACAAAGCAAATCCCAGGTAGGCTGGCAGCGGGGAGGCCTGTCGTCATGACAACCCACCACACAGCCTCCGCATGTACACAGGGATAGCAGCAAGGGGTTTATGCAGGAGGGAAGGGGAGCGTTTTGGATAAGTGGAGGCTGCGCATACACACACAAGAATAGGTGGCAGAATAATGCCCTCCACCCCCAACAAAGAAGCACATCCCCCCATGACTGTTGATCAGGTTGGATACCCGTGGCGTGGCGTAAGCAACCGTGATCAGATCATCTTGTAAATTGTACTGATTTGTGTTCCCATACAGTAGAACGCATTCTCACTTTGATTATGTATAGGGCCCCGTTCAAGCGCCTGTGACCTGCACATCTTCATCAACTAGTTGTGCAATCAGATGCAAAGTTGGGCGGGTCCTTGCCGAAAAGCAAGAGTATATTGTGCGGTCTCCGTGGTAACACGGCTAAAAAATGTACATGCAGCTTTAGTTGAGGAAGGAGTTAAGAACAAATGGTTGCTGGGCCTGAATAGAGGATAAGAGGAAAAGGGTGGAGATGGGAAGCCGTTTAGCACTTGGGGCCTCAAATGAGCACCCGGCTGCAGTGTAGGAAGATACTCACTGTACGCCAGCAGCGGTAAGAAAAGGCTTGTTAATCATTAGATGCTATTCACAAAGCTTTGTTTCGTGCACTAACAAGTATGTTACCGGTGTTACACCAGCATCGACGGCTGCCGACCATGTTTAAAATAGTGATAACGTGTGATAAAAACAATACATGTGTGCACTGTCATAGCGGAACGCGGTTTGTCATTAACGATGGCCACTGTGTAAAATGTTTCTAAAGCCCAAACTGCCTTGACAAAGCTGTCTGTTTGGAATCAGCATGGTCGTTATTTAATCCTTGTGTTGTCTTCACTTTCGGGACCCTCTCGTATCCCTCGGGTTTTATATGGGCTTTTAAAAACAATTCTGAAATAAACTTTTACTTCATAATCTATTAACAAATATAGTCTTCATCTCAATTTCAAACAATTGAGATAACATACAGTATATGTTTAGGGAATGCAATCAGTCTCTACTAGAACACAATTAAAAATGGAAGTGTGATTTGCTTTTTGTCATAAGGTTATAATTCATGTTAAAAATCCACTATGTTATCATTCTTATCTTGGAAAAAACATAAGTGGTCATATCCAGAATAATCTTCTGAATTGAGTCAGGAATACATGTTAGGTAAGGCCATTGATTTTCAGGGAGGAAAAATGTGTATTTGTACCATTTTTCTTCTTGTAAAAATTTGAAATGGGTCAATTTGACAAGGGTTAAACATAACGGCCTTGTCCCAGAGTTTAGACATCTAGCTATATGAAAAGCTAAACAAAGCAAAGTTTTTAATAAATGTACATTAAGCAACTAATGTCAACATGGACAAAATTATGAATGTACTAATTTGCTTTTTTATGATGACCTGGCCAAAGTAACAACACAACATCTAGAAAGTTTTGTTCTCACAATGATTCAATGTAGGATTATGATATTATTGCAATATGAAATTCTACATTGACTCTTAATTTAATATATGGTTGGAAGAAGTAAAAATTTGACTTAAAAATTATGACTTTTATTATTGTGTAATATAAAAAGGATTTTAACTGTTTTGCCAGTCAAATTAGCTTTAATGAGTGCATATCGTAACATTACACTGTGGATCTCGCTGGTGTAAAACTGTAATAATTCCAGCAGGATTTGGGATTGTTAAAAGCCTGTGTGTGTGTGTGTGTGTGTGTGTGTGTGTGTGTGTGTGTGTGTGTGTGTGTGTGTGTGTGTGTGTGTGTGTGTGTGTGTGTGTGTGTGTGTGTGTGTGTGTGTGTGTGTGTGTGTGTGTGTGTGTGTGTGTGTGTGTGTGTGTGTGTGTGTGTGTGTGTGTGTACAGTGGGTACGGAAAGTATTCAGACCCCTTTAAATTTTTCACTCTTTGTTTCATTGCAGCCTTTTTCCAAAAATCAAAAAAGTTCATTTTATTTCTCAGTAATGTACACTCAGCAACCCATCTTGACAGAAAAAAACAGAAATTTAGAAATTTGTGCATATTTATTAAAAAACAAAAACTGAAATATCACATGGTCATAAGTATTCAGACCCTTTGTTCAGTATTTAGTAGAAGCACCCTTTTGATCTAATACAGCCATGAGTCGTTTTGGGAAAGATGCAACAAGTTTCTCACATCTGGATTTGGGTATCCTCTGCCATTCCTCCTTGCAGATCCTCTCCAGTTCTGTCAGGTTGGATGGTAAACGTTGGTGGACAGTCATTTTCAGGTCTCTCCAGAGATGCTCAATTGGGTTTAAGTCAGGGCTCTGGCTGGGCCATTCAAGAACAGCCACAGAGTTGTTGTGAAGCCACTCCTTCGTTATTTTAGCGGTGTGCTTAGGGTCATTGTCTTGTTGGAAGGTAAACCTTCGGCCCAGTCTGAGGTCCAGAGCACTCTGGAAAAGGTTTTCGTCCAGGATATCCCTGTACTTGGCCGCATTCATCTTTCCCTCGATTGCAACCAGTCGTCCTGTCCCTGCAGCTGAAAAACACCCCCACAGCATGATGCTGCCACCACCATGCTTCACTGTTGAGACTGTATTGGACAGGTGATGAGCAGTGCCTGGTTTTCTCCACACATACCGCTTAGAATTAAGGCCAAAAAGTTCTATCTTGGTCTCATCAGACCAGAGGATTTTATTTATCACCATCTTGGAGTCCTTCAGGTGTTTTTTAGCAAACTCCATGCGGGCTTTCATGTGTCTTGCACTGAGGAGAGGCTTCCTTCGGGCCACTCTGCCATAAAGCCCCGACTGGTGGATTGCTGCAGTGATGGTTGACTTACTACAACTTTCTCCCATCTCCCGACTGCATCTCTGGAGCTTAGCCACAGTGACCATTGGGTTCTTCTTTGCCTCTCTCACCAAGGCTCTTCTCCCCGATAGCTCAGTTTGGCCGGACGGCCAGCTCTAGGAAGGGTTCTGGTCGTCCCAAACGTCTTCCATTTGAGGATTATGGAGGCCACTGTGCTCTTAGGAACCTTAAGTGCAGCAGAAATTTTTTGTAACCTTGACCAGATCTGTGCCTTGCCACAATTCTGTCTCTGAGCTCTTCAGGCAGTTCCTTTGACCTCATGATTGTCATTTGCTCTGACATGCACTGTGAGCTGTAAGGTCTTATATAGACAGGTGTGTGGCTTTCCTAATCAAGTCCTATCAGTATAATCATACACAGCTGGACTCCAATGAAGGTGTAGAACCATCTCAAGGATGATCAGAAGAAATAGACAGCACCTGAGTTACATATGAGGGTCACGGCAAAGGGTCTGAATACATATGACCATGTGATATTTCAGTTTTTGTTTTTTAATAAATATGCAAAAATTTCTAAATTTCTGTTTTTTTCTGTCAAGATGGGTTGCTGAGTGTACATTACTGAGAAATAAAATGAACTTTTTTGATTTTTGGAAAAAGGCTGCAATGAAACAAAGAGTGAAAAATTTAAAGGGGTCTGAATACTTTCCGTACCCACTGTATGTATGTATGTATGTATGTATATATATATATATATATATATATATATATATATATATATATATAGTAATAGTTTCTAAACTGGGTGGCACGGTGGGACTGTCAACATGCAGCAAGATTAAATCCCTTGTTTCCAAAAACGTTTGGATCTGATGTATGTACTGTATAAAACAAAATTACAAGCATGAGCTCAACTCCATTGAAATATCAAATAAGATACTTAATAATATGTTTCAGAGTTATAATGACCATCAAACAAGGATGAAAACCCAACCAAAACTGAAGTTAACAAGCTAACACTGCAGCTGCTGTGATAATTATAGAAGGAGCACAATACTGTGTGTATGCATGAGCTCACATTATTGGCCCCGTGTAACACTGTTCAGTCTGCCAGTTAAGACTAACAGCGATGAAGATTCAGCCAGCGCTCCCTGTAATCGAGCTGTCATTCCTGCAGACAGCTGAGAACATCCCAGCATAAATATACACACACCATCAAACAGGTTTCAGACTTATCCTAAATCTGAAACTATCCACCGTGTGCCTGAGCATATCTTTATTTGATCTGAGTCTTTTCCTGTCCTCAATCGGATGAGACCGGCACGTCTTAACTGGCTGCTTCAGTCAAAAGGCATCGAGGGGAATTCTCCCCCCCCGTCTTTTTCATTTGACAATCAGGGTGACTTGTTGACGCGTCCTCCTTTTGTCCTGTCACCTCGAGTGACATCACCGCTGACATGATTACAGCTAATGGCTGTCGCATGGGACTGGGTCGCAGGAAATGCTCCCAACACTATATTTAGACTTTTTACTCCACTGCATCTTGTCTGATTTAGAAAGCAGACATTTTTGGCCAGACACCATCTCTGAAGTTCAGTTTGACCCTCCTCCTGTCACTTGACACCTTGTCAAGCTTGGTGAAAACGCTGCCACTGTGACTAGTAAAGGTGATGAGGGTGATGGCAGTGATGGTGATGATGAAGACGGCGATGCTGATAAAAATGATAATGGTAGCCGAGATAATGACAATGGAGGTGGTTCTGATGCGGATGATGATGATGATGAAGGTGGAAGGCAGTGATGAGGGTTGAAGTGATGATGAAAGTGATGACAGTGCCGTCGATGACAATGATGATGAGGGGGGGGGGGTAGTAGTCACCTGGTGTCAGCACTTTAGAGGGAAGACTGTCGAGCTGCCTAACAAGGTCTGACTCTCCTCTTTCCGCAGTTTGAAGCTTGAGTGCGACAAGTTGGCCAGTGAGAAGTCAGAGATGCAGCGCCATTATATCATGGTGAGTGAAGCCGTGTTTGTTTGTGTGTGTGTGTTGTGCACCAGAGATGATGGTTTGTATTATTTTGCAACAGTGTGTGTTGACCAATGTAAGTGGATTCTTGCATAAAAATGTTAATATATGGATGCAAATAAATGATTGGCTGTTGTTTTCACCCTCTGTTAATGAATAGTCTGTCTTTCCTTCTACCCTCTCCCTTCCTCCACCACCTTCCCTTTTCAGTGCAATTGCTCTCTTATGTTTCTTTTCTTACTGCTCTTTTGAAGGTCATTCTGGTTTATTACAACTTGGATGTTATTTTCATAGCTTTGACCTACCTTTTCAATGCACTCACAAGAATCGCACACAATAACAAAACGGCTGAGATCTCGGAATGAGGCGACACTGCTAAACAAAAGTCAGACTGAGTGGGAAACACAAGCTGTCTGGAAATCGTACATGTTTTAAAGAAATCTAAAGGGTTAACCAATAGGGCTCACAATTGAATTATGATTCTCAGTGTCACGATTCTCAATTCTGGAAACTAATTATTGATTCAATTAATAGAAAAGAGATCACTTGCTTCAGTTCACTGTGTCAAACCATTCAATCAGGTTTTCACTGAATTGCAATATGAAAAAATAACTGGCACCCCAACTCACTGTCCTTGTCTCTGTCTGACTGAACAGACACAGTAGGGAAAAGTGTGTGGGAGTACGCAGCTTTTTAATTTCAAACAGTTCATAATAATTTGGAAGTATGTTACAGTCTTCTGCCTTTATGTGAATAATAAAGTGATAGTGTAATTCACTGACAACCACCTCAGCTGGCCCTGAAATGTCTTGCTTCTTTTGTAGAAACAAGGGTCTATCTACGTGTTATGGAGTAAAGGCCCTGACACACCAAGTCGACCGTCAGGGCAAGTAGGGCCAGCCGTCGCCCTAGTTTAAAGTAGAATTAGCTAGATAACGTTAGCGAACTAGCCAGCAGCCGGCCTTTTGGGTTCGATCCCTTTGCTCCCACCGTAGGGATAATTTTTGACGAGAGAACTGATGACAGCCCGGGAGTAAGACAGTCTGGTTAGCCTTCTCCTGGTGTCTATTTTCCTGGCGGCGGTGAAGCAGAGGGACCTTAGGCTCTGTTCGGTTCTGATGCTGCTGGTATGTAGAGTTTCTTTTTTTCTCGCGCAGGTGCAGAACGTACGTGGTACTTGGCTTGACGTGCTAATTTTTGGCCAAGACAAAGGTGACGTGGGCCAACGCCACAGTCAGCTAGACCCCGGCCGTCAGCTTTGTGTGTCAGGGCCTTAAGAGTGATCCACTGTGCTGTTACTTATGTTAAAGTCTATTTCTACGACGTTCCACTTCCGGGATTGCTCCATTGCCGTCGGAAGTTCCACCGTATTTCACTCTTTTCAGCCAGATATCCGTTATCTTTCCAGTGTTTCCTTTAGGATTTTTTTTAGCAGTGGGGGCAGGTCTGTACAAAGAACAGGTCTGATAACGTGGCGACAGAAATTTTGCCATGGCGGGCCCTCACTACAAAATCAACATAGAGAAAACACTGCTTTTTTTGTTTGTGTTGGTATTTTAAACTCTGATTTGTTGCAGGACTAAACAACTTTTAAACGTGCACATTTTCCACCAAAACAAGTTCCTTCCCGAGGCTATTTTGCAGCGGCACCGTGGCTTTTCCGGGTGCTTTGCGCTACCCAGGACAATTGTGATTGGTTTAAAGAAATGTCAATAAACCAGAACACGTTTTTCTCCCATCCAGGAATGAAAAAAATTATCTAAAAAATGCAAATAAAACAACCTATAATAATACAAATTACAGTTAGCCAAAGTCCAATGGTAGCTATGGAGCTATCTACAGTGAAAAGTGACAGTGTGCATAAAAATAAAAATAGGCAATGTCCAATGGTAGCTATGTAGCCATATACAGTGTAAAGTGGCAGATGTGCATGAGGTGATGGATGGAGGGGAAGGGTTGTTACGAGTTGAGTAGCCTGACGGCTCGTAGGAAGAAGCTATCCCTGAATCTGTTGGTCTTGGACTCGATGCTTCTGCGTAACAGGGAAACTCATTGTCATTAATAACACGGAACAGGCACAGATATTTAAAAATAGCTCAGGCTAGGCAGTTGCCTGCCTACAGGGCTAAAAGGTCGGTGGATGATGCAGTCAGCTTGGGACTGCATTACATCCTGCAACACCTCAACTCTCCAGGGGCTTATGCAAGGATCCTGTTCGTGGACTTCAGCTCGGCGTTCAACACCATCATCCCGGACATCCTCAGTACCAAACTCTCCCAGCTCATTGTGCCAGCCTCCACCTGTCAGTGGATCACAAACTTCCTGACTGACAGGAGTCAGCAGGTGAGGCTGGGGAACATCACATCCAGCACACGGACTATCAGCACTTGCGCCCCCCAGGGGCGTGTGCTCTCCCCACTGCTTTTCTCCCTCTACACCAATGACTGCACCTCAGGAGACCCATCTGTTAAACTCCTAAAGTTTGCTGACGATACAACGGTCATTGGCCTCATCCAGGACGGTGATGAGTCGGCCTACAGACGAGAGGTGGATCAGCTGGCTCTCTGGTGCAGTCAGAACAACCTTGAGCTCAACACGCTCAAAACTGTGGAGATGATCGTGGACTTCAGGAAGACACCCCATCACCATACTCAACAGCACTGTGTCTGCTGTGGAATCCTTCAGGTTTCTGGGATCCACTATATCCCAGGACCTGAAGTGGGAGCCCAACACAGACACCATCATCAAAAAGGCCCAGCAGAGGATGTACTTCCTGCGCCAGCTCAGGAAGCTCAACCTGCCTAAGGAGCTGCTGGTCCACTTCTACACAGCCATCGTCCAGTCTGTCCTCTGCACGTCCATCACTGTCTGGTTTGGATCTGCCACCAAAAAGGACAGGAGCAGACAACAACGGACAGTAAGGACAGCAGAAAAGATCATCTGTGCCAACCTGCCCACCATTCATGACTTATACTCCTCCAGAGTCAGGAAACGGGCAGGAACCATCACTGCAGACCCATCTCACCCTGGACACAACCTGTTCCAGCTTCTCCCTTCTGGTAGGCGCTACAGAGCACTGTACGCCAAAACCAACAAACTCAGGAACAGTTTCTACCCACAAGCCATCTCTCTGATGAACAGCTGACTTTAGTCAGGTTCAATTCTGGTCAATAGCCCAGTAACACTGTCTCTACAGCACCTGTTAACTGATTCCACTTATTATTCCACTTATTTAGTATTATTCATCATTCCCATTCTCACATCTCACTTATTTTTCATGTATTCATCATTCTCATTTCCTATTCCAGAACTGTTCATAATGTTCATACTGTTCATACTGTTCATATTGTAATATAATAACATAATACTATTTATCCCAGTATCCTTTGCACTATGCTCCACATTTAAATAATTTTATTATTATTATTTTAATATTTTGTTTTGGTTGTTTTGTATGTGTAAGCACATTGTGAGTAACGATGCTCCAAAGAAAAAATCCTCGTATGTGTCCTCATACCTGGCAAATAAAGCTGATTCTGATTCTGATGAACTCTAGATGACTCTAGTGTCTGTAAGTCACACTGTGCTCTTGTGATAGTTATGCCGAGACTGTCCGCCCAAGACAAAAATACGACATCATCTGTTGTTTTTGCACAAATGGCTTAAACTTACATTTGTTTATGTTCAAGTGACAAGGGCCTTTAGCAACCATAGTGATGATGACTGTTATCCATCAGGAACAAAGAAGGTGACGTTAATATAGAGCCTCAAAGTCCACAGAGGGAAGAGGTTGGGTTGGACTGGTGGGCGAACAAAATGTGTGACTTTTCCACAGGAGTCTGTGCTGGTCGTTTGCCTACCCTTAACCAAGTTGTTTTTGTGCTTAAACTTAACCGAACCTAAAACTGAAGTATTTTTCCAACAGTGACATTTTGTCTTTTGATTTAGAGGACTTGTTGGTTAAACCTAGAAAGGAGAAAATATAAAGTAATAAACATTGTCTAAGAATAAATTCTTAGAACATGTGAATTCATTTATTATTGCTGAAGATGGGAACCAGCATTTGCCAAAACTACAAAAGTAAGACCATAGAATTGTCCTGTTATTCACTCCCTTTTTGTTTCTGGAGGAACTGTATGTGTGCTTTCTCTCTGCCCAACCCCCTTCATTTCCTCTCGTTTCCCCCATGTCTCTCCACACATACACTTTCACACACAAACACGCACACATGGATGTGCTCGCCCGCCCCATGCTCCACCTCAGGGCTAATCTCATTGTTGCTGGCTATGGTTGTGTTGCCGTCTGATGTTTTGCCTCTAATTGATCCTCTGACTGGCTTTAATCTCATCTAATCTGTGCCGCCGCACTGCTCTCTCTACCATCAGCCAGCCAGCAGGCACACACATATGCACACACTCACATACACGCTTCCGCTCTGTGTGTTTCAGGCAGGTGTGAGTGCGTGCAATCTCACACACACACAGACACTCACAGTCGGCTTGTTAGCCACTGTACACACACTTAAATGGACACTTTCGGACAGACAGGAAAGCACAATCATTAAAAATTCTGTTTCTAAATGTACCCTGATGTTCACAATTATGTGTATTTTTTTCTTTTGCATTTAGTATGTTTAATTGCTGTAAATTATCCAGATCAAGGTAATGGTTGGAACTGAGTGTTTACATGGTTTGCATAAACCAAACTTCCCCAAGTTTACATGATTTCTTTGATGGTTGGGTAAATATCTGGCAGGATGTGTGCTAGCGTGCAGGCTGATATTATCAGTAAGGAAAGGAAAATGAAGGGTTTTCACCATGGATTGGAATTTTGTATTGATCAGTTTTTAGTGTACCGTAAAGTGCAGCTTTCCGATTTTGTTTTTGCCCAAAAAAAGCATTTTCTTCTGTGACTGATTGCCATAGTGTGTTCTTTTAGCTTTTTAAGAATACTGCTTTGCTTTCAGGTCGGTGCATGTGCCAAATAACAAAACACTGAGAGAAACCAGACAAAGGCGTATATACATGCGAAGAAGGTTGATTGGAAGTCCAGGTCTGTCATTCTGTTCTGTGTAGGATTTAACCCATTTAGATGTTGTAGCACCACCTCTTCACACATGCATTATAAGCACTAGCTTTTTCAACAAAGTTCAAAATTCAGTCTACTCTGATCTGACCAAATTCAAAACTTTTTGTATATAAGGTTAAAAGTCCACCTTGGTGTCACTATAATCTGTGGTCATCAGTACATTTGCCAATTGACGTTTTCTTCATTATTGTACAGTGGAGGCAACAAGTGAGCTTTGCTAAACAAATAATTGTGGTACCAAACCATCTGTAGAAGCATTTTGGATTCAAAACCACAGATGTCAAAAATCGTGGATAAACATGAGGCTGTTTGCTGCCTTTTTAAAAACGAACTGCCTGCAGCATGGTTTCCACGACAATAAATCTGTCACCTGTGAGGTTGTCACTCAGGCACGAATAAATGAAACAATCCTGCAACGTATTTTACGTATGTTTTTTTTCATCCGTATTTGGGAAGGTAATACTTATGTGACGCAACACCAGTTTTTACTTTAGTTGTAACCAACACTTGCTTTAGTTTAGGCCCTAAACTTTAGGGTCATCAAATCTTAAATGTTATTTATTCTTCCTCAGAAATACAAAGGGATTCTCCTCAGTTGAAACCGCCTTCAGATTCAGCTTAAGATGATGCGATAGAATTGAACTATGAATGTAAAATCCCTCCTCCTTCACTCGCATACTCCCTATGAACACGCACGCACAAACACAGACACAACATGCACGTACACGCACACACTTCTCCATCAGTGGCAGGCCCGGCCTTGTATCCCCACAACAACCACCCCCTCCCCCACTCCTTCTCTAATAGCATATCAGGTTTCCCCACTCCCCCGGCCAGTGGCAGCACCTCCATTTCCCCTGCGCTGTAATTACTTTAGGGAGCTTTCGTGTGGGTGCAAACAGCTACAGAGAAAAAGAGTGTGTGTGCACGTACCGGAGGGTGTCAGTGTGAGGTTGAACAGAACACAACAATGCCGTGTGTGTGTGTGTGTGTGTGTGTGTGTGTGTGTGTGTGTGTGTGTGTGTGTGTGTGTGTGTGTGTGTGTGTGTGTGTGTGTGTGTGTGTGTGCGTTTATGTGGGAAAGATCTGTGTTGTTTATTTTCCAGTGACAGAGCCAGTCCCCCCTGCAGACAGAGTGGGTGATTAACAGGGTTGACGCCTAGAGGGTGGCCCTCTCATTAACACTGAACACACGCACTCACACACATACACACACGCTCACGCAACAGAGGCTCATTCTCTACTCTTGCCTTTTCTCTCTCAGTTCCTTTTTCTATTGATAGCCGTGTGTCTTCTCTTTTCTTTGTATGTGTGCATGCAGGTATGTTTTTGATTGGGGATTTTTTGTATTAATTAAGATGTCAAAGATGTGTTGGGGTCATGGTCTATGTTGTATTTTTTTTGTTTTGTGATACACAATACACTGGGACAGAGGACCAAAAAAGGACCAACAAAATAAAAACACAGAGGAAAGACGGGGAGGGGGGGAGAACCAACAGAAACACAACAGGAGAAACGGATGGTTTACCTTGTGTTGAAGAATATTTTTGTATATTTTCAGCCTAGGCTTTCACCTAGATTTTGTCTTAATGATTAGAAATCTTCCAAATATTCTGTGAATGCCATCTGAAAAAGAGAATTTTAGTCTTAATTTTAGTGTGCTACAAATCAGTTCATCAAATCAGCTGTACACATGATTTGTCACTCACAGTAAATGTTCCATTATGAAGTTCCGGTGTAGAAGATTTGGGGGGAACAGTTATTCATTGTATGTGTTGTCATAACTTTTTCTTTTTGTCCTCCTCTCTCTTCCTTTCTAGTACTATGAGATGTCCTACGGGCTCAATATTGAGATGCACAAACAGGTAAGTCTACATTTAATCTTTTTAATAAAAAGAAAATCTGGGGGGGGTGACGCGTAGTCCGTAGGGAGTTAGGTTGGGAACCGGAGGGTCGCCGGTTCAAGTCACCTAATGTACCAAAGTACAGAGTATGGACTGGTAGCTGGAGAGATGCCAGTTCACTTCCTGGTCACTGCCAAGGTGCTCTTGAGCAAGACACCAAACCCACCTCAACCACTCAGAGTGTGTATGTATAGGCCTGTATAGGACCTGAGGCATGTGTATGTAATTTCCCCATTGGGGATCAATAAAGAGTATAAATAAATAAAAAATAAAATAAATGTACATAACCAGCTTTGCGTAGGGCAATATTCTCCGTGTCGTGCTATGGAAAAAAACATCAAGAGCTACAAATAAAAATTTCAAAATATTTTGTCAAAATCAGGAACAAAGTACCACACCAACACCAATATTGAATACAGAAACAAGTTGTTTGTTTTTACTTTTGCTCACAGTAAACTTGTGATTGGACAAAGTGTTAAGGACTTCCAGTCCTTTATCGCAATCCATCATTGTAGTTGTATGTACTAATGATTCAACCGGAGAGTTTTGTGGTCATCATAAGGTGTATAAGGAGGTGTCCAGCTACCGTTAAAATGAAACCTTAAACGTCTAAAATAACTCAACTCTCTTTGTCATTCAGACACAGCTGTGCATTCCCAACCCCATTCCCCCACTGTACACCTGCAGCTCACTGATTGGCAGGTGTGAATTACAGAGATAATCTACCTTCACTTTGGGGGGGTTCAGAGACATTTGAATGATGTCACCTGAGGTTGTGTGTTGAAATGCAGGCTCCTAATGGGGTTAGCTTTTCTGCCGTCGCCAAATCAGTTTCAGTTTACTGTGTTCCACAGTAATGCAGGGAAATGTAAAAGTGAATGTGAGTGGAAGTGAATTTTAAAGTCTCCAAGTCTTGGCAAAGTTTAGTTTGTGCATATTAATGTGGCAACAAAGCCTCAATTACAAAGTAATAATTTCCAGCATTAAACCATAGGAGCAGCCTCCCCAAATCTTCAAATTCAGTTAACACAGTGCAGCCAGAATCAGTTGGCCATTTTGAAAAAGAAAAGAAAAGGCAGGGGAGGGTGAGAAGCTGATATTTATACATCAGTTTGTGTGGCTGAAGCTGGGGCAGTAATTTATGCTCAGCCTGTAGGAGGGAGAGAGCGATGGGCCTCCAAAGGGCCAGCCCTTATCAGTGACCTCATCTGGCGCTGCCTTACACACACACACACACAGTCTTATGATTGACGGTGCACACTGACAGCAATATTGGGAGAACTGAGTATGCTTTGACAAATGGACACACACACACAGAAGTAGCAGCTTTAATGATTTAAAGCCCTTCACATATATGCACCCACACAAACTCTGAGGTAGGAAGCACAATATGGCTGTGATGCACGCTGGGCACACACGGTTACTAACAGATACACACACACACACACGCACTGAGCCGTGTGTGCAGTTCATCCCACCCTTTTCCTTTATCTAACAGGGAAGAAATTCACTGTGTGTGTGTGTGTGTTTGTGTGTGTGCCCCCTCCCACCCTATTAGTGCATATGCTCGTATAGTTCTTCTGTGTTAGTGAATACACAATTGATTATGAACCCGGCAAGCAATTGTGTGTTTCTGTTGATGTGTGCTCCTGTTATCGTGTGTGTGTGTGTGTGTGTGCGCGTGTGCGTGTGTGCGTGCGCGTGCGTGTGCACGCTTTCTTTGTGCACAGTATGTGTGGGTGTAGAGAATCTGTAGTTCCATTAGAGAGTTGAAATTGAAGGGGATGTGTGGAAACGAGTGTCGAGAAGCATTCATGTCTAGGCCTATTGTGCACAGCCAGTACCCCCCCCCTCTGCTCCTTTCCACCTCTGTCTCTATTTCCACATCTTTCTTTCTCTCTCGCACTCTCACCCATTCAATTGCTCCCTCTTGATCACTCTGTCCCACTCAATTCACAAAATGCCTCTTCACTCTCTCTCTCTCTCTCTCTCTCTCTCTCTCTCTCTCTCTCTCGCTTTTTCTCTCTCCCTCTCTCTCTCTGTGTTCTCTTGTTTCTTGTCTCTCTCTGTTACTCCGTGTTTTGTCTTAGTGAGGAGAAGCAAGGTTGAGTTGCGGATTGAACTGGAAATATGTTGAATAAAGCCACATTGTTGCTTTTCTTACTCTACGTTTTTAGTCTTGAATGTGCATCCTGCCTGACGACTTAACTCTTCATCCATTTTTTGGTTACGCACAGTGTAGGCCTTTTTCATGATGTGTCACACACTGTACAGTATTCCCAATTCCCAACATATTCGTCTCTAATGAGATGTCCATATAATGTCCATTAATCAAATAGTTGATTGATTTAAAATGAATCTGCAACTGTTTTAAAAATAGTCGTCCGCTTTATATACTTCATCACAAGTGATGTCTTGTTCTCAGAAATATACTTAAAAGTAAGTACAGTACAGAGTAAAAGTACAGAAATATTATGAAAAAATGTACTTTATCAAAAGTCCTCATGAGACACAATGGACCCTGTCGGAGTTTATTAATTATGTTGAATTGTATAACTGATGTGTTAACTTGTAAGCACAAAATGTTAATGTTGTAGCTGGTTGAGTTGGAGCTTATTTGAATTACTTTACAGATGGGTAGCTTAATCTATACAAATGAATGTTTTTTTAAGCTCTCATCTTTGTATGCAAAATATTAATTTGCAAAGTAACTAGCTACTATAGTTGTCACTTAAAGGTAGTGCAGGAAGTAGTACAATAGTTCCTTCTGAAATGTAGTGGAGTAGAAAGAGTAAATACTCAATTATGGTACAAGTATCTAAGAATTGTACTTAAAAGCCATGCTTGAGTAAATGTACTCGATTACTTTCTACCAATGCTTGTCAGATTTAGTGATGGGAAGGGTCTTTTTTTAGGGTTTCAGTCTTTTTTTAGCTATTGATCTTAAAAAAAAAAAAAAGAATGCTATATTATAGTATTATGCCCAGTTGTATTCCTGCCAGGAAGCCGTAACACAAGACACTCAAACAGTGACACTCATGCAGGGACAAAAGCAGGACACCCTGAGGAAGTCTGTAAAATGTTAAGTTTGGCTAGGCTGTCTTCCATGAAACACATTTTTGTTTGATTTCCCCTTTGAGTCTACATTTTCAAATTTACAAAATTTCAAGCCTATTTAAATTAGCAAAATACATCTCCAACAGCAATGTATTTAGTCTGTTGTATTGTATTTGTCTAGTGTCCGAGCCCAGTTTTATTATTATGTATACATTTTTTTTTGCACACATTCACTGCTCTTGTCAGTGAATGTGTGCTTCAGTAGCACTTGAGGAACGCTAGAACAAAGCAGAGTAAAAATGTAAAGACGGGACAAAGGAGAGGAATAAGCGTTCAGACTGATAAAACCTAAGGGAGAGACACAGAGAGGAGGATAATAGAGAGCACAGATAAAAGAAGAAACAGAAGCCGGGTTGGGAAAAAAGAACGAGAGAGACTCATAAAGGGCACTGAAAAAGACGAAGAGCCATAGTTAGCACGGAGCGAGTCCCGCAGAGACATTTTAGAGAGACATTTTAGAGATGTCAGGGAGTGTGTATGTGTTATGATGAGCGGATAGGAGAGAAGCGCTTGATAGGGAGATGTGCTCTGCATGCCTAATGATTGTTAGGAGGGCCCCTCTCTCCTCATCGCGCCACGAATTAGGCTCTAACACAATTAGTGCTGCTTTGCATATCTTAGACGGATTGGATGATTACCAACCAAATGTGATAATAGACCTGCATGTGAGAAAGATAGGGAATGTGCAAGACAAGGTGTGTGTGTGTGTGTGTGTGTGTGTGTGTGTGTGTGTGTGTGTGTGTGTGTGTGTGTGTGTGTGTGTGTGTGTGTTAAGTACAAGCAACGTAATTAATGAGGTGAATAAAGAGTTGTGTGTGTGGGGGGGTGCAAGATATGTGTGCTCCAGTATGGGAAGGTCGTAGCAGATGTTTCCCATACAGAAAAGAGTGTGGTTTGAACCATGAGGGTTTAAAGGATAAGTCTGGTGATAAACTATATTTTTTTTTTATCTTGGTCAACAAATTCCATGAAAACACCAAACCCCCACAATGAATTGAATCACAAGGAAAATTAAGCTGTGAAATGTTTCACTCGGATTGGCATAGTCTTGGTGAGAGCACGAGTGTGGGGTGGTTTCCTTCTTCCTCCTTTTTTCATTTGGCACACAAAAGGGCACATGCCACTTATGCTGATTGTCATCAGTTAAACAAATTCACGTGTACTAGCAGCAGCATCTAAACAATAAAGAATAATAAACCCTTTTCACATGACGTGTTGTGAATCAAATGAGAAAAATGCACTGTCCTGTCTCTGACAACGCCTAAAAGAGATGCTGTTTGCACAACATTTGAGGGGTTTTCCCACTCATGCTGGATAGTGATAATGATTCAACAAATCCAACGAGAGTGAGGGAGGGGTCGATCAAGCACAGTCTGTTCACACCCACAAAGTCCTGAGACAAGGTCTAATCAGGCTAAACACCTGTCTGGATGGACTAATGCCAGGTTCAGACTACACAATAGTGTTGTCTGTTATGATGGTTAATGTGTCAGATTGGACAATTAGAGTTTGAAAATCTTACCGTGACTTGGCCGGACAGCATGACAGACTGGTCAAAGCTTGCCGTCTATCACCACCCACGTTATGGCATCGGAAAGGAGGTGCTAGGGACCGACTTCTAAGAACAAGAATGTACACAAACAATAGCCATGTGTATGATGCTGGCTGTCTTTTGTTCGGAAAAGCCTAAAAAAAAAAGAAGAAGAAAAACAACTGACCTTTCTTCTGTTTCACAGTTCCACCCGCAGGACCAACAAACAGCTTTATGTTACATACATACGTTGTTGATTCCGCTTTCGCTTCGCCATGTTTACAGTTGAAGAGCGCTCTGTGCTTCTATTGGTCAAAGTCACGGTTGTAAAAGGGAACACGTGGTGTGCATTTCTAACATGCTAGTCCTCATGTTGGGTGTGGTCAGGGGCGTAGCACAAAATTCTCCCCGCATCCACAGCCATTCATTCTAGCATCTTTTTAGGCCCTCCTCACATGAGGGCCCTGGGAACTCACTCCCCTTTTCCCCCCCAGTCTGAGGCCCCTGGGTGTGGTGTGGTCTTTTTATGGGATTTTGTTGACAAAACCACTAATTTAGGGTAACGGCACTATTTCCCTTTTAACTAAAAGATCTCTCCTTCTGCAGGCTGAGATAGTGAAGAGATTGAACGGGATCTGCGCACAAGTCCTCCCCTACCTGTCTCAGGAGGTAAGCACATACACGGACACACTCTGACACAAAGACGCCACTAACCCTCTGACCCTCGGCACTATTCCTTACATCCTGGGATGAGCTCACCCTCATTCCCGCCTCATTACCTCTCCACCTCCACGACCCCTCGCTCAGTATCCCACCCTTCTCTCGTCCCACCATTCATCATCACCAGCTTCCTGTGTTCTTTTCCAACTCACTTTCATTTTATTTCTCCCTCCCCCACTCTCCTCTGCCATATTTAATCTGTCCTCCTGGTTTTCCGTTCCCCGTCCTATTTGGGCTCCTCCTCCATCGACTCTTTTACGTTATACATGTTTGTGTGTGTGTCAGCGTAATAATTTATTGTGTGATTCAGATAAGCCACTAGGGCGTTGACCTCCACCCATTACAGCACACCAGCCAACCATCCATCCATTGTGTGTGTGTGTGTGTGTGTGTGTGTGTGTGTGTGTGTGTGTGTGTGTGTGTGTGTGTGTGTGTGTGTGTGCGTGTGTGTGTGCGTGTGCGTGTGTGTGTGTGCGTGTGTGGACTCTGGATAAATAGCTGAATGACCAGAGGGGGGGGAGGGGAGATGCATCACCAGAGAGGGTTGTCGGGTCTCTGTTGGGACTATTGATATTGATCTAACCTCTCCACCTCTCCCCTCCCACCCAAACTCTACTCCCCTTGTTTCTGTCTGGCTTTTATTGTCTCTCTCACCTTCCTTCCCTCGTCTTCACACCCCACCCCCACCCACCGTCTCCAGCACCAACAGCAGGTCCTGGCAGCCATAGAGAGAGCCAAGCAGGTCACCCCCCCAGAGATGAACTCCATCATAAGGGTATGATGTTCCATCTCTGATTTGAGGGTTTTATGATGACTATTGATCATTACCACTAATTATATTGTTTTTATCAATGTCCCTTAGGCATTGTCTTGTAGTTTTGAAATATGTCAGGTCTATATTTTTGAAATGAGTTGGAAAATTTAAGTTTTCTCTACTTATTAGCTGTAGTCATTAATTTAGTGGGATTTAAATGGGATGCTACGCTACATGGGCACCATTTTAAACTTTAGATTAGTAGGTTTAGCTAGCTAGCTAAAATACTGAATCAATATGGATTAGCTAGCTGTAATCCTTCATTTCTGTGGCTTTAATGCAACCCAGCTAGACTTGATCAATATAAGCCTTGTAGTGGCTAGCCAAGCTACTCTATCATTTTACCAGAGGTTTAGTATTAGCTAGCCGAGCCACTACATAATTTTACTATGGGCCTAGTGTGAGCTAGCTTAGCCACTCCATCACTGTGATGTACGATCCAAAGAGGCGCCTTGCCTTTGTCTTTGTGTCTACTGCTTTAGATACAGAGGATGTTAGCCTATTTTTAGGACTGGACCTGCTCTTCTCAGCACAGGGAGCCAAACAATGTGGTCTATTTTCTGATGTCTATCAATATCTTTCTTTATAAGCCCCTTTTATCATACTTTTATACATCATGCATTCCTAAAGGACATGGAGCATTTGAGCTCTGGGCCTGAATGTAAAGCAGAGCTGTTGACTTTGTAGGTGTAGCCTGTGCAAACTGGATTCAGTTTATGAGAAGTCAGTCAGGATTGTGATAAAATCAACCCACTGATGTGTCATGTCGTTGAGTGTGTGTGTACAACAGGGAGTGATGTATAAAAGAACAGGCTTGGCAGTAACAATTTGTCTTTCTATACCTTAAAATGAAACATTATTTTTATGTGTTATATTGTAGACCATGTGTGGAAAACAGGGTTTCCATTTTTGTACAGTATTCTCCCGCCTTACTTGTTTACTTGGGGTTATATAGATTGAAAATTGCATCTGTTATAAATAAGTTATGTGTGCTGCAGACTTTCCATCTCCTAGAGAGCATGTATTTTAGCTATGATATGTGCCTTCCATCTATTCTATTGTGCCTGAGCTATTAGAGCTGTGCCTCAGGGGTTATATATAAAACATAATTTTCAATGTGTAATATGTCTTTGGCGTGCCAATGCTGCGTGTCCCTCAGTGTTTTGCAGTGATTTTTGTGTTGGGTCTATCCTGCTGTGCCTAAGTTGTGTCTGGTTGTCTTCCATGTAGCAGCAGCTCCAGGCTCACCAGCTGTCTCAGCTCCAGGGCCTGGCCCTGCCCATGACCCCCCTGCCGCTGGGCCTGACCCAGCCAACCCTTCCTGCCGTCACCACCTCCTCCGGCCTCTTCTCCCTCTCCTCCCTGCTGGCTTCCCAAGCCCAGCTGGCCAAGGAGGAGAAAGCTTCGCGTGACGGAGTCGACAGCCACCGCGAGGAGGACGGAGACAAGTCTGATTAGATGGTGTCCCTATTCAGCTCTGTTTTTGTCCAGAGACCTGAATCCCCAGATCTGAACCCCCCTTGGTCTACAGCCTCTCCCCTGGTCTCCCTCTCTCTGACCTTAGCAACATGGGCTTCAATCCCATCACCACAGCTCCAGCTAGTCCTGATCGCTTCATATTTACCATCCTTGGCTTGTTTCTTTATTCTCCCTTTTCACCATCAGTGTCTCCTGTGTCTTTTCTCCAAATACAGTCTCTTTTTTGTATGTGATAAAGCTTCAGTTCTTTTTTTCATCAGGACTGCTTTCTTTTTCTGCTCCTTCCTGCCTTCCTGTTGCTGTGTCTCTGTTCTTATTCCTGTTCTTCCTCCCACTCTCACCCACCTCTTGCCTCTGTTCTAAGCGTGTCCTTGTTATGCAGGACTGATCCTGAGACTGAACACACTGTACTGTAGGTGTTAAAACAAGCTAAACACAGGCATTCTTTGGCAAGCTGTAAAACTTGTCAGACACAACACAGGATTCCTACAAACTTCATTTTCTTTAGAAAGAGGTCTGACAGAGATCAGTAGTGGTGATATCTTTGGCAGCGCAGATTGCATACATTCATTCCAAGCTACAAGTTGGTTTTGAGTTTAACGTTATGGATCAGAGGAGTGTTTAAATGGTGCCCCGACTAAAAAGTAAAACAACCCAAAACACGTCCTAACCAAAAAACCAGCAAGAAAGCAGCAGACATGTTGTATTGAGAAGACAAAGTAGAGATGTGTGTTTACTCCAAAATTTATATTGAGAAAAGATAAGCACCTTCTTAGAGCAAACATCATGCTGAGAGCTGTCAGATTAGAGAACAAACCCACCCAACTAAGTAATCTCTCCCATACCCCTCCCCCCATTTTGTAATCCTTGCCTGACCCTGTGAGGTACGTTAGATAAATCCACCCAGCACCTTAACTGAAAGGCAACATCTTCTAAAGTAGTTAAATAACCAGAGATGTTGTTTGCCTCCTGCACCCCCCACCACCAATATTAGAGCAGGCACAGACGGGGGAGAGTGTGCATGTTGTGTGTTTGACAGCAGAGGGCAGTGTGTATCTTCCAGAGCAAACAAGGACAGGACAAGTACAGGCTGTGTCACAAGAAGGAATGTGTGTACAAACTTAATATACAGAGACTAGACTGGTGACATTAATCTCTGCATGCAGTCAGTCCCAGTCTCTGTCATGATCCAGTTCTTGAGAAATAGTCTTTGGTCTGTTTTTAAGGAACATCTCAGCGTGACACAGAGACAACTGGACCCATGCTTTTGATCCCTCTGTAAATCCTGATTTAAATACTGTACATTTTGATTTACTGTACATATAGAAGTCTGTCACATATCAGACTAACACTACATTACGCAGGCGGTTTAACACCTACATGCAACACTTAGCGGGACCTAACAAAATGACAGATGTGTGCAGATCACACAAATGAAGCACAAGCGTCTTCCACATTAGCTCCGATGAGTAAAAACTCCCCCTCAAGTTCACAGGCCCTGTTTTCAATTAGCTTGTCTCATTAAGCCTCTCGTCAGGTGGAAGTTGGCTGAACTATGCTGGGAATAATAGGATGGATGGATGGAATTGTATAGCTCCGTCAAAAAATTCCTGGTGGCCCAGTGGTTAACACCCGTATCAAATAATGACTACATCCCCAGTTTGATTCTGGAAGTCTGTGCGACACAATAAAAACACAATATAGTACTCTTTCCATTACATTTGGGTTTAATTACTTAACACTGAACATGAGGCATCCATGTTCACTTCTGTATTTTTAAGAGCCAAGTCCGATATATTAAAACTTTCAGAAAAAAGTCTCTCCTCAGTCCTGCTAACGATAACACGTAACACTATTTACAGGTTGTAAACTGTAACCCCGTGTGACACGAAGGCGCCATAACCAGAACTGTGAAACCACTAGACGTTTGATGAAGATCCTCTATGTGGAAACACCTTTGTGGCTGGACTACAGACGTGTAGAGGCTTTAACGGGTCTAGTAGCAGCCAAAACATACGTTTCTGCGAGAGGTAGAGAAGTACCAAACCCACAGACATACAGAGACACACAAACACACGCATGCCTTTTCTTAGCCTCCCCTCTCCGATTTAATGGCTACACTGTAAGAATCAATTGATGTGAAGTGTGAAATAAACAATACTTTGATTTAGAAGAACACTCAAAACGATATCTGGCATGATGATGATGATGATGATGATGATGAAGCACATTATATTGCGGAAGTCATTCAGAAAGCAAAGGTATAAATTGCACGTTGCTGACTTCAGAATAAAACCCTTAATGTGTTTAAAAGTTCAGATGACATACTGTCGGACACAATGGTGGGCCACTCCTTCGATGGTGCCCATAGTTGTGTATGTGTGTGAACACAAACAAGGTGTGTATAAACAGTTGTACAGGCTTGACGCACAGAGATGAAATGTTCTTGCTACAACTTAAGCTAACATGCTATCCTGCTTGTGAATTAAGCTCGCAGCACATCGTCCTGCCACATACTGTGTGTGTCTGGCTACATACTGTACTCGTCGTAGTGATTGGCAGAGAGCGTGTACACAAAGCAACAAACACACACACAAACGCACACATCAATGCATGTTTGCAGGGAAACCGAGATTGATTTCTTTGTAGTGGAGACATTTTTTTTAAAAGAATGTTTGGTCCAAACTTTGTGATCAATGCACTTGTTTTTGTCCCCCCCCTTTTGTTTTTAAATATTAATCGATATGAACTAGAACGAGAGTTACAAAGCTGACGTTATAAACATACAAATGAAATTCTATGTATTTGTTAAAGTAGTTGGAGGCACTCACCTCTGTATACAGTTATACATAGAAAGCTTTATGTGTATATAGCTGCATCTTTTCTTGTCTGTCCTGGATGATTTTTGTGCTATTGTGTTACAAAACTGATGTGACACCAGGGGGGAAACTGCAGTGTGTTGATCTTTTGACCTTTAACCCCCTCCCTTCTTTTCTGCCCCCCCACCCCTCCCAATCCCCTTCACTCCTAGCCACATCTCTCCTTCCCAACTTTTTTGCCCCCATAGCGTGAAGCATTGTAAGCGTTTTGAGCTTTGTAAAGGTCTTTTTTTAAATACTTATTTTGTGCATAATGTAAAACCTAAAAGTGTGTACTTTGGCAAAAAAAAAAAAAATGTTTTGTGTCTGAAATCATAGCTTCATTGAAACAAAAAAAGGAACTATAAAAAAGTAAAACAAACATTTACTATAAATAATATGAAATGTTCTGCAGTAAGGAAGGACTTCTGGTGCCTTACAAATAAAGTCAATCAAATCATAAGAACTGTTTCTGCTCTTCTGTGACTCTTTTTAAATGTCTCCATGTGCTTGGTGAGCAGCAGAATGCCTTTACTGTAACTGAAGAACGTATCACATTTGACTGCTGTAGCAGAGTTTATTTCCCTGGAAACCCCTGTGCACTTGTTTTAAGTCACTGTTAAGCCCTATCAGGCTGACCGTCCAATCAGAAGGCCATTTTAAAGGTTTTAAGGTGAGCATTGCTGTCTCTGAATATTTTAATCCGGCAATTTTTTTCCAAAATGTCCAGCGTTCCAGACAGTCCAACATTTCCAGTAATGCTTGAAACAACCAAATTGGTATTGTCCTTGTCAACATTTATGTTTCCTTGTTTAAGTTTTACATAATGATGGGTCCTCGTTGCAAACCTTTTTGACTGCCAATTCTCCAATTTAGGATGATTTAGGATGTACAAGAGATTATTCAAAATGGCCTTTCTCTGCATTTTTAATCACCATGCTGCTTATCCTTTGCAGGATCAACCATAACAAAAAAAATCGTTTTCAAGTTTCAAGTACATTTTTTGTACTGAAAATGACTGGAGGTCAAGGTCAAAGGTTATTTATATAGCACATTTACAAACAGTCACTACTGCCCCAAAGAGCTGTACAGATACAGAAAACAGCATAAGATAAAAAGTAGCCGGAAAAACCCTTCTAAAACAGAATATGCCAAAAACAATATTAAAAAAACAAACCGACAACAGATAAAAACTTTACTTAAAGCAATAACAACAATACAATGTCACAGCTCAGCTTATATTAAAAGCCAATGCAAAAAGATGAGTTTTTAAAAGTGATGTAAAGCTCTCAATAGAGGTAGCTGCTTCTAATGTTGAGAAGAAGAGAGTTCCAGAGCTTAGGACCTGCTACTGAAAAAGCTCGGTCCCTTCTGGGTGTCAGCATGGATCTGGGGCAGTCTAAAAGCAACTGGTCAGCGGTGCTCTGACTGGAGTGTGCAGAATCAGCATATCAGATAAATATGATGGTGCCAGCCCATTAAGAGATTTAAAAACAAACAATAGGATCTTAAAATGGATTCTAAAAATGACAGGCAGCCAGTGGAGAGACGACAGTACAGGGGTGATGTGGTCACTGCGCCTTTTTCCTGTCAGCAGGCGTGCAGCCGCATTCTGAACTAACTGTAATCGGCGAACTGAAGACTGATCAAGGCCAAAGTACAATGAGTTACAGTAGTCCAGGGCATACACAACTGTTTCCAGTTGGCTATGGGGCAGGTAAGGCTTGTCCTTCCCAAGAAATCTGAGCTGAAAGAATTTAGTTTTTACCACTGAGCTAATCGATTTATCGAGTTTAAAAGAACTGTCAATAAAAACACCAAGACCTTTACAAATGGGCAGCAGTTTGAGGATATTGGGCTTAGAGCACTGTTAACCAGAGACACCGGGCTCCCCAAAAATGACAACTTCAGTTTTTTTGTCATTTAAGTTTAAAAAATTCAGTGACATCCAGTCTTTTACTTCATGTAGGCATTTTCTCAGAGCTTCAACTTAGTTTGTTTTGGTATTCAAAGCTAGGTAAATTGGGACGTCATCTGCGAAGCAGTGAAAGGAAATGTTGTAAGAGACCAAAGGCTGCCTGAAAGGTGGGAAAACAATTATCGCAAGAATGAAAAACAAAGCCATCAGAAGGACCTTTTTAGTGGCTGCTCTGGAGCTTTTGATCATCGATTTGCACACAATCCTCAGCAGATGGAGTTGCCCAGGTGTGGCTTTGAAGGACTTCTCGTCAATGTTGGTTTAAATTTAAAAGAATGATCTTTAATCTCAACGTACCCTTTGGAAAATGGCCAAAAACATTTGTAGTTAATGAGGTACAACGGGAAACCCACTGACATGAACATTAAAGTCCCTCCGACACTTTTCAGAAAGACTGATTTAAAAATAAAACCTGTGGGGGAAAAAAAACAATTCAAGACCAGATGCTAGCCAGTTCTTTGTGATTTTTGCTGAATCTTATAGTATTGCATGAATTTTCATGATGCTTTGAAAAACTGAAATGTATGACAAGAGCACAGAAGTGTCTTCAGATCATACTTGGATTCGTGCTGACTTGAGTGTCCCCATCTGTGAGTCCACCTTTAAGACCCAACATCACGGTGTAAATGACCAGTGTTTTCAGATCCTTGATTTAACCTATTTCGCATGAACCCAAACAGGATCGGATGCCTTTTGACTGCCCGAGGGTTTCTGTAGTTCACATCAGATCCACCAGGAGGAAGTGTTGGTTTACTCTTACCAGCACTCACTCTGCGCAGGTAATTGCTCTGAGATATTCTCACATGCTCCAGTGTTCGTGTGCCACATTCGAGAGGGAGTTTCCTGTTCTTTTGGCTGCGTTGATGAAGGTTCATCTATTCAGCGCCGCATGTACCCGGAATTGATTTGACATCTCGGAAACAGTGAATGACAGCCTGTTTGGCACCTGCGCGTAATCCTCATTTAGATGCCCTGTCTATTAGTCCTGAGACATAACTTGGTGTGTTAAATTCACAGCTCATTCATTCACACACACACACACACACTGATGATAGGCAGGTTGATGCACATAGAGTGGATGTTTTTTCTGTGTATTTGTGTGTCAATAACAAAACATACTCCCTCCTCTATCTCTTTCTCACTTTGTTTTTCTTCCCTTTGGCCTCAACCCCTCCTTCTGTTTTCCTTTCCCCTGTGTGTCCATGCAGGTGTGTGTGGAGATAGAAAAGAGAAAGGGAGGCTTGTGAAACCTCAGAGTTCCTGTGGTTGCAGCCCTCCTTCCTCTTTTCCTCCCTTCCTCTCTCTTTTGCTCTCCCTATAGACAGCTCTGGATCTGACACTTGAATAAATATAAAAGTGCCCAATTTTTTCTCTTTCTGTCTGAGGATTCACAAGCAGCAATGCACAGGCAGCAAAGGGGAGGCTTTCTCTCATCCAGTCTTCCAGTCAGAAAAAAAGAGAAAGGGCCACGATTGCACTCAAGATGTTTAATTAGTGGCACCTTAAAGGAGAACGCTGATGACATTGTGTATTTTTCTTATTGTCAACAAATCTCATGAAAAGACCAAATCTGACTATGAATTATTTATCTTACTAATAATTATTGCCTGATGCAGCTTATCCCTCTATGCCCTAGGCATTCACTATTAAAAACACACCAGTGTACCAAAAATAGTCCTCATAACTAATGTTTGACTAACATTTGCTAAAAACAAAACAGTGGCCAGCTCTTTTAGCAAAAAATAAAAATAAAGTTCATGTTTGTGACTCAGTTTTAAAGATTTTAATATATTTGCAGTCCTTTTCCCACCATGCACATCACACCACTCCCCTGAAAGCTATGTGTGTTGCTTGCTGTCGCTGCTGCTGCTCTTGTATGTAGCATTTAAAAAGCCCCACCACCTCCACCCTCAGCATCCACCTGTGTGCTCTGAATGAATCCAGTGTGAGTTGGTTGATTGAACTTCATTTCAAAAGATCACAAGTTTTGGAAAGCACTTCTGTAAAACTGCTTGAAGAAAAGTGTATGTGTATAGTCCTGCTAGGAATGCACAGGGGGCTGCTGTGTTTGTGTGTGTGTGTGTGTGTGTGTGTGATGATGATGATGATGATGATGATGATGATGATGATGATGATGATGATGATGATGAGTCTGAGCAAAAAGAAAGAGACAGCGAGGTAGAGAGCGACAGAGAGCGAGAAGCGTCTTGATTAATCATGATTGACTCATTCAGAGCCCACTCGTCTTTTCCACCTCGCTCCCTCGCTCCTGTTCTCCTTTATGGCTTGATTACGGAGACGTACTCTATCTCTCATTACCTCCCCTCCTCCATCCCTCATTCCTTTTCTCCATCTTTTCTCTTTCTCTTTCCGTCTCTGCGCCGGTTTATTCATCCGTCCCTGGGAAAGGAGGCTGTCAATCTCCGTCTGCCGTCTCTCCATCCGCTAACCCGCCTCACGTCCCTTCATCTACCCCCTCCATCCATCCATCTATTTCTCCCATCCATCACTGTCACTCTTTTTCCTCTCTTTTTCTCTCCGTCTCACCCATTCCTGCCACTCTGAGACTCTTTTATAGATCCATTTTCTCTCTTTCTCTGTTCAAAACCATCCTCTATTTATCTCTGTTCCCCCCTTTTTTCTCCTCCTCTGCTCTCAGAATGATCTGTTGTTCCTGTGTGTCTGTCAGGAACACTTACATAAATGGAAAAAAAACAAACACACTGATTTTACTTGCTCTCTCTCCCTCTCCCTCTGTCTGTCTGTCTGTAACTCAGCTGGAGTAGCAGTCAGTGTTGACACAACCCAGTCTAATACAGATGCTTCCAGAGATGCACCATGGGAAACCATCTCTTGGCCTGCTTTTCTAATCTTGTCTCCTCTTTGTGCCATTCCTCATTACACACACACACACACACACACACACACACATGTGTGGATATTGTATATGAGCGTGTGTTTGTCCCAAAAAGAGGGATGAGAGCTATTCAAACTTTAATGGAGTCATATGAGATATAAACACCTCGTCTCTCCCTTCTTCACTCCCTCGTCTGTCCTCTCCTTTTCTGACCTTCCTTGTCTCTCTCTCTCTCTCTCTCTCTCTCTGATATTGTCATCTTTTTTTAAAGAAATCGCTCTAACCTTCTGTCTCTCCTCTCTGTTCTCTCTCCTCATTGCTCATTTGTTATTCTCTTCATTATTTCACCCCATTTCTCCCACTCCACCTTTTAAGTTTTTTATCTTTCATCTCCCATCCCGTCTTACTGTTTGACTAATAATGACTCTCGCCTTATCTCCATTACTTACCGTCTATTTTTGTCGCTTGTTTCTGTCTCTGAATTTTTCTTTTTCTGCTGTCTAATGAATTTGCTTTCTTCAACCAGTTTCCTTTTCTTTCTTTTTATCTTGGACATTGGCTTAGAAAATCTTTTTACCAATCACTTTCAATGAACCATTGAGCGTGAAGGAATAGTTTGAGAAAGTACAATTATTGTTGAATTCGTATCATGCAGCTGGAGCCAGGACATGTCTAGCGTAGCGTAGCTTAGCGTGAAGATGAAAAACGGGAAGAAACAGCTAGTCTTGCTGTCTTCAAAGTTAAAAACTACACCTCTGAAGTTGTGTTTAACATAGTTCCAGTTCTAAATAGCTCCCCATAAAACCACAAACTGTTGTTATTACTTTTCTGTTTATGTAAGTTAAACAAATTTAGCGAGCTGGAGAAACCAAATTCTGGTCAGGCCAATCACATCGTGTATAGAGTCAGTAGGCGGGCTGAGAGTTGCAACGGTTCCGTGTGAAAGAAGATGGCCGCTGCTGCTGGAGAACAGCGGCCTTTCGAATCGGCTTTAGGACTTTAGACTCTGGAAGACTTGGAGTCAAACACCAAAGTCATTCTTAAAAAAGGAAGATGTGTTTCAGAGTTTTGCCGACTGGATACGGCAAAAGTTTAATCTATCAACTAGCGTTTCTCTGGTTGGTTATAGCGCTATCCCATTGCATTCAGAGGGAATTTGACAACTGTTCATCCCGCCCCTCGGATTGAGCCCAGCCAATGGTGTGTTCTCAGGCTTGTCAGGCTACACTTATCATTAGATTTAGTGTTTCGCAATTTGTTTTAATATTTGTAACCTTAAATGCACATTTATCAGTCTAGCACATATATTGTACCTGTATATGGATGATGCTTCTCCACATCCTCCCACTGTACTAAAGAGAAGAAAAAATATCCCTGATAATGACGCTGCCATCTTGTAACTTTGGAAACTGCGCAGTAGTGATCAGGCAGAGACGCGGCGGTATCGAAGTCCTGTCCAGACACCTGCGTGTCCAGTCGCAAGTCAATCACAGCTGTCAATCATGACGCTTCACCCCGTTTTTATAGCATCAAACAACTAACAAAAAACAACTTATCAGAAAGCATAACACTTAAACAAACATCAGTGTGATAAAAACTAAAATGACAGAATCCATCTTTAGAGAAAATGTTTTTGACATACCCTTGAATTTTTTTGTTTGGCCTATGTCCTATCCACTAACATGGAGGATGCTTCAAAGTTATTTTTCTTGGTTTAACACATTTCCTGTTTACTCCTCTGTCTTTTTTCCCTTCCTATTTGATTTTCCTCTTTTTTATGTATCCCTTCTCTCTCTCTCTCTCTCTCTCTCTAGTCTCTCAACCCCCACTGGTAATGTTTTTCAGTGTAGAGCCCTCCCTCTGTTCTGCCCCTGATCTCTCTCTCTCTCTCTAGTCTCTCAACCCCACAGACATACAAATGTCTTTTTGACACAACAGCATTATTTGTAATGCTACTGTTTTTCCACACATTTTGCAAAACCATTTGTGTTTTAAGATACACCCACAGACACCCCTGATACAACACACACACACACACACACAACACACCTACCCAGCTGCCTGTCACTTCCAATCCTGGTAACAGTGCACCTAAAACCCCCACACACGCACGCACACACACAGACACACACAGACATACAAATCGTGTCTTTCCCTGACACAACAGCATTATTTGTCTAAAATAAATGCTACTGTTTTTCACACACATACTTGCAAAACCATTTGTGTTTTAAGATACACACAAATACACAGACACACAGAGACATTCAGATGCAGATGCACACATCCAGGGCGGCAAACACACATACTCATAGGCAACACTAACACACACTGGCAGTCATACAGGGGTATGCTATATGTGAGGATATGTGGATGCAGACACACACACACACACACACACACACACACACATACACACCCGATGAGCAAAATTCATTTAGCAAGTGTCTTCACGCTCTCTATTTCTCTCCTCTCTCTCTTGCTCTATTTGCAGCCTGTCACACAGCTCCTCCTCCTCCTCCTCCTCCTCTTTCTCCTCCTCCTCCTCCTCCTCCTCCTCCTCCTCCTCCTCCTCCTCCTCCTCCTCCTCCTCCTCCTCTTCTGAAATCAGGTCTTCTTTTTCTCTTCTTCTATCTATTGTCTTTTCTCATGTTTTTCTTCTTTCACATTGTTATTGGTCACTCTCTCTCTCTCATCTCTGTGTTTCTCAGTTCTATGAAACAATTCTTACTCAAACACACACATGTACTGTAAATAAATAGGTAGATAAACTGAGTATAAAGGTCCACTCTTGACTTCAGAAAGAAAAAAAAGTACACAATGTCCGCTCATGTGTCTCATGATCTTCCTCAACAGTTTTTAATTACTTTTTCAATTAATTGTGTCTTGCGCTTTAGTTGTGCATGCAACAATTATTTGAAAACTATTTCTGGTCTCTTTTTGTTGCTGTAATGGTATTTTTTCTTATATATTTCCAGATATCTGACCAAATGTCAACAACAACATATCCCCAGTGTGGCTACAAAGTCTGACAAAGCACAGCAAATTTCCGACTTTGACGGCAGTTGAGCATAATCAATGAGCAAGGTCAAAGCTCGTCAGTTGCTGCCAATATTTAACAATCATATAGACAGAATTTATCATAGAGGAGGTGGATAACTTTTTCCCACAGACAGTAGCCTTAAAATACCAGAACACAATGTAGCCACACGTAAATTTAGAAAAAAAGGCCCTCCTGTGATAAATGCATGCCAGAACAAATTGGCAGGAACCTCCTCACATGTTCTCTGGGTGTTATTGGGTGTAAGTTACTCTGTGAAACAATGAAAGAGTATAACAAAAAAGTTCTTCTCAAAATAGCATCTGAAAGACACAAAATGATATTGTTATAACTTTACATATCATCTGTTCATACAGATTATAAAGTTATGCTCTCTCTCTCTAGAGGCCATCATCAGGGCTCTTCAGGCTTTAAAACAACAATCTGTTTGAGGAAGGCCAGATAAATTGGTATCACCTTTTAAATCACTTCCTAAACTCTTATTTGTAAATGTAAATGTTTATATAGCGCTTTTCTAGTCTTCAATTGCGTCTTCACGACTACTCAAAGCGCTTTTACATATACAGGATTTTCAGTCATTCACATATTCATACACATTCATACACTGTGGCCGAGGCTGCCGTACAAGGTCTGCTCATCAGATAAACACTCACACACATTCACATTTCAACATGGGACTGCAGGGCCAGGGATTGAACCACCAACCTTCCAATTGGCAGGCAACAACTCTACCACTGAGCCACAGCCGCCCCTATCTTATTTAAGGATATGATTATACATTAGCATCTTTCGTTGATTCTTTTTTTTTTTTTTTTGCTGCCTTTTCTGTATTGCTTCTGTATTCTTTTCTTTCTTTTCTTTTCTTATCAATTTTGGTTTTAGTGTGAATCTACAATGCCACCATAATGCAACTAATTGTTAGCTTGTTTTACCTGCTGCCAATATTGGACATTGGCTGCAAACATTGGAAATAAGTCTTACATTGAGAAAAATTACAGTATGAGAAAAGAAAACCTGTGAAAAACTGCAGCTGATATACAGATTGTACATAAAACAAGCTAGCATTCACACTGGCAGGTGAAGTGTTGTCGGCATGTATATGTGTTGACAGTTCATGGGTTCACGGCCGGGCCTGTCCCGTCCGGTCTATCACTCCAGTCTCACACTCCCGGCACCCCTGGTTGGCCCTATAGTTTCTTGGGAAAGCACTTTCATCCTGATCCTCATCACTAATTCATCTGCTTATGACCTCCATCCATCAGCCCTAGCTCACGTATGAAAACACCTCGGGCTAACTTACTACAATAGTGGCCTGGCTTCCTCCTCACGACATGAAACTGACTTGGTTTCTTTTCTTTTTCTCTGTTAACACAGGGAAAAAATCTTCCTCCCTATCCTACTTTAATCTTCCTCTTCATCACCTGTCTTTCTGTTTCTGTCTCCTTTTTTATATTTTGTGTTTATACTGTTCTTTTGCCTGTTTTTTCCTACTTCTCTCTCTCTGCTTTTCCTTTCTGGCTCTATTTATCCGAGCTCTGCTCTAAAAGCAAGCATTACAATGAGTGCCAATGACAAGTTAATGGCCTGTTTAAATAGTTACTCTCCTGAACACAGTGGGACTGTTGCACAGGGATCAAGGTTACAAACTGCTGCTCATGCAGTGGAAACCATTTAGTTGTGTTTTTTTTCCACATCAGGTGACTTCTTTTCAATGTTTTAGAAAGAGTACTTTTTTGCCAGCTATGGTTTGTGGGAACGATTCAAAGTCTTTTGTATGATTTTCTAAATACATGTTTGTCAAGCTGTAACATGTAAGCTGTGCTCAATTGCTGAAATGCTGATGCTTCTGTGATACAGTGTTTTCAGCTGTCATCTGTTAAATGCTACCCAGTGGTAGTTTGCCAAGCCCACATCTCCATGTCCCAACGCTACACATCCATTTGAGTCTGTCTACTGGGTTTTATCCACGCTAGATGTAAGGCTACAGGGATGTCAACGTATATCTGTTGGTCGGTCGGTTGATCCACCACATTGGTCAAGAATGAAATGTCTCAATAGCTACCAGATGGATTGCCATGAAACTTTGTACAGACATCCACATTGGATGAATCCTAATGATGACATTTCTTCTAGGGACACCATGAGGTTGACATTTCTGGTTTTGAGTGAATCACCCTCCGGTTGAAGTATAACTTTAGTAATCCCTTGACTTTTCATTAAGCGTCATCATCAGGCCAAGTTTCTTTACTTTTTAGGTGACCCAGTGACAAATGGTTGAGGCGCATGCCACACAACTGCAGGACCTTTGTTGCATGTCATACATCATCCTTACTGTTGGCTTTTCTCTTATCCATGATTTCCACCTACATGTCATCTTTGGGTATGTGTGGGATATGCGTATTTACATGCGTATCTCTTCATTTCTCATATTTTTCAATGCTAGCTACCTTATTTATATATCGTATTTTAACATTATTTATAATTTAATTTTTTAGCTGCTGATCGTTTTTTATGGTGGTCCAATGCAACGGAATTTCATTCTACACTGCACTTCCCAAAGTGTTTTTGGAATGACAAAAAAATAATCTTGGATCTTTAAAAATGTTACACTTTAAAATATTTACACCAGCATTCCCTGCCTTGTTACAGCCATGTCTGAACTAACCATTAAGTAAACATTATTTCTGTTTGTGAAAATCTGAAATTTTAAAATCCTTATCAAACACATGGAGTAAACTGAACAGCATACTGTTGTGTAAGGTAATGTTCAAAGGCTTGTAGTCATTGAAGAGAGAGATGCTAGAAGGGTACAAACACAAACCTGCAGCTCATATTTTGGAATCCATGATAAACCAAATGTAAACCACTTATTTTGTATTTTTGTCAGCCCTTCATACCTACTTTGGCCTTTGCAGTTTTAATGTGGCAGGAAGCAGGAACCTGAAATATATGAGTTGGTAGCATTCAGCTGGCTATCTGTGGTTACCTGTGCAATCTATCATCAAGGACTGCTCTGTAAAGAGCTATTAAAATAAATTGTTTCTCCACAGCAAGTCCTATGTCCGATGAATGACTCAGTTGTTAGTAATGTTTGGAGGTAAGTTGTGTTTAGCAGGGTTCAGACATGGGATGAAGATGGAAAGCTACCTTTGTTTTTGAAAATGCTTAAATTTTGCTCTTGGTCTGTTTAAATGTCTACCTCCTTCATATTTGCATTTCTGCTTGTCTTTCCTCCTTTTTTCATTTTTTCATTACTCTTACCAACCCTCCTACTCCTGTCAGTCCTCTCCCATATCTACCTTGTGTCCTTCACTTTTCACTCATCCTCCTTTAATGTTTGTCATTGCCATCCTACCAGTCTTCCTTCCTTTCTTTTCTTCCATCTTTTTCCCTCCTTCCTCTCCCTTCCTGCAGACAGCCATTTGCAGCGCTGTAAATGGCAGGGTGCGGGGTGGTTGTGATGTGGTCGGACTGTGGTCTGTTTGCACTGCCACTGTGGTTCATTTTGCTTACCAGCTTGCTGCTTCACCCCGTCAGGACCCGGCCGGCTGCCTGGCCGGTCTGATGGTTGAGAGACTAACTGCTGCGTAATTGAGGCGGTGGAGCAAATGCATGCACACACACACTGCAACTACCACAAGCCATCATAGGATAGTCATAAACTATCCTTGTGTGTCACTGGAGACCCAGGCCAGCCATCAGTGTCCCATTGCTACTCTGTTTCCAGCTTAATGCTCCCTGTTGTCTAAATGTTCTGACAACACCACCAAATGCCATTTATCATCCGATAATTGCAACCTGCAAAAAGCTGGTCAGTGATAGAGGTGAGAATGATTAATGTGATGACTCATACTTTTAGTCTGGCTGATGGGAACTATGTTGCGAGAGGCAGAAGGTGCGTACTGTGTCTGCAGGTGGCTAAGAGTGTGTGTTCAGCTGCATGTAGCCATTGGACAGGTAGATCTATATATAGTGGAGTGGATAATGAACAAAAAGGAGCATATATGTACAGAAAAAGAGGCAGAAAGTAAGGAAATAAAACTATTATATCCAGAAAGTAAGTAAGTTAGTATAAGGGTTTTTGGGGTGTAAGATGGGGTGAAACGTGCAGTAATAAAGTCATTTTTTGAGCTTAAATGTGTGTTTGTGCAAGTGTGTTTCACCGTCTGTAAGGAGGCAAGAGAGAGAAGCCGAGTCAGGCGGAGAGGGAGAGAGGAAGAGGAAGCAGGAGGAAGGTGCTGCCAGAGGGTGAATGCAGGAACATAGAGCAAGCTGTGTTGATTTGATTAAATTCAGTTCTGTTCTATTTGCAGGCCTAGTTACTCAGCTATATGTGTACAGTGCTGTCTGCTGAGTTTTAACAACACCGACACAGATACCTGGGAGAATAGTAGACCTGGTATTAGGCTCTGAAAAGCACCTTTAAAAAGGAGACACTACGTTTTTGGGGGAGATTAGACCTGTTAGTCAGTTTTTTCCAATGCCACGGATACCAAATACATACATGTTTGCTCTTGTGCTCGGTGCTCACACTGAAACACACATTATGTAGTACGAAAATAACTCCTGCATTCTTAGACATCACCAAGCCGAGGGTTAACATGTTGTTGAAATCAGGGAAGACTTCTGAAAGGTAAAGACTTGTTTCCATTACAATACAACTCTGTCTCAGCCCTTTGGTTGTGTTTGAGTTCAGTTCAGAGTGTACAAGCTGCAGTCATCATTCATCATTCCGTTCATTTTTACGCATCAATTAGCCAGGTGGCCCATGAAGAAAGGTGAGAGAATACTGTAAATGCTTTTGTGAAAAACGGTCCTTGTGCACCCTTATCCGCATTTTCTTGAACAATGGAAATACCAGGTTTGTAGTCTGATGCAGCTACTAGGAGGCTATGACTGCTGGCTTTTCACTCCACCTTTGAGTGTAGCCATCTTGCTTTGCATAACCTGGTTGGATGACACATTGTACAAATTAGTTTATTTCAAGCATTCTGAACCCTGTATCTATAAAGCACTTTATTTGAAACATACAGTACTGAGGCCCTCACAGTAACTCATAGAATTGGTACCCAAAAACAAAAGCAGCTTTACTAGGTGAGAATCTGAGACATATTAGCTGTTAATGATGAGTGTTCGGAGTACAGCCAGTCGATATCTAAGAGTTACACAATATCCCTCCGTGACTACAACAACAAGCAATCATTTAGCTGAAGCAGACAGAGACAACAGCAATGCAGCAGGAATGCACAATGTTGCCAGTGAAATCATTGAAGTCTTAATAGGACCAAATGCCTCCTGGTAGAGCGTTCAATAAGCAAATATTTCCTGAAAACAAATCCAATATCAGGCACAACAAATAAGAGATTTCAAAAAAAATATATTGCTTACCAACATAATTCAGTTGAGGGAGCTGAAAAACAATTGCATTTAGTTCAGTGTGGGATTCAAAGTTTCTCTGAATGTGTTTATGAGTATGATAGATGGATGGAGCTGGGTGAGTCAGTATGTCGATGTCGGTGAGTGTATAGCGCTCTGAGTCAATGTCTGGTGACAGCTTGGGAACAGTCAGCCAGCAAGCTCCAGACCCACGGGATGCTCAGACTAGGTCACACTCACACACACACACACACACACTCACTCATACACGCAGACTGGCTTGACGCTCGCTTAATGTCACTTTGACATTTACTCTCTCAGGGAATGCTGCTGTCACTGAGGACAATGTGTCATAAAATGGAGGCAAATTCTTACAAAGTTACTCTGTAGTGTACACATTCACAATAATAAATTATTGTACAAGTAGGCATACTGTATATTGTAAAGTTTAATCTATGGATTGAATCTGGTGATTTCCAGTCCAAGGTTTATACCACTTTTAAGGTCTGTTAATAGTTTCCCCTAGTAATAATGATGGATGTGGAATATATTACACATCTGTTTTTAGTTGGATGTCTCATGTCTGCTGCCAAAAACTCATCAGACCGGACACACAGCATTGCTTTCTGTCAAAGTCACATGCACACACACACACACACGCACACACACACGCACACATGCACGTTCCCATCCTGCCAGATGGTGTCATTTGGACAGCAACCTTTCTCTGCTCCACTTGCCTACAAAAAAAGTCTATCCCAACAATTTATTTAAAGGGTCACTTCACCCAAAGTATTAGAACTATTCAGATCTCCCAAATTCCCTGTTTCTGTGGATGCATCCACAAACCTCTCTGTCAACAGTTAAGTCAACTGATAACCTCTCACTCCTGCACTTCCCCTTACTGCCAATCACCTTGTTCTCCTCTATGTTCATGTTCTTCTCAGTTCATATCTGTTAGCTCCTGATGATGCAGTTTTCTTCTTTTATCCTGTCACTGATACGGTTGCCACGGAGAACAGGAAGAGCTGGAAGGAAACTAGGTTAATGTTTGGAGGTAAGTTGCGTTAGAGTTCTAGGGCTGGTTCGCATGACGTGGATCTGTCTTACATGGTTAGTGTTACTAATGTCACTCTGTTGGCGGGTATAACAACGCGTGGGTGTGTGTTGTGTGTTTGATCTCAATTCAAGATGGTTAAAATTGAGGGTTGTGGTGGAGATCCTAGCTGGAACGTCTTTAGTTTCTGAACTTAAT
The DNA here is from genome assembly GCA_026937815.1 of Etheostoma perlongum. Taxonomy (NCBI): domain Eukaryota; kingdom Metazoa; phylum Chordata; class Actinopteri; order Perciformes; family Percidae; genus Etheostoma; species Etheostoma perlongum. The sequence goes on from CM049379.1 coordinate 19,316,122, forward strand.
TGGCATCACAGGGCCCAGGCAATGTGCCAAGTGTGTGTGTGTTTATGTGTGTGATAATGTGTGTACAGTACGTGTTTTGATATGTGTGCACCTTTACCGACAGTGACAAAGATATGAGTTAATGTTTGTGTGTGTGCATGTGCATGTTTGTGCTAGCATTTGTATATTAGAAGTGCATTTAGTTGTGTGTGTGTGTACTGGTGCGCAAATGTGCAAGAGTTTGTGTGTATACGTGTAGATCATTTATGTGTGCAGACATGCATGACAGGGTATATCAAGGCGGTAGGCGCCACAAGTAGAAAGAACAATATCTGATGTCTTTATCTCTCCCTCCGTTCAGTTCAAAGCTGAACTGTAGCCGGAGAGCATGAGTGTTTTTGCATGAAAACACAAATGCAAATGGAAGCTGATGAAGTATACAAGAGCTTCAGAACTGGCTAAAGGCTAAAACATGCTTAAGATGTTAGCATGGCTGATTTTCTTTTATACTTGTATGTACAACATGTCTGACGTTTTTTCTTCCCTGCAACAAACTTACCTTCTAACAGGAATCTCACATTGTTGCTGACTACTCTGCTATCCTCTGCAAAGAAGGGTGTTATGGGTAGCCATAGGTCAGCCTTCTCACTTCACAGATCATAATTCCAGTTTAGCAGTCAAACTTTCAAGATGCCAGTGACACACTGAGGCCGAGGGACCACTTTAAAATGAGGATGATCTGAGGATGAAGGTGTTATATTGTCTGTTTTAGGTGTGAATGAGATGAGGCAGATTGGTTAAAACGCCCTTCTAACCACAAAATTCAAACATTAACACTCAGCTTCACCCACAGCTGCAGTGCAGACCACATAAAATGTGCTGATTGGGAGCAGAAACTTAGGCCTTTAACCCAGCATAGCTTGGGGTTTCAGTGAGACTGTATGCAAGTCAGCTGAAAGGTCAAGTGAGATACCCTTAATAATAGAAGACTTTTTATTCCAGAGCAGCACCAATAAAGAAAGCAAGAATCCCAGCCCATTATCATAAAAATGCCTTTTTATAGATTCATTACAAAAACAAAATATCCTGCTGAACCACATTATATATTTTTAAAAATCAGTAGTAAAACAACAATAACATGTAAGTTCATGTAACCTCTATCATAATCTGCCACCGAGAACCAAAATAAAAAGAAAGAGAGAAGACAGACATTTAAAATAAAAACTGTTCTTGTTAGAAACAACACTGAACACACAAAGCTGCCGTGGCTGACTGAAAAAAGGAGAAATAAAGCAGATATTGGGGCTGTAATGAGAACTGGGGCTCATATTGAGCTCTGTGTGAGGCTCTGGGTTTGTCCTGCCACTTGCTGCCAGTTTCCATTACCTAGCGCAGTCCGAACCCGCTCCACTTGGGCTCAGAGTGTTCTGGTTGCTCAAATGGTCTTGGCACGCTAATGTGTAGTACACCTCACTCAACAAACACTGTGTCAAGGGAGCAGCCATGAAGTAATGTGTGTAATGGGGAGTTAGGATCACAGTGTTCATTTGCAAGAAAAGCATGTGTACTTTCCTCCCAGCTCCCCTTGCTCTTTGTAACATGCTTCTAAATACAAAAACATCACATTGGAAAAAGAAGTTGTTGTGGTTACTGACATTGGGATTTCATGGCAGATTGCTCAAAGTCCAGGAGCATCTGTACAAGAAAAGCATCTCTGTTATTCTTTTTCTCTACTCTATTTATGTCTCTTCCTCTGTACCTTCTTTGCGTGCTTGCAGCTTTTCAGCCACGTTAGCAGAAAGGCTCCAGGGATGGCAATGTCTGTTGGTCGCTCCACCACTTTGGTCCAGAATGAAATATACCTCAACAAGTACTGGATGGATTACCATCATTTGGTAAACACACACTTGTGTTCCTCTCATCTTGACAGGAAGATGAAAATGTAATATTTTTGGTGATCCCCTGACTTTTTTCATCTATTACCATCATCAGGTCAAAATGTCTATTTGTCCAATACATGACCAAATACCTTTAAAACCAATGTCATTCCTTTCCGCCTCAGCTGTACTTTGTGTTCAGTGATAATAGCAAATGTTAGCATGCTAACACACTAATGGTGAACAGTCAATAGTATACCTGCTTAACATCAGCATGTTCTGCATGCTGTTGGCTGTTCTATAAATTACAACATGGCTGGATATAGATCATTTTTGAATGATAACTAAGATTGATTATCTTATTGATTACATTTTGCTAATTAATAATCCATGTATTCCATGTGCTTTGGAGAGTGATTTGTTTTCATGAAATATGAAACATGTTAACTAACTGTTACTTCCATGTACTGGATGCAAAATAACCAACTATTAAATAGTTAAATATTTACTGCTCCAATAAAACCTCTGACTACTTTATTCTTATATTTTGTGGGAAAAGCTTTTGTTTGAAGTGAAATAAGTCAATGTATTTGTAGCTGTTTAAAATGTACAGTACATAATTAACATATTCTTTTGAAAATGTTGTAAAATATTAATTCAACAGTTAGATGGAGTTAGATCAACTTTGTGAAACAAAGAAATCCCAGAGACGCTGATAAAATGTCTCCAAAAAGAAAAAAAACACTGAGGAAAAAATCTAAATAACAAAAATATGTTTCTCTGTATTGGTGTTTCTCCATGTCTCTCTAAAATCTAGCCCTTTGTGTAAATTCATATCTTTAACAGACACACAAATGCACACAGGACTCACAGCTGCAGTGTGTTTAGTGTGTGAGTGTGTGTGTGTGTGCAATGCATGCTTGCTCTGTAAGGCCACTTGAACAACAAGATATCCCCCATGAATCTCCAAACATGGCATCATGAATTTTTCAACACTGACAACCACCATCTGCACCTTGAACAGCACACACACACACACACACACACACACACACACACAATAATCCAGCATTCCTCACACGCCGCATCTGCTCTCTTCAGTCTGTCTCACCTCTCTCTTCCTCTCTGTGTGTTTTGAACACTCTGCATCTGGTCGCAGGATCCCCTGCCAGTACATTTTACACTTATATAATGAATTTCACTGTCAAAATGTTTCAAAAGAGAGAAACAGGTAGACAAATGAGGAGGAAAAGAGAGAAAACATAGTGAGGGTCGGTAGGTAGAGAAATATATTGATATTCCTGTTTGATAAGCCATTTTTCTTCCAGTCCAATGAGGCATAAACCCAAGAGTCGGGTAAAGAGTGTGAGTCTGGGAGATCGAGGGAAAGCATTTGGTATGCAGGATGTATAGAGCAACATGCAGAGATGAAAAACAAAACACCGCACTTGTACTGCTGCCACTGCTGCTGCTGCTGCCGCTGGATAAATGACCAGCTGTCACAAATACATGGATTTATTTGCCTGGTGTTAGTGGAAATGATCAAGATAAGAAAAGCACAGAGGCACTAATGAAGTAGCACATGAGACACACACACACACACACACACACACACACACACACACACACACACACACACACACACACACACACACACACACACACACACTAAATGTGTTCTGCTTCATGCTGTTGACTTTGAAAACACGGCACTATTAATACATGAAAAATGTAAATGCATCTTTGTGTGGTTAGGGGCTTGTGTGCGTGACATGACAACAAAGTAAGAATGAAATATTTTTATATGCATTCAGGAGAGACAGAAGCAGAAAGAGAGATGATGATGATGATGATGATGATGATGATGATGACGATGATGATAATGATGATAATGAAGAGGAGGTATCTTATTCACTGCAGTCTGACTCAATCCCTATTAGTCACACAATTGGCTTGTGTTGAGCAGGCTGATCACAGCACACTCTAGGACAGCCTGGAGACACTGTACACACACACGCAAATTATGTACATAAAAATACACACAAATATACTCTACTGCACATACACACTTAGAATAGCTTTTAGACACACACCCATATACCAGCCTACCCACACAAGCATGGACACACACTCACACAAGGATGCACCGTATGCACAGTTGCAAACATATATAAAGAAGCATACCCTCCTCATATGGCCATATGGCGCATGTATGATTCACACAAACTCTTCCTAATATACTTGATATCAACATTTGTGTCTGGCAACACACAATCAGTTGGACTGAGGTCGGGCGATTGCGTTGGTCACTCAAGAACAAAACAGTTTGTCCATAAAGAACTCTTTGGCAGCTTCAGCTTCCTGTTCAGGATTGTTGTCTTAAAAAAGTACTATGTATAAAAAAAGTATAAAGACAGCTATAAGTCCTACACTGTTCACTCGGTATGAATGGGATCTCCACTAAATGCCCCAAAAGCTGAAAGTCAGCACTTTAAACTTATAGTCATTGTTTCATTTCAGATCCAATGTGCCTGAATAGCCAAAACACCGTCAACACAAACATGCACAAGACTGACAGTTCTTTCCTGCAGCTCGGAGCAGGAAACAACTTGAATGAAGCTAATTGTGGCAAAGAGTGTTACTGCACATGTCCCACATGTACAGACCCACTGGACGTTGCAATCACCTAACAAACCCAGACACACACACACACACACACACACACACAGCATAGCCAAATATTTGCACTACAAGGTCAGAAGATCACATGTGTTTGCAGGCACTAAGGGACCTGTAAAACACCGCAGGTACATTCACGTGTGTGTGTGTGTGTGTGTGTGTGCATATGGTTGTTTTCTTTTGTTGGTGTGTGTTTGCCAGCGTGTGAATAGACGTCTATTTATCCAGCACCAAACCAGACTAGAGTTTATCCAGAGTCCCACATCATGGGGATATGGGTTTCTGACTCTGCCGTTTCCTATTACTACATGGATTAGTCAGTGCAGATCTGCAGATCATTTCACTGACAGTCTGCTGCTGAGTGACAGCTGTGAGTGTGTGTGTATATGTGTGTGCGTGTGAGTGTGTGCAAAGAGGTCAGTTAGTGATAGAGTTCTGTCCTCATATTTCATTTCATACCCAAATATCATTTTCTAAAACAGAACTGAACAGAACAAAGTATAAGACAATAGTAAAATAGAGATTTTGACTAATAAATCTTTACTCAGTGACAATTTACTACTGATCCAGCGCATCGTAGTCTTCATCACCAGATGTGCTTGCTTGATCTCCTTGACCTGTCTTCTTGAATCCAAGTATATCAATGATAATAGGCAAACTCCATCCACTGATGAATGTGGTGAGATGGGGTTGAAAGGTGTGGCTAAAGCTATAAGTAGACCTTGATTTGTCAAACTTTTCCAGGGGCGCTCGGTAGCTCACCTGGTTGAGCGTGCGCCATGTGCTAAGGCTCAGTCCTTACTGCAGCGGCCTGGGTTTGAGTCCGACCCGGCGCTCTTTGCTGCATGTCGTCCCCCCTCTCTCTCCTCTTTCCTGTCATCAGCTAACCTATCTAATAAAGGCCAAAAAAGATCTTTAAAAGAACTATTTTCATGAATCATGAACAAACTTTCACAATCAATTGAACAGAATAAAATGCAACTCAAGAGAAAACATTTTAACGAGACACAGGAAAGGTTAATACAATACAATAATATGTAATAAGATAAAGATTGATTTCACTCGGCACAATCAAACTACAGATTTTTTACTAGATTTTATATGTACGTTTTGAAAAAGTATCCTGTTCAATTTAGTCATAGTCACAGCTTTTAAATGAAACTTTTCAAACGAAACAACAAGAGAACTTTGATGCCATGCATGAGTTTGACATGATTACATCATCTTAATTCGAACAATTTGAAACAGGCTTTTGGACGCGCACTCAAAATCCTGGCGCGCCAGCGAGATCTACGCACGCTTGGATGGGTTGGCTGTAAAATGGCCATTACTTTCCCCACCACCATGGGGCACTCAACATGAATTACTGAGGAAGATGTAGCCTACTGTGGGTGAGACAGGTTGAGGAGGAGCAGGTATACAGAAAATGTCAATTACATATTCATGCCCTGAACATCGCAGTCAGCAATGATCTCACTATGCCAGCATGGATGTTTCCTTTAATAAGTAGATGCAGTCAGGACTTCTTTCCGAGTCATGCATATTGCATCCCACAGCCACACATTCATAAATATGACAGTATCCTCTTTGAGAGGAAAATACATGTAACCTGTCCATAAAGCTTTATGTCAGCCTCCCATACAAGTAAATTTGTGACAGTGAGTAAAATGGGAGTCAGCAGGTTTTATTTTTACTCTGCAGCAGCAGTAGCAGCAGCAGCAGCAGTGTTATAAAATGTGGTCTGCAAAGGGAGTTATCATGGTGACGCATGTTGAGACACCAAATATCACAATATCATCTTGAAATAAGATGCATGCAAGGGACACAATTGCATATATGCATGTGCATTAGCCTACATATGCAGTAGGCATACAGGAAATGTGTACTATTCCCAAAAGAAAGAAAGAAAGAAAGAAAGAAAGAAAGAAAGAAAGAAAGAAAGAAAGAAAGAAACAAACATAACAGGAGTAAATTGACTGCAGTATTTCAAAGCAGCAACTCCAGCCACTGCAGGTGTAGCCTATGTCACAGATGACTTCTCTTATATGCCTGCAGGTTATGATTGATGTTGCTTCATATGCCTCATTAGAAGGCCACCCATTTACTTATTTTGATTTCAGTGTCTGAGAGGAATAAAGAAAATTGGAAAGAAAAAAAAATCTTTAATTTCCAGCCAGTGTCAGAAGTGAGGTGTTTACCCATGTGTGTGTGTGTGTAGGCCTTGTGTTTGCGCAGTAGAAATAGCAGGATCGAAATTAACGGCGGAATTTACTGAGCGTTTATGTAGCGTGACTGACAGCGTGCGTGCGCGCGCGTGAGAGAGTGAGTGAGTGTGCGCGTGCGTGTGTGTGTGCAGAATAATTGGGACTTCAATGCCCACAATCCCCACAGACTCCTGTGCTCCCCTCCGCCTCCCCGCCTCCGCCCACACCCATTCAGCGGCAGGGTCGGCACGCGATTGGCCTGATTACCCCATGACATCAGGAGCCAACGTGGGGTACCCTTAGAACGATTGGTTAGAACGAGGCATCCCTTGGCCCAATCAGAATGCAGAGACAGCCCTCAAACGAGGAAGAGCTTTTAAGGTGGAACCAAAGAGTTGCTGGCGTCCTTTCCCACAGTCTAAATTGAAAAGAGTTGCTGGCGTCCTTTTAAACAGGAAATTAAGGTGGAACCAAAGATGTCCTTTATGCCTTAAACTACACTTTCTCTCGTCTTTACAGTGTGTTGTTGTTGAGGGCACGCTCAGATACTTAACTAACTGGACATAAATGTCTCCAATGACCGTTGTTTTCTGGTTTAAAGGTTCAAGTTAATATAAAAATGGTAGTGCTCTGGTTGTCTTTATCTCGTGTATTTTTGTTATTCTTTCGTCTATCAACCAGCTGAAAAGTCTTCATTCTGTAAGCTAGGTAGGCTAATTTAAGTAAGCTAACAATATAATATTGTTGTGTTTTTGTAGAATAGTTCAGTACAGGTTTTAGCAGCTTTGCCATTGTTTATAGGCTACAGTATTGTATCTTACACTGTAATAACGTGACTTACACTCAGGATTTAAAGCCTTTAGTAGCATACAGTAAGTAAAAATAGCCATTTTATGCATTCCCAAATAAAGGAAATATGTATTACCTTAATGAAACTGCATAGTGTAGTTTAGTTTGTAGTGTCCCGGTGGACCTCCTCCCTATAGCTCCCATTCCTCAGTTTGGTTACCTCTGTCCGAGGCAATAGGAGCTTAATATTACTCAAATATATGAATACCTGAATGCTGACATAAATAACTGCTGCTATTCTGCTAGAAATGTTTACTACTGTAATATGCCGATGTAATAAATACACGTTAGTAGTCAGATAATATAATTGGGTTCTGCTCTTTAGGTCTTTGGAAGCTGACATTTTAGTGTCGTCACTGTATATTACCCAGCAGCTGATTCTGCTCGTCGGTGTTTCACATTTTGCTGACCATCACTCCGAAGGTGCTGACTCTCCTCTGTGGATCCCCTCAGCCTGCATTCCTGAACATGTATCTCAAAGACAGGTCAGTAAAATGCACTCCTTTTGATACTTTCAAAATCGAGAGAAACTGAAGTTGCTATTTTCCTGCATCTCCCGGGAAAATTAAGTATTAACTGGCCAATACATATTTGATCAGTTTTTCTTTTGATTGTTTGGAAAACATTTGCAATAGAAATCAAAGAGGGAGCTAAAGGCAAACTTACACCGACTATTTTGTATGAATAGTGTTTTATATAAAAATAAGGTTTTTGCTTTATCCAACCCCATGTAGGCCTATGTTGGCATGCAACATGTAAATTAAAAACATAATTGATTAACAGTTAATGTGACATATTTGCTTGTGAAAACATGCTAGGTATCAAGGTGGTACTATAAACACTAAATACAGGGGGAATAATTACCTGCATAATCCATTGTAGACATTTATATGATGCTGATTTGTACAATGGGGGATAACATGGGGAATGGTGTTGTTGTTGTTGAGGGCACCATTGAATGATGGTGTATTTCTGTGAAAGAGAAAGCTGAACTGACTGTTAGCACTGTTGCCTCACGGCATGAAGGCCCTGGGTTTGAATCTCAGGCATTTTTTGCCTAGCTTTGTGAAGTTAGCAAGCATGTTCACTCCCTGTCTGTGAGGATATCCTTCAACAGTCTGACAATATGCAGGACAGGTAACTCAGAAACTCTAGATTGCTGGTACTGTAGCTGTAATGGTACCTCTGGGCCAGTGTGTGCGCTGGCGTAGGCTCCAGCCCCGTGTGACCCTAACCAGGATAAGTGAAAACGCAGATGGTGGGACTATTTTTGTCTCAAACGTTTTGAGTTTGAGACAACCCTGTTGATGCTGCAGAGCTCAAGGTATGGAGGTTTCACGGAACAAGACAAATGTAAATGTACTGTATTTATATAGCGCTTTTCTAGTCTTTACGACTACTCAAAGCGCTTTTACATCATACAGGAAACATTCACCATTCACACACATTCATACACTGTGGCCGAGGCTGCTGTACAAGGTGCCACCTGCTCATCAGATAAACACGCACACACATTCACACTCCGATGCATCATCATCGGGGTTCAGCCGGGGTTCGACATGGGCAGGGATCGAACCTTGCCCAAGGACCTTGCCCCGACATGGGCAGGGATCGAACCACCAACCTTCCAATTGGCAGGCACCACTCTACCACTGATCCACAGCCGCCCGCAACATGGTCGACAAGACGACCGAGCTTCAAACACTGAAAATAATGCAACTGAGAGCTCCTGTTACTACCCTGGGGGTTGTTTATTATTTCTTTATTTTCTTTGTTTAGGACATTGACTGCATCTTTTTTGGAGCTGTCTTTAAAGGGACACTAAGTGACTTTTGCTAAACAACAACCGCTGTGGCCACGATTGGTAATCTTCAATTTTCTTTGTTTTCTAAGATTGCTCTTTGTTAGTTACTTGCTTTATAAACATTATCATAAGGTGCAATGAATGATAGCGAGTGGAACGGGATCACAAGCAGGAACATGTCACCTGTGTTCATGTTCACTTCTTTTTTTACTTTGGTGTGGAAGTCATTGAAATGTTTATTTGTGACATGCTAAAAGGTAGAAAAGAGTTGTAAAGTGTTTTACACAGCCTTATATTCCCAGTAGTAGTATAAGTTCACTTACATTAGCCACCATAAGCTTTAGGTTATAGACCAATAAAGGCTGTAGTGGCAAATCTTCTGGGGTTATTAAATTGAACAATGTTGTGTTTCTTTACTTACAAATTATAGTTTTTTTCATTCGTAAGAGAATACATGTCCCATTACTTCTTTTAAATGTAGAAGTAGCAGTATTGCTTTGAATTAAACAGAGGCATATTTGACATTTATCCCGTCAAATCAAGGAGGACACGGAGGATTAAAAAAAACACGATGGACTCTTCAGATGAGGTAGTTACTGAATCTTGTCATTTTTATGTCATCTTCGTCACCAAAGCTGAAACGTTGCTATGCTCCTGTCTCAGCGGTGACGTAGAACGCATCACGCCAGCTTTTGTGTGCAAATGTCACCGGACTACACCATTTTGTAAACATAGCTATACTAAGAAATACAAAGATAGTTTTCCGGAGCTGATAGGCTTAATTACCTTTGTATCAACACAATTGGCAATGGCTTGAATGTTACGGATGTCCATTAATATAAAATAGTTGCGCGCTATAGCTTTAATATAAATTACCTAACAGATCTTGAATCTATTAATTAATTAATTAATAGAGAAAATAAAAATCAACACTTACTCAACCTCCATGCACCCCCACTCACAAATGATATTTTTATGGAAATGGGCTCTTTAATCCTGCTTCCTGGGTAATAGCTTCAACCTGCTTAGTATCGGTGATTTAATGCTGTTAATACAAGGCCTTCATCACTGTCGTTATCGCAATGTCAAGATGATACAGTACTGTAGAAATTATTTTTTCTGCTATTGTCCTCTACCTATCCTCTCTTATGTGAACACCAGATGAACCAAAATTATTCGCTCACTCAAAACAACATAATGCACTTACCATCTGATCAGATACAGTACAGGGTAAAAAACAGAAATTAGTCACAGTGCAAAATCAAACAAACTTAGCTGAGTTTTAATTTGTTAACATAAGTCAGCATTAGCTTTTCCCAGATGGATCTATAGTGTTTGTAAGTAGACTGCATTGGATAATAGGATGTCTGTATGTGACCTTAATTGAGGCTTTGGGGCTGCCCTTTGGCTTAACCGCTTGTTATCAAATGCAGTTTCTGTCTTACTGGAAACCCTCCATGGTTGCCAAGACTTACTGTGTCCGATTCCACAATGTCGGATTAATAGCTGCTTGATCAAGTTCAAAGGCAGAGCTGCACTGGATAAACTCATTATAAACAGCGCCAAAAGACGGCTGGACCAGATGGTATACTGTTCATGGAAAGGCTTTAAACACCAGGTCTTAGTTGGTCCAGGTCCATTCTGGGCAATCCTGTAAATAACATGTGCACTGGAGCCAGCAGTGAAAAGTAGGCAGGGAGACATTGTTATCTTGCTGTAGCGGGGATATTTGTGGAGTGTTACTGTGAAAGATCTCATCTCTGGCGGTAAGTGGACGTTGCTGCGACTCTTCTGCACTACAGTTTTCCCAGATATCACTACACAATATGTGGCTCCTTCTTTAATCCCCTTCTTTGGAATTTCTAGTGTAGTACCTACCTACACTAGAAATGCATCCTTTTTGTGGTGGTGAGTTTTAACTTTTTGCCAGTTCTTTTGTCTATTCCAAACAAACCACAGTTCACAGTGGCTGCTAAGGGAAAAGTAAAATAAATCACTTCCTGCATGTTTGGAATATGTGTGTATTAGATGGTGAAGATGAGTTAACTGTTTATAGAGACTGTCCTGTGTTAAAAGTGTGATTCTCATCATTAGTCAGTGTTCCTGAGCAAGACCGTATTGGTTTTTGTAAACAATGATGGCATTTTGTGGGTGGGGCTTAACTGGTGGCAGAAACTTGACAGTTGTGGTGGGATCTATTAGCTTGGGAAAACGCTGACAAACTTACGGCAAATTTAAGATTTGCTCTGCAAATCCATCAGGCCAAGAGTCCATTCAAGCCCATTTCCACATCGAGGCACCAATCACAATCGTTGAGGCTGGCTTTACACAATGATGATAGCACTACGGGCTCTGCAACATGCTTGCTGGTTGAGATGATTTTCCGTCGCTCTGCATATGTCGTCTTCGCTCTGATTGGTTTTAAGTCTATCCATAAGTAGTAGGGCTGGGCGATATGGAGAATATCAAATAACACAGTATTTTTTGACCAAATATCTCAATATCAATACCACAACAATATTGTAGTGTTGACTAATGGTGCTTTCACAAAATATTGACACAATGAGATTTTTGATAAATAATTATAGTAAGGTGGATGAAATGACTAAGTGGGTAAAGGCAAATAACAGAACAGTTACAACGGTCTGGTAATTTCAGAAAATGACATAACTTTACTGTAATGCAGCCTTTAAAACCAGGAAAATACACCACTTATGCCATATTATGATATTACGATATCCAAAATCTAAGACGATATCTAGTCTCATATCACTATATCGATATAATATCAATATATTGCCCAGCTCTATGAACTAGTAGGTTTGAGGGGGGGTTAACATTAACAATTGCTGGACCGACGGTAGCTGGTTGGAAAAATGTAAACATATCACCCTACCCGGTCCCTACCTAGCTAATCCCGCGGTCTCCCTGCCGCTGGTAGGAGAGTGGAAATAGCTACTCCAAAGACGGATAAGCTAGCTAGCTAAATAACCAGCCATAGCGTTAGCTTATCCGTCTTTGGAGTAGCTATTTCCACTCTCCTACTGTTGGAATTTAAAATTTCATATGTGCTTAAACATTGTGTGTGATTTGCATTATACATTTAAGCTAAAAGGTAAAAGCATTATTTCAACATAAATGAAGACATGTGCGTAATGCGTTAAGTTTGTTGTTATAAGTTTATAGTTTGTGGTTTGTTACATTAAGTTGTTTTGCAATACTTCTGTTTTATAATATAAGATGTTCCGGTACATTTTGTTATAACCCAGCTCTACAAATGTGTCAGAAGTTGAATTGATGATGTTAGAGACATCCTGTCTCTGGTTTCAGTCACCCTTTATGGCCCAACTGCTCTGTTGCTTTGCAAGTCCTGAGGGTCATGAACCCTCAGTCACATCCCAACTAAAAGATAAGGAATAAGCACAAGACCCCACCCTTTGTGAGATAATACTGGGGGTCTGAGAGCCACAGAGTCAGACAAAGGAAGGGGAGAGCTGCGACAGCTTGATCCAGGTAACTTTGTCTCAGGATATCCTATGTAATAAAATGGATTCACATTTCAACATCTAAGATTTTGACTACTAATTGAATTAACCCTGAGAATGGAGCAGGATTTAGCTCCAACACTACCAGCGGCAGGGAGACCGCGGGATTAGCTAAGTAGGGACGGGTAGGGTGATATGTTTACATTTTTCCAACCAGCAATTGTTAATGTTAACCCCCCCTCAGACCTACTACTAGTAGCTGGTTGGAAAAATGTAAACATATCATCCTACCCGGTCCCTAGCTAGCTAATCCTGCCGCTGGTAGGAGAGTGGAAATAGCTACTCCAAAGACGGATAAGCTAACGCTATGGCTGGTTATTTAGCTAGCTAGCTTATCCGTATCTGAAGCTAACACTGCCGCTGTTCACCAGTTGGCTGTTTGGCTCATTTTCAGTAACCAATGTTGCATTAAAACACGGTGGAATAATCAAGCTAGGTAAGAAACTAGCCAGCTATCCCCATAGATGTATTATAAGAAAGCCGTCCCTGAAAAACCATGGATGTATTGTGATAAACAATGCATGTGCAATAGTACTGTGATGTTCATTGATGGTAGCTTGGCTATATAAAAATGGCGGGTTTGTGCAGGATGTCCTGTGGGGCATAAGTGACTATTCTAGTGACGATTCTCTCTGATCAGTCAGTGTGCTGCAGTGTTTTACCTCCACCTTTTAGCTCAGGCTCAGCTCACATTGGACCTTGACTAAGGTGATGCTAAAACCAGGTATTATCCACAACGTTTGACAATGAAAAATCAGAAAAGTAAGGATCCAAATAACTCAACTCTGGTGGGCCGTATCAGGCAGTAGAAATGCAGCATAAGACAATAGTCTTTTTATTGCCACTGATTTGATTTCTTTGCTGATTTATGTGAGCCAAATTCTGATCAAAATCTTAGGGAGCATTACCTGATTAAAATACCTTGGTTACTTGTTAAGGTTTTTAATAATTGTGCTGTGTCTATCTGATTTTTTGCAGTGTGCATACAATAGGTCACACAATGAACTGGCTACACTGTGATGTTTTTATTCACAAATGATGGGGTTTAAAGTGTTATTGAAGTCAATTATTATATGCAAACAAAATCCAAACACAGATGAAGGGCCTCCACTTTCTGTCTCCCATTTTGTGTTGCTGAGGTGCTGATGTGTCATGTAGACTTCATCAACCCGATTAACTATGAGTAATGTTGCTTTTCTGTTGCTCTGTTTGGGAGGAGTGCCATATGTGGTTTGGCATGGTGATGCATTTACATATTGTGTTATATGAGTTTTTTATTCACATAGGAGTTTTCGATGAATAGTAGCACCTTTAAATTGATAAAATATGCTGATGACATGGACTTAGTCAACCTCTTACAAAAAACCGACACCCTTGGTGAGGCCTCCTATCTAGCACACGTAAAGGCCCTTGAAGCATGGTGCAATGATAGCGAGCTAGAGATCAGTGTGGCAAAGACGAGTTACTCTTTTGAAACAAACAAAACACAACAACCGAGCCAGTTTTACTTAAGGGCGTAGCAGTTGAAACTCTGGGAACTTTTAAGTACCTAGGTACGGTTTTGACAACCATCTGATTTTTTTAGATAACCCAGACTATACTTTTAAGAAATGCTCAGTACTGAGCTGTCTGGGCGTCAGTGCTCAGATTACTGAGCTGGTATACACCACACACATTAGAAGTGTGTTAACCTTTCACCTCTCTGCTTGGTTTGGCCATTTAAGCTACAAACTCAAGAAGAAGCTTACAGGATAGTGCCAATAGCTAGCAAAATAGTGAGTAAACCCCCGAAACACCTGACCCAAATATACACTGACAGAATGAGGAAGAAAGCAAGGAAAATCACTGCAGATAGTCTACACCCTCTTTTCCAGCCAGTTTGAGCTGAAAGTGCAAAAACATCAAACTGAGTTGCTATTTTAATGTATTTAAGCATATTTATTCTCTTTTATCCTGATATTTTTCATTTCATCTTTTAATACTCCACTTACTATGTCTGAGATGTTGCCTGTATGTTTATCTGTCTTATATGTCTGGTGAGCCAAAGCAACATTTCTACCCTGGTGGACAATAAAGATTTATTCTATTCTATTCTATTCTAAACATCTGGATGCAATGCGTCTCAGACCACTTCCTGAGGAGGTTTGAGCAATCAGATGAGTTCGTCAGTGCATCCTTAGTGTGTTTACACCTGGATTTATATGCAATTAAGCATGATTGGATAGCTATCCAATCATCCAAGACGTATTTTAATGTGTAAACTGGGTAATAAACGTATCACACTAAGTAACTATTACACTGTGTATGTGCAACTGTGTGTGTGTGTGTGTGTGTGTGTGTGTATGTGTGTGTGTGTGTGCGCGTGTGTGTTTGTGTGTGTGTGTTGCGTAACAAGTGCGTCCACGTAGCTGTCATAAATTTGTGTGTGTGTTGGAGCATTTGTGTGTGTGAATCTCGATTCATATCAGTCTGAGCCTAAGTCTTTGTGCATGACTGATTGCTTTGTCTGTCTGACCACAATTGAAAAGAGATCCATCTCTCTCTTTGCCTCTCTCACCTCCCTCTGCCTCTCTCTCTCCCTCTCTCTCTCCCTCTCTCTGTGCGACTGGGTGTCTCTATCTACTCAGTTCCACCTTAAGAGGAGCTTTAGCAGCCTGTCGTGTTTGTGTTGAAGCCAACAGGCACAATATATTACAGTCTAGGGCTTGCTGCTGAAAAGCCCGTTGGATCCTCCACTGACCTGCTGTTCTTTCCTGCTTTCCTCTTGCGTTTTTTTTTCTCCACATTTAGATTAAAAACAAAGCTCTCACTCTCTCTCTCTTTCTCTCCCCTCCCTTTTTCTTCATCTTCCTCTTGTTCTCTTTTTTTTGCAGCAGTCAAGGCAGAAGCTTTAGTGTGTCAGAGTGAGGGTAAAGAGGGGGAAAAAGCAGAGAAGAAGACTATTTGGACGGAGCTGAGAGTGTGTTTATGTTTGTATGTCTCACCATTGGACGGCCGAGTGAAGAGGCACGAGGAGAAGAGGTAGAGGAGGAGGAGAAGAAGATGGAAGCCTGCCTGGATGAAATTCTATGTGTCATGTCACTACGTGTGGACCTTGACTGATCACAGGGTGAGGAAAAGGAAGAGACACGCTGAGAGGAAGACAGGGAGGTGGAGAAACCGAGACTTTGGTTTTATTGGAAAAAGAAGATAAGAAGGAGGAGGTACAAGTCTGGCGCTCCGTTTTATCATGACATGGTTGGATAAAAGAACTGACGGACTGAGCGCTCTTCAGTTGTGTGTCAACAGGAATTCGCCTTAAAAGAAAAGAAGGAGAGAGACTTTGGAAGAGTAAAGACTGCTGTGTTAAACCCAGCTAAGGAGCAGGGAGAGTGTGTGTGTGTGTTTGTGTGTGTGTTTGTGTGGCTGTGTAACCGGTGGAGGGCAGAGGAGTGGAGGGCCAGGGGACTAACCTGGCCATCAAACGGACTGGCAGCCTCTCCTCTCCTGGGATCATGTACCCTCAGGGTAGGCATCCGGTAAGTCCCTCCTTATGTCTCTTTCTCCTGTCTGTCTGACTGTTTTTCTGTTTCTCTCCATGTCTGTGTCTCAACTCCAATCTCTTAGTTGCTTTTTATGTCTCAGATTCACCTTGTCACCTTGTCTCTCCCTTGGCTCTCTGTTGCTCTCTGTGTCTTCATGCTTCTCTTATCTTGTGTCTGTCCTCATTTTACTTCCTCTTTGTCTCTACTTATGTCTCTCTGCTTTTCTTTGCTCTCTCCTTGTTTTTCTCTTTCTGTTTTTCTATCTGTCTTTTTTCAGCTTGTCTCCAATGTCCTTCTTTCTTGTTTAGTTTGAAGGACTATACTGTAACATGAGTGCGGGAGACGTGTGGGAAGGGTTAGGGCTAAGAGATTCCCTGTTAAGTACACACACACACACACACACACACACACACACACACACACACACACACACACACACACACACACACACACACACACACACACACACACACACACACACACACACACACACACACACACACACACACTGTCAGCTGCAACCAGGTGCTCTGAGATCTTGTTGATTGTTTGCTGTGTAGGTGGCATATAACTGAATCTGCACATTTCAGCTGGTGTGTATGTGTGTGTCCATTTGCGTGTGTATGTGTCCATTCGTTGTCTCTAGGTGTGTGTATATGTGACACTGTGTGCATGGCCTCATGTATGTGAGATAGATCTGTGCGTGTGTTAATTGGTTAGTAAAACTGTCAGCTGTCCATTTTCTTATTTCGGTTGCTAAGCAAACACTTGCACACACACACACACACACACACACACAAGCAGGCTGTTTAATTGATAGTCAAATTCATTTCCATTACCGCTAAGAAAGGTCGTGAGTGCACAGGTACTTTCCCTTTAATACCTTCTTAAAGTAATTTCCCTCCTTTAGTTTCACCCTTCATCAGTAGTGAGAATGTGTCATTAGTTTACCTGCCAGGGTAAAATTAAGGTTAAATACATAGACTAAAAAGCACAGAAGGATGAATGACAGCTTAGGCTCAGTCTGGTTTAGGCCATTTGTTTCACAGGGGCCCCGGTCCGGTTGCTATAATCAGATTTGGTTGTCAGTCTCTTGTATCTGCTACAAATGGGTCAGTGGCCACTTTGCCTCACAGCCAGCCAGCAAACCACTCAGTCAGCCTGCAAGCCAGCCAGCTAGCTATCACACAGAATTATGAATGACATTTTCACAAGAGGAAGGCATGAGGAATCAATTATATGTACAGAGAGAATGCTAATAAGCCAGCCGCTGGTATAGTATTGAGAGAGAGAGAGAGAGAGAGAGAGAAAGAGACGCTGAGAGAAACAAGAGAGAAGTAAAAAACAAAGGGAGAAAATGAAAGATGTAAGAGGCATGAAAGATAAAGAGGGAGAGAAATAATTCTTTAAAAAGGCATGGCCAGGGGTGGAAAGAGAAATGAAAATGAATGAAAGATGCAAAGGAAGAATAGAGCGTGAACATTCCTCTGTTCCCTCCTTTAGAGGCGGATCAGAGAGCTTCCTGCTGCGACGCTCTGCGATTGTGGTAAGGTTCAATCCCAGATTGAGCCAACTCCAACCGATCAATAGCCTCTATCTCTCTCCTCCTGTTTCTTTTCTGTTTTTCTGCCTCTCTGTCTTTTCTTTCTCTCCTTCCTCTGCAGCCCTCCTCTGCCAATAGAACTTTATTTCTGGTGTTGCTATGAAATGTGATCTGTGGAGAGGTGTGAGGGTGCAAAGAACAGTTGTGTGTGTGTGTGTGCGCGCATGTATGCCTGTGTTTGTGGTTACAGACTGTGTGTACGTGTGTGTGAATAAGCTTTTACAGACGTGTGTACGTGTGTGTTTGTCCTCGTAAATGCAGAACAGGGTTACGTATAAAATTTGCAGTTTATCCAGGTTTTTCTGCTTTTCCAAGCACCGCTGAAATATGACCCCTGTCAAAACTCTCCTCGCTTGTGCAGTCGAAGATCAAATATTTAACAAAAAAATCATAGGTGGCTGCTAGAAAGCATTGCATTACAGAGCTGATGTATGTTGCCAGAAAATAAAATCAGATGCCAAACCATTAGTACAACTGGATATTGTAAAAAGGGCAATATGAGATTGGTGATTTTCAGAAATTGAGTTTCAAAATTCACAAGTCAAGTCATTCTTTTGCATTGCATTGTTTTCAGAATCGTCTCCACAAGATGATAGAGTAACTTTAACATAAGTAAGATTTAGCCTTGATACGTCCTTGTTGGTGTCAGTCAAAGATCCCGGCTGACTTGTTGTCAGTGACAGGTGGCCAGGGAGGACAGAGCTTCCTTGAGTGCCGCACATTTCAGCTCATCTGTGTCACTTAGGAAGTGATAAGGAAGGTGTCTCAATGCGGCTTAAGCAGTGTTATTTTTTTTATCAGAGAAGAAGTCAGATTTTGTTCTTCTCGCTCTCTGGTAGGAAAAGGTTAAAACTGATGGCTCATTGCCGGGCAAGCGGAGCTGTAATGGGTTCCACTGGATTTTTGTGGCAAACATTATCAGAACTGTGTGAATGTGTGTGGACATTTGTGTATATGCCATGTGTGTGATTTATTTGTATCTGTCCGTGTCTCTGTAGTGCTTTGACTGTGCGTGTTGCCATGTTTGTTGACTTAGATGTGTGTAACTGTGTATGTACCAGTGTGTACATCGTCTTTGTGATGTTCAGTTGTTTTATGTGGGCATCTAAGTGCAAAGTGTCTTTGTGTGTAAGAATGTGTATGTACCATTTAAAAGTGCTTGTGTGTGTGTGTGTGTGTGTGTGTGTGTGTGTGTGTGTCTGTGTGTGTTTAAATCTGGGAGAGGAGGGGGAAAGGAGAACGGTGTCGGTTTGTGTGCACTGTATGCCAAGAACAATAAGAGTAAATAATGTCCTAGTCCGACCTCGACTGTTGCTGTGAATGTACAAGCCCTTGATTGGCTGCCACACCCCAGTGAGAGAGAGGAAGAAAGAGAGGATTTACTTTTCATTGTTAAGAAAGTTGTCTAGAACTGCTACCTGTTTTTACATATATTCATTTAATTTTACCCTTACAAACACAACTGCTCTTAAACATGCAGGTTTCTATTGTAATTTCATCAAGTTTATTGAAAAATCCAGAATCTAGAAAGGTTTAGCCGTGAGTATCAAAGCTGTTACCATTTTTTCCCCTCAGCCTTAGGAGTTGTGGTGGCTGTATTCTAAAGGATCAAAATCAAACAGAATTCATTCTGTGTGTGTGTGTGTGTGTGTGTGTGTGTGTGTGTATTAGAAAGTGAATGGGGAGGGCTTCCTTCTCCTTTGGCCACCAGTAAGGAAACATTTTTATTTTTACGGCCAAGTAAACAAACTATTGCCAAATATGTGGCCACAGACATCACATATGCTCCATTAATGAGGGCAGAGCCGCTATAAGAGTGTTTGTGCGTCTCTTTAAGTTTTTTTAAATTTTGATGTCTGTGTGTGTTGATGTGCAATAGAGCTATTGAAATTAATAAATTAATCGATGCATCGCGATGCGGACATGGACGATGCTGCATCGATGTAGTGGCTGACCATAATCGATGATAACGCAATGATGTCTCTCGTTAATTTTCAGCGGCATTAACATTCAAATGAAAAATAACATTCTCACTAGCCTACCTGTTTCATCTAGACATATGTCAGGCGTAGGGCTGTCCCAAACGGTAGATTTTTAATCCAGCAATTATTTTTTCAATTAGTCGACTAGTCTTAACGATTAATTTTTTGATAAATCTAATGATTAATTATTTGATAAATCTAATGATTAATTATTTGATTAATCTAATGATTCATATTTAGGGGTGGCTGTGGCTCAGTGGTAGAGTGGTTGCCTGCCAATTGGAAGGTTGGTGGTTCAATCCCTAGCCCTGCAGTCCCATGTCAAAGTGTCCTTGGGCAAGACACTGAACCCCGAGTTGCCCCCAATGCTGTGCATCGGATTTACATTTTTCAATTAGCAATTATTTTTCCATTTCTTATTAACATTTTACACAAAACAAATTCCTATTAGGTTCAAATCTCTATTTATTAAAATAGTTTAACAGTGCACTGTTCAAGAAATGAAATGAAATACTAGGATACAATATACCTACATACAATACATGAAATATTAATAGAATAAAATACAACAACAAATATTTGAATATATACAAGTTGGGAATACAAAAATGTGCAACTGCTTAAAAAGTATGATAAATATGTAGCTAAACCTATTGTGCAGGAGTCTTATCTAGCATCCAGTGATGAAGTGTTAAAATGTTTTATTGCCTGTGGTAGGAATGATTTCTTGTAGTGGTCTGTGCAACATCAAAGCTGTCGGAGCACAGGGTGGCCGCGGGTCCTTAAAAAGTTTTAAATCACGTTTCCTAAAAATAAGGCCTTAAAATGTATTAAATTGTCTTAAATTCAGATTGGATAGGTCTTAAATATGTTTGTGTCATGTCACGGCGAAAAAATGCAGGCAATCTGTTGTTGAATATTTTTTCCAGTAGGCTTTGCGCTGCGTTGTCGCAGTAACGTAACCCCATTTGTACATGTCCTATCCCCTGACCAATCGGCTATCTTAACCTTAACCACTCCAGGTCAAATGCCTAACTCCAACTAATCAAGCTGCTTCGTGGGCGGGTGTTGGCGTGGCCGTAGTCAGTGAGATTTGTAATTTCGCGCGGGATTCGTAATTTCACAGCAAAACAGGTAATACAGCAATTGTTGATAGCCGTCTAGAAACATGGGGAAATGCAAGTTCAGTGACAAATGGCTTGAAAACAACGAGTATTCTTGGTTAAGGTTGGTGCCTGAAAATGCTTATGAAGCGAACTGCGTTATGTGTCGGAAGACACAAATCATATAAAAGTCTTTTGCATTTTAAAAGCAGCTGGAATTGGCATCTTTTTGTTGAAAAGGAACAGTGTTTTTTTAATATTCACTTGATGTTATAACCTTTTGTTCATGGGACCCAAATATTCTGAAAATATTGTAATATAATTTAGGACAGCAATTACATTTTTGTGTTATGCTTTCGCATTACACACATTAAGTCAATATTCTTAAACTCAACCGATTAATGTCATTTTACCATACTGTTAATTTTGTGTTTACTTGGAAAGATTACTGTATGTTTCCACTTTGTATTTCCATCGTAAGTTTGGTCTTAAATTTCATTTAGAATTGGTATTAAAAAGTCTTAAATCTTAATCTAGTCTTAATCTATCCATCCCATGAGCTGACATTTTTTAGGGATAACTCATTCACATCCATGCTAACGTCTCGTGAGTTCAGTTCGCGGCTCGCACACAAGGCAGTTCTTCTTCTACTTCTTTTTAATTGCAGTTGTGTTCCATGCTTTTACACTTATTTACGTTTGATTGCTAACTTTCCATTGACCTCACGCGGGTTGGTCTGTTTAAATTTTAATGTAGGCGTAACAACATTTCTGTTTACATATTCGGTTGTGTTTTGCACATTCAGGAAATGCGATGTGCTCAGTGCTGTAGTGTGTGTGTGTGTGTGTGTGTGTGTGTGTGCGTGCGTGCTGTGTTAAGGCTTATTAAATAAAAAAGATTGTTTATACCTTACTACTTGTATTTTGTAATTAAAACATAACCATATGAACTAATAAAAACTGTATTGTATAGAACTATGCAGTATCTTAATGCATTCTTTCAAGTCAAATATCCTATATGGCTTTTATAGAACAATGTATTTGACACATTGTGATGCATCGAGATATCAAATCGCTGACATAACAATCGTAATCGAATCGGGAGATCAGTGAAGATTCCCACCTTTAATGTGCATGAGCTTGAATTTGACAGTACATTTTGTAGTGGCAGGACATCTAATTATTGTGTGTTTCATTGTGCAAATGTGCACTGTTAGCTTTTTCGCGCACCCTGGACTTTTTTTGTTTTTTGGCATCTAGCTGTGTCGGGCAGTTTGTTTTTCCCAACATTAGTGGCTGCCATGTACGGTAAACAGCACAGCAGATTGCTGTCTCCTCCCACAGATGACATTCTCCCCTCCTTTCCTTTGTCCCCGTCTTGTTTACATTTCACTTCATTTCATTGCAAAGGCAACCCTCTGTAATGATACGACCCCCAGTACTAGCAAAAAGTCGTACAATCAACCAACAACTTCTAGTCAGACATCAGCAGCCACCCAGATTAAGTCTGCTCTCTTGATTAAAAAAAATGGGCCATTTTCTATCCTTAAATCCTGTGTTTTTTCTTTGTCATTAAAAGAAATGATGAGAGCAAGGCTTGGATGGAGTCCAGAGACTCTTTTGGCTGCCAATCTTTCCCTGATTTGTAATCCACCGCTGGCTTAGTGGCTGACTGGTGAGCTGCAGCATTAACTGCCTAGCTCACAGAATGACTGACTGGCTAACTTGCTTAAATAGTGCACTGACTGGCTTACTGACTGACTGATTGACTGACTGATTTATTGACTGTTGCGAAACAATGACTGGCTCGACCTCTGTGAGTTGATTCTGAAAGCAGTTACGAGATCTCGGAGAACAAAGCAACACAAAGCAGGGCTCCGTTCAGTGTTCTAAAGGTTTAATGAAACACAAGGATTTACACATTTTATAACAATCACTCCATTCACTTACATTTTTTTGTGATCGAGTTTTTATTTATTTATTTTTTAAATTAAAAAACCATAAACATTTACAATCAGTACAATCTGACAGAATTAAGACATCGACAGTAACAGGAACAGGAACATTAAACAAGGCGTAAATTTTAGATTCAGTACCGTTCCAGAACGATACTGAATCTGTTCCAGAACCAACCTCTATTCACTTAATTGAATATATATATATATATAAATACAGCACATTTACATAATTGAATGTAAATGTGCTGTATTTATATAGCGCTTTTCTAGTCTTAACAACTACTCAAAGTAGCTGTTACATCATACTGGATACATTCACACACTGTGGCCAAAGCTGCCGTACAAGGTAAACGCACACACACACACACACACACATTCACACTCCGATGCACAGCAAGACGCAACTCGGGGTTGTCCAAGGACACTTCAACATGGGACTACAGGGCCAGGGATTGAACCACCAACCTTCCAATTGGCAGGCAACCGCTCTACCGCTGAGCCACAGCCGCCCCTAAAAGACGTGAGAGTAGTAAGATAAGAACGAGATGGACAGGAGGATTGGTTCAAGATTGGTTCACACAGATGAATCTTTAGAGTGGAAAACATTGTTACAATTTATGAAACAAATTAAAACAGACACGAGAGGCTTTGTGCAGAGTTCTCACAAAATGAAATGTAATAATCACAATATTGACTGACTGACCGACTGACCCGAGATTTCTACCAACTGCAGAACGGCTGCGGATCCACTCCTTCAGATGTCAGTTATGGCCGCAGCCGTTCCGCAACTGGTGAAAATCAGGGGTGACTGACCTTAACTGGCTGGTTTGACTGTCAAACTTTAGGACTGAGTAAATGGCAAAGATGTTTAGTGGTTTCAGCACAACAAGAGGGCTACTGGATTTTTTCCATCGGAATTTTTGGTTGTGCAGAGTCGACCAATGCTTCACTGATTTGTGTGACCATTACTAGTTTTAGCAAGCCGATATGGACCATCTCGAGAGTTGGGCCAAAATGCGCTCTACCCGCCTCCAAGCCAAATACACAGACTATAGAGCAGTAGCCCTGAAAAGTCATGCCATGACACTGAAGACACACCTTCAAGCGGGTAGCCCTGTTAAAGAAAATGCAAAATCCTTGCCGTGATGGGACGACGTGCTGAGCCAAATCGAATCAAGTCAAGTCAGCATGTGTATGGAAAAATACAATAAATGAGCTTCTGTTGTTGAGAACAAGTAATCAAAACGTTTAAGTGGTCTGCGGAAATGCAGACACAACTCTCAGAAAGATGGAAATGTGAGGGAGTCTTAAAGAGATGGATGATACTGTTAGTATGTTACATTCCCTGCAGCTCTTCTTCAGTCTCTTATCTACACACAGTCCAAACCAATGAGCTGTTGCTTATGTTCATTGCTACTCGCTTCAGTACACACAAGCACGCACACTCAGACATGTACACAAGGGGCACTGACATTCCTCTGCCACACTTGGTATTTCTTTTCTATTTGTGTGCCTTTTTCTTAAATATTTCACCAGCCAATTATTATTTCATGCGTTATCTGAATGTGTCTCTGCTTGTCTCGGAGAGACACAGGCAAAAGGAAGAACAAAGGGGCTAAGAAGGAGAAGTAAAGAACAAAAGGAGAGTAAAGGGAGGGAGGAATGAGATGGAGCAGCATGAAAGAGGGCACAAGAAAGAGAAAATATTTTGTTTGTGGGTTTTTTGTTCGAATGAATGCATCCATGCATTGGTATGCCTGCTTATACCGTGTGAATACTCATGTATTAGGAAAAAGTGTGCCAGAGGCTAAACAGATGGACAGAGAATACAAGCAGACAGATAGAATCATTTCTGTCCTAATCACTCCCAGACCTGCATCTGCTTCACAGTTGCTGTCTCTCTCATGCAGCCACTGCCAGTGGTGGGAAGACAGGCAGCCGCTTGAACAGAAGACTGTGGCAGTCAGACAGACAGACAGACAGACAGACCTAATATTCAGACAGAAAGGGAAGGGAAAAGTGTGACTGAAAATAAGTGGTGTATGTCACTGCATGAAGTCAAACAGCAATATTGTTGAAACATCACTTGGAGGTCTCAAGGTTACATATTTCACCTTTTGTAAAAACTTTGGGATGAGCAAGTTAGTTTCAAGCATTGACGAGGCAAACTCTCCAACTTCTAATATCAGAAAAATTGTGGGTGTTTGTGGGTAGACCCCAACTGATAATTCTATTAGTTTATTAGAATAAATTGGTATTGGCTTATACACTCCATTGCCAGTTTATTTGGTACACTTAGCTTAAACTAATGCAGTCTAATGCAAAAGCCTTGCAACAAAGCCTCCCTTCACAAAGGCTATAATGTTCAGTTTTTGTTGAAACTGTTTTTAAACTTTATAATCATTTTAGAGGATGTAGTTTGCTCTATCTGTACATCACATTATACAGACAGGTGTTTGTTATTCAACCTATCTTTATTCAAAAAATAAATGCTATGGACAAAGTAAGCTATCACTATAACAATACAATTCAACGAATGAGATGTTGTATAATCATTTTCAAGACTGCAGTTTCACCAGAAAACCTTCATGAAGGTAGGCTGTTGTATTTAAAAACTTTAGATTTAACTTGGGGATTATTTTATGATTTTATCATATCAATGTGTTTGCATGTTATAACAATGTGTTGTACAATCAGAGTTGTGACAGTTAGACAGACAGTTGAACACAGGCAGAAAAAGATACTAACAGACAGATGATGGTTAAAGCTAGTGGGTCCCACCTCCATCCTGTTATGTGATACAGGACGATGGGCTTCACCCGCCTCCTCCACTCCCCTCCCTGCATCCCTCCCTATAGATAATCCTTCCTAATTCTCTGCTTGCCCGTGCCAACTTGACCAAATTGTGATTAACTGTGGTCCCACATGGTGTATGTGTGTGTGTGTGTGTTTGTTTGCGCAAGTGACCCTTCCCTCCCTTCTTCCCCCCTCCTCCCCCTCCTCTTCCTAGATTAACTGGATCAGTGTTGGGTTTCAGGATCCGCTATGCTGGCTGCCATGGCGCTCACATACACATACACACACAGGACATTGACAACACAGGCGGTAGGCTGTATTTTGGCCCTTTGTGATTCACTATTGGACCCCTAACAGTCTGGGTTGCCATCTGTCACAATACAGGAGAGACCAGATAAACACAGACACACTCTAACAACAAATAGTTAGTTCTGTTGTAAATACGGCATGACTTGATGATAGGGCTGCATGATTATGGCCAAAATGATAATCACGATTATTTTGATCAATATTGAGATCACAATTAATTATCACTATTATTTTTTGATTTTAACCAAAACAAATTTTCTTGTCACATAGGCTAATTATAACTGCTTTCACATCCATATTGTGCTACATTCCTCCTTTGTTGAAGGATACTATGAAGGAGCATGCCATTTCAGCTGTTGTGCGATTACTTTTCACACATTTGCTTTTGCCGTGAAAACATACAGACAACGCAATTTTTTGTTCACGTTAACGGCACATGTTCAAATGCTCGGTATCTACCGGAACAAATAGCAACGCAGATTTTGGTGCCTCACTTCGGTGCCACTTAAATGTCTGCATTGCTGTAGAGGATTCCAACAGCGAACGTACAACCATCTGCCACTGAAGCTACTGTATGAGCTAAAAGACACAAACTGTCAGTGGTCACTGCTGTTGTAGTGGAAGAACAACACAGACGGGACAAAATGTTGAGTTTACTGGTAAACTGGTAAACCTTGTGACCGACTTATGACCGACTGATATCTGTTGTGGAATTTTCCTCGCGTTACTCTGTCCTCTGTGACTGTCTTCATCTAGACGTGATCTATCTCTACACTAGATCTATCTAGTGTTTTTCCATGACATGGTACCTGCTCAACTCGCCTTGACTCTACTTGCCTTTTTTGGTTTTCCTTTATGAAAAAAAGTACTAGCTAACAGGTACTTTTTTACAGTACCACCTCAGTCGAGGTTTCAAGTGAGCTGAAGCGATTCCAAAATGTGACGTGGTAACCTGCAGACTACTGATTGGTCAGAGAGAATCGCCACTAATCACTGCATCAGCTTCTTTTGAAATTAAATTTCTCTTCTGACAGCAGCCACATGCCAGGAATCAAAAACAACACACCTTTGACGTTCTGTATGTGTGTCGCGTTAGGCCACTGCAGTTTCCTGTGCCGTTGCTATGACGACCAGCCACGCTCACCTCACGCCTGAGGAGTTACTAAATCTGCAATGAAAAAAGGAGGACAGTGCACGAACCGAATAGGTACCATGTAATGGAAAAATGCCATAAGCTGCGCGGTGCAGGGAACAACTCTGATTGGCTCATGGAGGCACGTGATCAAACAGTGGTTTACAGAGACACTATATTGGCTTTGCAAAAAAAAAAAAAATACTTAGATACGGAGCGTTCTATGAACTGAATGATGCATTTTAAATATCACTTCATCACGCAAACTTGATCGTTGGAAGCCAAAATCGTGATTGTCAATAAAATTTGATTAATTGTGCAGTCCTAATTGATGATGCCTCCATTTTTGTAAACACTACTGAAGGATGCACAGTTATCCCCTCAGACAACTCATAGCTGAGTTTTTCTTTCACCTGCTGAAGTGTCCTTGAGACACAGAGTCTCCTATTATTACTAATAAGCATGAACTAATTTGATACCAGCTTTTCATGCTCGTCTCTTCATCCTGACAGGCAGAGCTCAGCACAGGCATCAAATTTTGCTCCTCTTCCCTGAGGAGCTTTTCTGTATTTTTCATTTCCTTTTCTGCTCATAAGACGTTTTACTGCTCCTGGGTCAATGGAACTCATTCAAAAAGGTGCAATTGGCGAATCAAAGGAAAGACATTTTGGAGTTTTTGTCTAACAGATGAAAGGAATTCAAATCTCTCTCATCAGCACAGCTACAGAAGACACCATGTTGACACCAATGGTTGTCACTCGCAGATCTCTTGTATAATCCTGATCTGTGACTATGGGCTTTGTTAGATGACTTAGTGCTGCTGATGTAACCCGCCAGCAGCACTTTATCTGTGTGCAGCCGCTTGAGTATGTGTCTGTGTGTTCATGTGTTCATGGCAGCAGATGGTGGGAGCAGTATTAGCACAGACGGATGGACAGTGCACAGGGTAGAGCGTCAAGGCTGTGTTGACTACTGCGAAGACGGCATGATTCTCATTCTCTCTCTCTCTCTCTCTCTCTCTTCTTCATCTTCATCTTCCCATCCCATTGGTGTCAGACAGATGAATGGCTGGCTATCTCTCTGTCAGCAGCCGCGCCACTCTTTCATCATCTGTCTCTCCGCTCATTCTTTTACTCCTCTGTAAAGATGTCAGACTTGTCTATCACTCCCTCCATCCCTCAGTCCATCCATACCTCTCTCTGTCAGATGAGTAACTATCTCTCTCTTCCGCCTTTTCCCCCCATCAATCCATCCCTCCATCCTTCCCGTTCCTCCCACCGTGGGTTTGTGTGTTTTCTGTTTGCTTTTTGCTTTTGTGTACCTTACTCAAGTGTGAATCTGCGTGTGCATTAGTGTGTGTTTGTTTGTTTACGTGTTTTTCAATGCGGTCATGGCTACGTGGGCGTGTGTGTTCATATCTGCGTGTGCCAGATCACTACCCACCCCCCACACACACCCCTGCCTCTACCCCCTCCCTCAGTGAGTGTGTGTGGTGCGAATCAAGGTCAGCAGGGATCTGTTGGCAGACACCCCACATCCTCATCTATTGCCCATACACACACACACACACACACACACACACACACACACACACACACACACACACACACACACACACACACAGAGACAGATGGTTTGTGTGGATTGTGCCCATGCAGCCATCTAGATGTCCCTGCTATGCCTGCCTCAGCTCAGTTTAGCTCAGCCCAGCCCCGGTCCGTGGATTAATTACTGGGGAACCCACCGCGTCGCTGACCTCCACCGGCGGACTAATTGAAATCTAATTGAATTGTGCTTGTCTAGACTAATGAAGCCCCGCCACTGAAACCGACAATCTTTTAGCTGTAGCTGCAGGCCGATAGCCACCCATGTGCACTGTTGCCACTGCACTGTGCCGCTCAGTTTGGATGGATGGATGGCTGGATAGATATATGTTCAGATGAACAAATGGGTGGATGGATAGATTCATAGTTGGCTCGGGTTACTAAGTAAAAAGACTTCCATATGTTTTGTGGCTTTAGATACTGGTTTGAAGAATGACAATATCATCAGCGGTATTATACAATTGTAAAGTTGAGTAGATCCATTCCAACCAGAGCATATCCTTTCTCATGTTTTACAAATTTGATCTTGAGCTCATATCAAAGCTGCATTTTGAGTCTTTGATGTTTGCCAGTGCCAAATCATAATTAAAAAAGGAAACTTAATTTTGAGGGCCACAATACATCAATAAACTTGGGACAGGGTTAGATTAGCTCAGGTTTCTCTGTCTGCTCCATCAATGTGTTATTCAGGCTAAAAAGATAAGTGTAAGTTTGTCTGGGTGGCAAAGAGGAAGAATCATTCGCTTCCCACAACAGGGATCAAGGTTCAGCTGATTCCTCAGGTTCCTCAGCTGTGGTGCGTTGGGTTTGGCTGTGCACATATCTTGACTCCCTTTCACACATGAACTGCAACCCTAAACTTATCTAGACATTACTCGGAGGAGCTGTATGTGAGAACGCAAATGTCAGAATCAGAACTTTAGGACTTTATCCTTCCAACTCCCTAATACAAAGTCCATGTAATGTGCGATTGAGCCCATGTGTGAATAGAGCAGGTCACAGCGACCGTGTTGATGCCGTTTCTATCATATGATTTGCTCAAAACCGTAAGAATGCAAACATCTGAAAATACAAAAATGAGAGACGACGAGATAAGGAAACTTCTGTCTATAAGGGCTGACACTAAAAATCGTTAATCAAATTAGGAACTGGCTACGTGACCCTGGTGTAATCCGAGCCAAGGCAGCTCATCCATCATCTTCGATGTGCGTGGAACACAACTCTGTGATTTCCACATCATACTTTTTGCATCCTGTCCCATCATGTCCTCCTGCACGCGCTACCAAGGCGCCGCTCCTCACATAAACCAAACATTAGGTTGGATAGAGGATTTTCAGTAGGTGAAAAACACGAACAATCTCTGTCTAAACAGAGGGTGGAATGCCAATGAGATGTCCTTGTCTTTACACTAGAAGCATTAGAGGGCGGTGGGATATTGGCGAGATAGTGTGAATGTTAATATTCCTGTTTAGGCTGATCACTCACAGGTGATCAGAAGTGTCTAAAAAGAAGTGGCAGACACACCTGGCAGTCTGCATTATACCCAGGCCATCAACAGGAGTCCTACAGAGCAAGGAAAATTGCCAATCCAAATTGGGAGAAGTGTCTTTCATTGAGACATCCAAATGTCCAAAACCCACAATCACTTCTGCTTACTCTAGATTTTCCTGGATATAAACTATGGCCCATCCGGAAACATAAACAGCTACAGCATCAAAAAAGAGTGCCCATGCTTCTAAAACTTCATGAAGGGTATGGAGGAGAAGGACAGCTGTCAAAAGCGCTTTACACACATGGAGGGCTGGTGTTGGTGGTACCTGGGAGGGTGGACCCCAGGGAGGGGCTTGTTTTGTTGGGTCTTCTTTAGCTTTTAGCAGGTGAGAGACGGTGCAGTGATTCCCTATAAGTTATTCATTTGACGTTTCCTCCTTTCTCAGCTCTTTGTAGGCTGGAATACATTAGCAACCTGGTAGAGTGGTGAGGATGATAATGTGGAGGAGAGGGAGAGGAGAGGAAGAAAGGATGGGGGCAGTGGAGGGAAGTCATTAGAGAAGGAGGAGAACAGTGAGAGAGAGGACACGGCTTTATGATGTGTGGGAAGGGGAAGTGACCTTCCCTCTCACTTTCATCTTGTTTTTTTTCTCTTGACACACTAACACACACACAGACACAGACACACACACACACACACACACACACACACACACACACACACACACACACACTCGCTTGCCTGCACACACACTTAGATGTATGGCTTATGCAGGTACACATGTGCCTACACAAATACTTAGGCATAATGCATACAATCTCTTTTCATTAGCAGGACACACACACACACACACACACACACACCAATATCTGTTTTTCATCCGTTTGTTCTCTCCTTCTTTTTCCTGTGCAGGTCCCCTTACAACCCGGCCAGTCTTTTAAGTTCACAGTCCTGGAAACCCTGGATCGTATCAAGGAGGAATTCCAGTTCCTCCAGGCGCAGTATCACAGGTAGACACACAACATTACATTGCAAACACAGCATGTACAGTATACAGACATATACACAAATTTACACATGGTATTTATGAATTATAAGTTAATGTCATAAATGTTGAAGGTTTACATTAGTGAGTTGCAGCCCTAGATGTAATAATTATACGAACAACACATTGTATTTCAGTTCTTTGGAAGTGGATGTTAAATTCTTGAATATACTGTATGAACCAGTGAAGACAAAATGTCAGTGTACAGGGGCTGGCCTTTAATCTTTATTACGACACTGAATGTAAAAAATATTGGAGACTGATAGTGAGTTGCAACCCATCACACTAAATCGGGTCTCAACCATCTCAAAGCTTTACACACTTCTTTAACTGTTCATTTTTGCCTAAATCTGTGTAATACATATTATATTATTATATATTTAATTAGAACCTTAAAAATTAAGGAAATAAATTATTAATCAGTTATTATTTCTCATCAATCAGTTATTCACTTTATCAGTATACCTCAAATGTCTTTTTATGTTCACTGTTTTTATTGCAGAGATTTCCAGTTGCACTGTTGATATTACTACAATTAAATAAATATATTTTTCTCATCTTTAAATTCTTCCATTATTTATGCTAGTTGCTTTTGCCATTACACTCTGTTACAGCATAACTGAAGTCATTAAAAATTGAGATTGTAGTTTCCAACAAATCAAACAAAATACGAAATGCAATTTAGGTCTTAAAAAAAAAGAAATCTACAGCTGCAGGTTACTGAGGGTCACGTTAATATAAGGCTGACCAGAAGTGACCTTGGCTTAGAGAAATAAACCATCCAGCCTCTAGCTCACACCTCAGTGGGCAGTGCACAGCCTGCTGCGAAACAGCAACAGTACATTGGACTAGTAGTACTCAGTAACGCGCACACGCACACACACACACACACACACACACACACACACACACACACACACACACACACACACACACACACACACACACACACACACACACACACACACACACACACAAAATGACTAGGGGATTCTGATTAACTTGCATTTGGAAAGTGTTGTCTTTATTTCATCCATTATTGACTGATGCAGTGTATTTTAAACACATTTGAAAGTACTTTAGAAATAACCAAACCTAGGCTTGATAAAAGAAGCGGAACACAACAAAAAGGCAAAAAACCCAACATGAAAGGTACTACTTTATCAGGCTCTTTTGGGCTCAGTAGCAGAACTCTAACATAAACTCGCCAATGTACACGTGACACATATATAACTAGACACACTTGGACCTGTCAAACTGACCTCACATGGAGGTGTGATGAATTGGATGGATGCTACCATGAAGGTGATCTTTTTCAGCCATTTTTAGCAGTAATAGATGTGGCTAAGAATATTTTTTTGGTATCTTTTCACGGCCTTAAACTTTGTTTGACCTCTGCAATGAAAGTCTTGTGGAATTTGTAATTTATTTCAGTGGATGCAAATACACCATCTAATCCCTCTGTGTCCTTTTTTTCGTCCTTGTGCAGCCTGAAGCTGGAGTGTGAGAAGCTGGCCAGTGAGAAGACTGAGATGCAGAGGCACTACATCATGGTGAGTCCAATCAGACGCTGTTCAGTGATTTGTTAGTCTGACTGAGCCACTCAGAAACTCTGAAGACTGAAAAGAGTCTGATGGCTTCTTGTATAGGAATTACAATCAGGGGAATTTTATCTGTGCTTTTCTTTAGCTAGATTGATGTTGTTTTGTGTTTATGTCATTCAGGAGTAAAACATTTCTCTCTCTGACACTTCTCTGTATTAACTTCTCATTTCATTTAGATCAAGAGGATATTTATACAACAAAAAATAATGCCAAGGCAATAGACGTAATGTACATATTCAAAACCCACAGAGAAATTATCATATTTAAATCATTTTGACAGGACAACATCCAATGGCTTAATAACAAGTTTGTAATCATAATATCTTTGATAAGTGGTCATTATTTACTTTATTTGCAGTAGTATACACTCTTAAAATGTTCTACAATCCATTAGTAAACCAGTATAAGTTTTTTCCTTTGTGTTTCTTTCACGCTATTTATCTTGCTCATTCATACTTCTGTCTTAAACCTACTACTTCTCTTTTCCATATCTCTTCCAATTTTTTTCCTCCTTCAGACTAAGTCTGTGTCTCGTCTTCCTCTCTCTGTGTTCTCTCGCGCGCTAACAGCCTGAGCTCCCTCTGCGTCGATGTGTCTGTGCGACTAAAGGCTCACATGTATTGTAAGCCTTCGTCTGTCGTACAAAACCCACACAGAGCCGACCAGAATACGATATGCACCATCTGCTAAGCTGCTCGCATTTCATAAACCTGGGAGAGCAGGCGGGATCAGGGCCGTAAGCTAGATAGACACACAGATGGAGAGAGAGAGAGAGAGAGAGAGAGAGAGAGAGAGAGAGAGAGAAAGAGAAAGACAGGCAGATAGATGGACAAATAGACAGAGTGTGAGAAAGAAAAGCAAGCAGACAGGGAAACTGGCAGACAGACAAATTGATATAGAAGCACACAGACAGACAGACAGGCAGAAGATAAACAAATAAAACAAACACACAAGCACACAGGAGAACAAGCATACACACATTCATTAATCCACACACACACACACACACACACACACACACACACACACACACACACACACACACACACACACACAAACACACACACACACACAAAAACACAAACACAAACACACACACCCAACAAACAAACACACACACCCGCCCCTTCTGTTCTTATGAGGACCTTCTATTTGCGATCTTTAGTCCTAAGGTGCTAACTAATCCTAATTCTTGTAATAACTGTCATTTACATGCACAAAATATTCCTGGTTTTTATTTAAGACCACATTCCTACTAAGCTGTTTACATGGCTAATGAAAATTAATATTCTACTAATATTCCCATTTACATGCAGTTTACAAAAGATGATTTTTCACCTGTGGCGGACTTGTTTGACCATGCAAACACTTTTGGTTTTTATTCCTACAACCACCTTTTTGAAAAGATCTGACTGTAAATAGGCAAGAGGCCACATGTTGTAAATGCACTCTATACATGTACAAAGAATGCTCCTAAATGCTTAATTAGTGGGAAGAAGAGTCCAAGGAGACGAAAGGTAACGTCTCTAAAAATAGAGTCTTGCAGGGTAGTGACACTGAGGGTGATCACGAAAGGTACCAATAACATTGACTAATTAGTGTGAATGTAGTCTCAAGTTTACACCTTGTGTCTTAATCGGAAAATGCTACATTCAGAGTAAGGCCTAATTCAGAATATATATGTGGACTTAATTTGTAACCTTAAAGGTTACTTTAGTCATTCTGTATATTTACATTTAAGTTACAAAATAATCTCCTAGTCACATTCTCAACTCAATACTGGGATGTTTTTATTCAATTTTAAAGTTATTACATTTCCTCACACCTGCATAAACGCAATTCAATTGCTAATAAAGTGCTGCATAATACCAAATCAATGTAATTACAAAGTCAGAAACTTGTAAAGGTTTTGTTTAGGATCCTAAACTACCCAAACACGGACTCTAACCTGGTCCTTTAAAATCAAAAGGACTTGTCAAACTGACCTCATTTTATAAAAACAATGTCCTCACTAGGCTTTTCCAAGTGGTAGAAAATACAAGAAGAAACATCTGCACATAAATATGATACAGGGCAGAACACACACAAAGAAAAGCCTCTAAAAACTGCAGACCTTTTCAAAAAACTCCCACTTTCCTAATCTCAGGCACTCCCCATTTTAGCTGTGGTTTCACAGAATTACTGTGTGGAACAAACTGCCCAGACAAACATCCACCTTCTTCATTGCAAATCCTCAACACCCGATCGTATACAATAGGAGTGGTAGCGTGCCAGGATAGATTCAGTTATCTGTCTTTTCTTAGACTGGGGCTATGCATGACATTTGACCAAACGTTGTGCATATTAAATGTCATGGCCTTTGTACCCACGGCGCCATAGGTAAACTAAAGAGGGAGTGAAATAGCATAAGAGTATCTTCCAACACGGTTTCACAGCAGTTTGTGAAATGGTCACGTTATTTGTAATCTATTGATTCGTGAACATGGACATCTTTTTGTTTTCTTCGTGCACCCGGGACACAATCCACAGTCTGGGGGACGCAACAACGTGGAAATTAAACGCCACATGCGGGAGAAGAGTGGCTGTCGGGACACGATCCGTGGTCTCTGGGGGATGGAACGACGGCGTAGTTGTGCTGTGTTCACGAAAGATGCTTCCCTTTGAAATACATTAGTTTAAAATTCGTGCTTACCACCATGAAAAAAAAGACATAAACATGTCCGTGTACACAAATCATTACATTAAATAATGTGACCATTATCCGAACTGCCGGAGACTGGGTTGTAGCTTCTGATGTTGTATTTAAGTTCAACACTAAGCTTTAACAGTTCCCTATGGCAGGATGTCAGGGAGCGGCAGGTGCAGATGACATATACATACAGTATAGGTTAGCATGGCCGACGGTTAGCAATCCAGGCTATATTATTTGAACTGGGGCTCACTCTGGTGTAGTGGATGGCTAAGACAGCACTTTGCTACTTCATAGGCATGGCTCAGAAATGAGAGGGAGGGAAAGAGGGAGAGAAAATGAGAAGGAGGGGAGTGAAAGAGAGGCTCAAAGGGGAAAGATAGCTTGAGAAAGAAATGGCTCAGAGAGTGTGTGACAGAAAAAAACTGGGAGCTGCTGAGGGAGGGAATGATACAAAGAGAGGCAGAGATAAAGAGAATAAAAGAGGAGAGGGTGATAGAGGCAGGAGAGAGATACAGAGGCAAAAAGTGGGTGAGAAAAAATGCTGAAAAGAAATGAGAGAGACAAAATAAGAAAGAGAGATACCATGGGACAGAATTGCAGAGAGGAGGGATGGAGGGTGAAAAAAGATGCTGTGAAGGGATGAAATGGAGAGGGAGAGAGAAAGAGAGAGAAAAAAAAGCGAGTATGAAACAGAGTGCAAGAGAGAGAGATAGTGATGATGTGCTTGTGTGGGGGGGCGTGAAATGAAAGAAAGAGAGATGAGAGGGAAAGAGAGAGAGGGTGCATGCACAGACACGTAAATAATGTGAAGCAACAACGGACTCACTGCGCCCACAGAGGAGATAACCCAGAAGGCTATATTTAGCTCGTTAGGCCTGTCACACTGAGGCCTGTTTCACAGGCTGGGGCTCTGCTCACTACGCTGCACTGCTCCTGCCTTTACTATTCATCAGTTTTAAGCTCTTTAAATACAAGGGTGAGGGATTGGAAAGTAGAGAGATGGTTATACAGGGGGATGTAAGGCTTATGCGTGTGGAATTTTTTTGTGAACGTAAACGCTTTAACACCCAAGAATACATGATCATTTAAGATTTGTGATTGATGATTATTGGGCGAGACTGTCCTCTTTTTACGTTAAAGTGACAATGACCTTTACGACCGACGGAGCAAATAAGGAAGTAGTGCAAAGTTGTTGATGAACCACAAAGCAGCCCGCTGGTATATCCTACCTCTCTGGTGGGAAATCTGGGTGTTAGATTTTGACACGGGATGCCGCTATTTGTTTCCCATTTCATTTAACAGTCAACGTTGGTTTCTTTCAACCATGACTATGTTTCCTAACCTTCACCAAACAGTTATTTGAACCCAAACCACAATGTTTCCCTGACCCTAACCAAGCCATTATTGTGCTTAAAGGTGCTCTAAGCAATGTTGGGTGATGTCACTTTTTGTTGACGTTCAAAGTATTGTCAAACAAAATGTAAGCTAGTTTGCCTCTCCCTCCTCCTCATTCCATCCCCTCCCACTTCCTTCCACTAACCCCCCAACCCCCACTCCCAAATCCTTCTTGTCAGTTATTGGCTGGAACGCTGGAAGACCATTTGTTATGTTTTGTAGTGCAGGTTGGTGCAGTTTGTTTTTGTTGCCATTTGTGGAGCCAAAGCTGTCTACAGAGACTGCATCTTTTTACAGTGTGATCAGGGGACAGGCAACTAGCTGATAGTGAGGAGATGTTTGCTGTACGTGACAAAAAATATTGTAGTCTAAAAAACGGGGGACATTGCTTAGAGTACCTTTAAACCTAACCAAACATTATCTATAGCAGTGTAGCGGCAGACATTTTTCTTGTTTTTGTAAAGTTAATGATTTTGGAGGGCGCTGACAAGATGTCCTGCCAAGAGGGGCGTCAGATCAGAAATTCTTGTACGTGCCGTTTTGGAAGGCAGCTACAAATGATGTACATTTATTTGAAAGGACTTTATCTTTGTCTTTTCTTTAGAGAAGGTTTGGGTTTGTGTAGGTATTGTGCCAATAGCTAAGTTTCCATCCACTTAAAAAAACTCATGCGAATAAAGCTGGTGAAATTGTGTTTCCATCCAACAGCTTTAAAGCGGATAAAAACCTGTGCGTAATGATGTCACATGCTGTTTTGCGATCAAATTGGTATATTGACTTGATTTTTGACATTTTAAGGTGTTTCGATTCATTTTCGCACTGAATCGCACAACATTCAAGCAAACAAAGTTTTTCTAGACAAAATGGGTCGCGCTGTCTACCAACAAATGATCAATATTGCAAGTTGGAGTGCTTATGTGCCAGCTGATAGCGACATATCAAGCTACTGTATAATAAGAAAACAACAACGCTATCAACACATCGCTATGATGATGCAGATGCAACTTTCCTTTTATTGTCCCTCTGACACCACGAGACAACTCTTTTTTGAGACACGTATTGCTGTTTGAGCGCCTTCCATTTACTCCGGAGGACGTCCCACGTCTTGTCGTAACCTTTGTTGGCCATTTCCTTTGTGAGTTCCTGATAAATTAAATTCAAAAAGTCTCTCATCTCCTTGTTTGCCTAGTCTACTTATATCTGTCTTTGTTGACACTGTGCAAACAGAGCGGAAACACTGGGCGGACATTAACTAAAACTTTTTCTTCTTTGTTTTGTGGCGGGTTGCAACCATAAAATGACCTAAAACTTAATCGCAATTCATTATTTATTCGGCAAATAACGTTTCCATCAGTGTTTATCGCATAAGCCGTATATCGATTAAGATAAATAAATAATAAGTAATATTTCGTTTGAGTAGATATTCATGAAATTCTATTTTACTGTTTCCATAAGGCATTTTTCATTCAATATCACTTAATTCGGATAAAAATGTGTGGATGGAAATATAGCTAATGTTGGCATTGTCTGACCATTAGCTATTCTTATCATTACTTGCTTACAGACGCAATATTCTTGTATATACAACAAATAATCCATGACTGCTGTAGGCGTGAATTTCATCTTTCTAGATCATACCTGAAAATCTGGGCTATCAGGGCGGACTAAATATATCCATTTCTTTTTCTTTCTTTTTTTTAATTAAATAAATTGTCAAATGTCAATATAGTGACAATACAGGTAATTTCAGAAATGTAATGTGAAAACCACTTATGTTTGTGGCAACAACCACAATCAATTTCATTATCTTTTGATTTGTTTCTTTTTACCAATGTTTTGTTTGTTTTTTTCAAATAGTTTTTTTTAGGCTAGTGGTAATCACTAAATGGATGTAATAGTACTGAAATAGACTAATAGTAATAAAATGAAAACTACCCACTATACATTTCACAATTCAAGAGAATGTGACATTAATAAATCGCAGAGCAAGTAGTAAGCCAATAACTGTAGCAAAGAGCTGTACTTTTCTACCAGCCATCATGTTTGAACAGGAGGTGTTAGTTTTACTCTGCTGCTAAATATCTCCTTATGGCGTTGAACTTTTCAAAGTTGAGAAGTTTTTGTTTCTCACATTCGCTACTTTAATTCTATAGCTGGCAATGGTTTTTACACATTTTATGCTGGGAGAGATGATGCCATAACTGTGTCAGATTGCTGCTGTCTGTGGAGTGTTGCTGTAGTAAAACAGGAGAGCCAGGTTTGCAGATAGTGTATTTGTATGTTTGGCAGTCCCACTCTCTGTATCTTTTTGGATGGAATATATGTTTTATGTTGGCTGCTTTACTCATTTTTTTGTATGTGTAGAGAGACATTGGCAATGTATAACTTTAGTGATAGCTGCAAACAGACATACATGCACACAAACAACAAGTCACACACATTGAGAGTGTCTGTGGGCGTCTTGCTTTTCTCCTGTTGTATTTATAATTCATGGCTCTCAGATTTCACTGCTCTACTGGAATTCCACTGTGTATTTTTAAATAAGGTTGCATTGCGGCCCCGGCTAATCAGGGGGCATAGACATGTTGGTCACATGCTTTCACAAAGTGCAAGCAAGTCTCCCGTCTGGAACTGTGTTCACCCCTACTGGCCTGAGGTGGAATCTTGCAAAGAGCTGATACAGAAGCACGAGGCTTAGTGGAATGTGAAAGAAGAGGGCATAAAACTGCTGTCTTGCATCATAAAACCCCAAAAGTCGACATATTGATCCAAAAGCACCTTTATGTCAGTCTCTCCTTTCTGTCCTTTCCTTTCCTGCTGCCTTGATGTAGTGGACTGTTTAAGACTTGCTAGTGTAAAACGGGAAAACCTTGATGATGGCCTTTTAACCCGAGGTTTTAGAGTCATATATACTTTATGTTGTAGTTTAGACTGTGTGCTGTCCTGATTTTTGCAAAACTTGTTTCTAGGATTAAATGTTTTCCGAAACTTTTTTTTTCTCCCTAAGAGTCTTGATTGTTTGCAGCCTTCCGCTCATTCCTGCTGTCAAGGACAAGACAAAACTCTTATGGGGGAGTGGACTGTATAAAACAGACATGTCTACTGGAGGGTGACAGCTCACAGTTATTATATAGGAATTATATTAGGTGGCCTCTCCATTGCTGTGCTTGTGTGTGTGTTAAAGTGAGGTACAGAGGCGCTGCAGGGGTCTGGTGTTAATGAATGGCCATGCTGTTGACAAGAGACAAAACATTGTTGGACATAAATGGCCAAATATAAAATTTACAGTGAAAGATCATGACACCAAACCACCTGAGAAGTAATGTGTGAAACCATTTTGGATTTGACACCATAGATAAAAATGAAACTGCTTCCAGTAGCAAACCCACAACCACAAATCCTAAATCATATGTCAGTGGCCTGATAACCTGAATTAATTTCTTAATTTCAAATCTCTGCACAAATCTGAGACGTGGGCATTGATTAACTGGTCTTGAACCAGGTTAACCTGGTGAACGTATCATTTAAGTGAAGCGGTGCGGATGAACTCATCGTCAATTTCACAGTGTAGTTTAGGATTTCATAACGTGGGTTACGATAAAAGTAACTTTGAATGACATATGTGTTATTTTAAATTTTCTCCCAACTGGATTTTTTTGAAAATGGGACAGCTCTAACATTGCAGATTGTGAAGAAGAAGATCAAACTTCCAACATGCGTAATTAGTGCCTGCAGGTCTTCAGCTCATTGTGTGAAACATATCCAAAAAACTGGAAAGACTAACACACGACCTCAACTCATCCAAGCTAAGCTACCACACTTCCTGCTGTTGCTTCATGATAATTGTCTTAATGAGTTTTCTTTGCTAGGAAGACTTTTACTTTAAGCCTCCAGCAGAAGGTGTTGCAGTTTATGAACAGCATATGAATGTAAGGTGGTAGTTAAACATTAACATTATTACTTAACATTACAAACTAAACCCTGGTTATCTTATTTCTCTTGATTGAACCTTCTCACTATCATAGAGAACAATTTGTTATTGCTTTAAATCAATTTTATATTGATTTTATTTTGATTTTACATCATACATTTCAGTAAAATGCTTCTTTTCTTAAATGTTGACTTATATTATATCTTGAAGCATGGATCATGGATGTATCATGGCCCCAGTGTTTTGTCTTATGACTGCCATGCGGTCATTTTTTTGAAAATTGTGTGTGTGCCCCTCAGGCAGAGATGAAGTGTGTGTGTGTGTGTGTGTGTGTGTGTGTGTGTGTGTGTGTGTGTGGGGGGGGGGGATTAATGCGGTGCTCTCAGCCTCTTACTCTGCTCTCATCTGTCTGATTCAAGCTGACACACAGGGTTCTCTTCAGCAACATTACAGTCACAAACTGCTTGAGAAAAAGGTAAGGGAGGGGTTAAAGGAAGGGAAGGAGAGAGACAAAAATTAAGGGAGAGTTGAAGTAATAAAAGAAGTGAAGAGAGAGATGGGGACAGTGAGAGAGAAAAAAAGAGTGAGCATAAAAGACAGAGATGAAAGAGAGAGAGAGAGAGAGAGAGTAAGTAAGGGCATAAGGGCATTGCCAAAGACAGCAGAAAAAAGGTAAAAAGAAAACAGAACAAGGACATTGGCAAAGAAGGAGAAAAGAAAGTGAGAGGAGGCACAGCAGAGATAAAGGTGCCCTTTTGTATGTGATTGTGATAGAGATGGATGAGAGCTTTGAAAAGACTGTATATGAAGAGAAAAGCCAAGAATGGGAGAAAGAGAGGGAAAATGAGGCTGATGTAAGATAGCAGGAAGGAAAAGGGCAGACTCTAAACAGGGATTGCTCCTCACTAAGCTAAACGTTACTTTGCCATCCGATAGTGGGAGCTGGCCAGGGATTTAAACGAGGCCAGATGTAGGGAAGGATTGAGTCTGTTTTAAGAGTCTTAAACCTGTCTTAACTGTCTGGAGCAGGAGACACAAACAGAGGGGTAGGAGTGTTCATAAAGATGGACTTGGTCTCCGTTGCGGTACATACTGTACACATGTGTTTAGAGATATAAACCAACTCAAATTCAAGGTCAGCTCTATCCAGTTGTTGTTCTGGCTCTCCCTCTGATGAAACTGGCTGCAAGAGAAGCTGCAATAATGCTGAATGTCTGCCGTGACTGATTTAGTCGTCACCCGCTGACAGGACACAATGGAGAAGTCAGAGCCTGCTAACCTAACCTCTGATGTGGGTTAGCGCAGCGTGCTAATAAATGTTTTAACATCAGTGGGTGTGTGTGTGTGTGTGTGGGCGGGCAGATGAAAGAGACAAGCTCACCCGAGAGACACCGATGAACAATGCTTTTGTTAAGGTTTTTACACACATCCACACCCCCACACACTCTCATCCCCGAATAATACATGCAGGAGTAAACACAAGCTGCTTGCACACACACGTAAGCAGCAGACACACATATTGTATTAAAACAAACACGCTGTAAAGCCACACATTCACAAGTATAGATGTGCACGCTTGCACGCACTCACGCACGCACACTTGGATAAATCACCTTGGATTAGACCCACTTCCTAAAGCTCATTTTTAAAGTCTGCCAGCATTCTTCCAGGATTCATAAGAGAGCGAGAGAGAGAGAAGCACCGTTGTCTGACACTCTTTCAACACCATGGGGGTGGGGGGATGGTGGGAGGGAGGGGGTAACGAAAGAGCAAACACTCCCTGAAAAATGGAAGAGTGGAAAGAGGAGGGAAACACGAGAGTGAAGGAAGAAAGAAACAAAGAGAGACAAGAGCTCTTTGAGAGAAATGCAGGAACCCTTTTTGTCTGCCTTGCCCAGATGATGACTGTGCTGTGTGTGTGTGTGTGTAGATAGACGTTAGATATATGTGGCATGTTCAGGAGAGTA
Source organism: Etheostoma perlongum (assembly GCA_026937815.1). Lineage (NCBI taxonomy): Eukaryota > Metazoa > Chordata > Actinopteri > Perciformes > Percidae > Etheostoma > Etheostoma perlongum. Next base: position 19,359,195 of record CM049379.1, read on the forward strand.
GAACGTTACAGTGCGGTGAGATGCACATGAATTACACTGCAACCTCATTTATCTAAAGTACCTTGCCTGCTGAACTGACATGACGGGCCAAAAAGCAGGCAGAAAATGGAGAACTGAGTTGTAAACGCTGCTGCATCTTACAATGTGTATGCATGTGTATTTTTAAATTCTAGACAAAATTTACTCCAGAAATAGAAAACTATTTATTCCCCTCAATTACTCATAGGCTTTTCTTGCAAATAGACTTGCACACATAAGTCTGTCAAAGTTTTAAAAAGCACACAAAGCTTTTTTTTCTGGTTTCTGATTTTAAGAAAAATTAAGTTGAAGCTGAAGCTTGCAGACACATTTTTATACATATCTTATAATGAATGTATGCTAATGTCAATAGATAGATAGATAGAGATAGAGAAACTTCATTTATCCCAAAGGAAATTAAGGTGTGCAATATCTCATACACAACATACATCCACAGCCACACAGACATATGACATCCACGCACACATACTACAAAAATACAAAGAAAGATATCAATAGTGTGCCATTACAGTAAAGTTTGAAATATTACATGAATACAACATGTAAAGATCAAAATGAACTCTTCATCATAGACTTTTGAATTTTATTATTTTGTCAATATGAAATAACTTTCTCCTAAAAAAAACGTTATCTTTTCTTTTGCCGTAGTTCTTAAAATTCTAAATGCTATGGATTGCAGCTTTATTTCTAATTACAGTTTTGTTATTTTGTTTCATTAAGTGGCTAGATGATGGCATTTTTAACCTTCAACTTTCAACAAGCGGTGGCCACCAATCATAACAATGTCTACAATGTCTACATCATGTCTAAATATTAAGGTACTTTTATTAAATATACTCAATAAATGTCATATTATTATACAGTATGGGTTTATTCTAATTTGTAAACACTGTGGATTATTTTGTAGATATGTGCTGATGCTGATATCAGTGTACTGTACATACGTAAATAGGGAAAAGAAGATTACCCTCTTACCTTCCTGCTTATAAGGTTGCTGAATTATTTTCAAATATCAGTTGTCTGGTGCAGTATAAACTTGTAATAAGGAATGCACATGTACTGTATGTACTTGTATAATCACATTTCTTGTAATAAATTATTCTTATTTTACATTTCATTCTTCACGTTTCTGTTGGAAAGAAAATGAGTCTAATATAAATACACATACAGTAGTAGATAAACTTATTGCCTCTCTGCCAGACACACACACACACACACACACACACACACACACACACACACACACACACACACACACACAATCCACATAGACCTGAGATCTTACATAGAGTGGTAAATGAGAACTCAGTGACACAACAGAGGGATTATATAAAGCGGAACGGCGGGCATTGGGGGGTGTAATTGTAGGTTTGGGGGGCAGGCAGTTAGGAGAGGATGAACCTATTAAAAACGGACTACAACAGACAAAACATACTGTACTACTGCAATTTCAACTGCTCTTATTGCTATGCTGCAGTCTAGTGCACAGTCATAGTGCAGCTGTTACTATAGCCTACTGTAGAGCTGACACCTGTTAGTAATGTGAACAAGTCTGAATGATACACACTATACAATATGGCAGTGTAACCTGGTATACTTTATTCAGATTTAGGTCTATGGACTATACCCTGAATATGCTTTTGAAGCGTTAACCTTTAATATGAATAACACAAAACAGTAGCAGTCTTATTTCCCTTTCCCTTTTGGGATAAATAAAGCATAAAATTATTATTATTATTATTATTATTATTAATTACTACTGTAATCAACACACTGTGAGATTAAATGTATTTTGTCAGTCATGATTCTTAACCGTGTGCATTGAACATGACTGGTTACTAAATGTAAATGTGCTGTATTTATATAGCGCTTTTCTAGTCTTAACAACTACTCAAAGCGCTTTTACATCATACAGGATACATTCACCATTCACACACATTCATACACTGTGGCCGAGGCTGCCGTACAAGGTGCCACCTGCTCATCAGATAAACACTCACACACATTCACACTCCGATGCATCATCGGGGGCAACTCGGGGTTCAGCGTCTTGCCCAAGGACACTTCGACATGGGACTGCAGGGGATTGAACCACCAACCTTCCAATTGGCAGGCAACCACTCTACCGCTGAGCCACAGCTGCCCCGCTTACAAATTTCACAAATGTTTTTGCATTGTTCATTTTTTTATGCTTTCTTTAGTTTTGTTTAGTTGTGCATTGTTTTTATGATCTTTTTGCCCTGTAAAGCAGCTTTGAGTTGTCATAAGCTCTATATAATATTATTATTAGACGTCAAAGCACAGTCAAATACACAATGCACTACAGTCCACACTAGACTCCCATAAAGCGTTGTCACTAGAGTGCTAGACTGCACAAATAGTACAGTAGTCACTTCACTGCTGTCTAGCCTACACCCACAGGACAACTGTTACTACATGTCACTTAGTCTCCTTTCTGCCTCTTTAAATGAAACCCTGACTGGACCACTAAAAGGTATAGTAAGTAATGTTAATCTAATATACTTTTTTGTCAAATTCAGTGACTATCTCTTCACAATCACCTAGTTCTCTATTTTTTGTGCACTGAAAAAAGATCCGGTGTTCCTACACAGCCCTGGCTGTGTAAATGGAAAACAAACAAAAAGGTGTGCACGAGCCAAACAACACTATTCCAACCAATCAGCACCAGGTGGCTCATACAAAAAATGTGATGGGGTCGGGGGGGGAGGCAGTGGCCGGCCAGGAGTTATCAACAAGAAGAGTTGGCAGCGAAACAGCTAAAGAGGAAAAGGACTATAAAATAAAAATTAAAGAAGTTGTATGACCGGGAAAGGAGGAAAGGCCTTGTTAAAGAGCAGCTATTATACTACTTTTCTGGTCTTAGTTTTTGATTCAGGACTCCTATAAAGCAGCCTATGTAGATCGTCGGGAAACTACAGTCATCTGCAGCTCCTCTAACAGCTAGGCATAATGTGTTCTGTTTAACATCGGTGAGGCGTTTCAACCATGGTTGCAACGCTGCAGAATTTTGTATTTGTTTGTCAGTTGAGTTCAAATATCAACAATATTGAATTGGTTGTACTGTTAAAATAGCAAATTTCTAACTGGAGCAACTTTTCTGTTTCTGTAACTGAGTGATGTTGTAACTGACCTAATAGCTTGTGGCTCTTTGCCACATTACACATTCAGCTCTCAAGTCTCGAGATTGTGAAGCTGCTTGCTGTCTGAGAATCACTGTTTTGTCTTCTTTAGACTTAGACTTTAGACTGAATGACTCAGGTTTAAGCCCTGGCAAAGGAAAAACCTTCTGAACTGTTATAAGCTGTCCTGAAGGTAACACTGTTCTCTATCTGACCTCACAGCAAGGATGTGAGGTCAGATAGATAGGTAAAGAGGAAATTATGCTGCAGCGACCAATCAACTGTTACATTTAATATCTTTTATCAACAATAGTGCTACCCTTTCTACTTGAAGGATGACCTTCAATGTTTTGCGTTCACTTAAATATTTCCCAAAACGTGGAAAGGTTATACATTCTGTGTTCATGTCTTGGCTACAAGTATTGTTAAACAAAATGCACTTAAAAAAAGTGAAACAAGTGAAATCTTGGCGTCGCACAATGATAGTAACATTTCAATTCTTCAGATCGCTTCAGGCCCCGCTGGAGCGTCACAACATTAGACTTAACTTGACTTAGTTATATTCCCCTCCCGCCCTTCCAACATACTGTGTAAAAATCTGTGTGTAATATCTCTTGCTGTTTGCCTTGGATTTTCCTGAACCTGAGAGATACAGTACATAGCTACAGAAAATGTCTGTTCAATGTATTGACAAAAGTGAATTGAATATATTTCCATTCAGTCCTCACACTCACAAAATGGTCAGTGGCAGTATCAAGGCTCTTTACCATTTACTGTCGCTAACCCAAACCTACTTGTTTTCCCTCTGGCTTTACAGAGCAACATTTCCATTGTACCTTTATTGCATTCCTTTCCGTAATGTCGTGCTGGTTATATACAGACATCTTCTTCATTTTTGACCAGAGTGGAGAGCTCTTGCTGAGGACGTCTGCTGAAGTGAGCTATTTAGTTACTTGCAAGGTTGTATTTAAATAATATGGTCATGGTTGTTGCACTCAGCTGGTGTAGTGGGAAAAAAGTGAGATACTAAATGAAAAAAAGATAGAGGTAGAGAAGAACAAGTGAAAAAGAAATGTAGAGTAATGGCAGAGAGGTGGAGGGAGAATTAATAAGGATAGACAGACAGTAATTGAGTTAAAAAAGATGGGGAGGGCTGAGGTGTATGGATGGAGAGGTGACAAGAGAAGCTGATGAGAGAGGGAAGGAGAAAAGTAAGCGATACAAAGAGAACAAAGAGATATGTCATATATCTCATGTTGAGAGGGCTGGAAGAGAGGCAAACATGGAAACACAAAGAGCTAGCTTAAGTATGTTTGTGTGTGTGCTTTGAAGCATGTATGTGTAATGTTGTCAGGTATGTGCATACTTGTGTGAAGCATGTGTGCCTTTTTACATTTGAAAAAGATTCCAAGCAGCGAATACATCTTGTGTGGTTACTCTGTCCATGAGAGAAATTGAAAGAGAGTAAAATACACAGCAAAGGTGAGCTTGACAGTGGGAGAGAACCAGAAGAAAATATAGATATAGCACTCGACAAGGACGGGAGAAACAAATATACAAAGCGAGCAAGCCATGTAGAAAATGGCACTAGAGAGAGAGCATGAAATAGAGAACATAAACGAGAAAGATGATTGATTGAAATGACTGAGAGTAGAAAGAATGAGTAGAAAAAACAGTGTGAAGGACAAAAATGATACAGCAGATAGATAAAAAAACAAGAGGAGATACAAGGGAGAGAGAGTAATGAGCAAAGGAGAGAGGGAAAGAAGGTAGAAAAAGAAATGACAGAAAAGGATAATTGACAAGAAAGAAAATGTGTTGACAGGAGAGAGTGGGAGACAATGCACATGAGAAAGAAGGTGACAAAGGAGAGACAGGACAAGACGGTCACAGAGGAGGAACACCATGTGGCAGACAGACAGACAGACAGACAGACAGATAAATTAGACATTTCAGTGTCTAACATGCTTTAGTGATCAATCCTTTCTGAGACATTTTGCAATTTTATATCAGCCATTGCACCTGACAAACAAGCAATAATTCACACAGCCACTCAAGATACTGGGCAGGTAAATGGTAGGGATGCACATATCCGAGTTTTTCTTTTGTGATGTCAATTCTGATACCTGGACTCATCGTATCTGCCATTGTGGAGTACCGATCTTGTACCAACGCTTTCTCCTTCACAAATAAAAAATCTGTACACTTTACTGTGTGGAACTCATTAGACATATTTGTATGTAATGCAGCAGCTAAAAAACTGTCCAAAGAATCAAGTTCTTTACCAAACTAAAATTCAAATACCAAAAATCCAACACACTCTCTTTGACCAGAATTATATACATAGGCCTACTTGCGGGGAAAAAACTGACATTGCCACTGAAGCAGCAGACTATGTCAGAGCATGTCATAGCCTCAGGGGGAACCAGCCAACAACACATAAAACTATACTGAAATCCTTTAAGATCTGCCTTCTCTTTTTCTTTTTATAGTTCTCACCACTACATGACATTACATTGTAAAGCAATTTTCTCATCATACTCAGTAAAAAAAGATACGTCCTGTCACTTTCAACTGCTTTTATATTTTAAGCAAACGTAACATATGCAACTATTTGCATGGTCATTAAAAGATTTAACAACTGAGACATGAACTGGACAATTTTCACAGACATGTGACTAACAGAAATGTAATAATGTGTTGTAAATGTAAAAATTGTACATGTAAAAACTAAAAGTAGCCTCAGTATCTGGTGTGGCTGCCAGCTGCATTAATTACTGCAGGGCATATCCTCCTCATGTGCTGCACCAGACTGGCCAGTTCTTGCGGTTGTTGTTGCCATCCTATACCTGTCCCGCAGGTGTGATATTCTGATGTACCGATCCTTCGCAGGTGTTGTTACATGTGGTCTGCCACTGCGAGGACGATCAGCTGTGTTTCCAGTGTCCCTGTAGTGCTATCTTAGTAGGGACATTGCAATGTATTGCCCTGACCACATCTGCTGTCCTCATGCCTCCTTGCACCATGCCTAAGGCACGTTCCCGCAGATTAGCATGTTTCTTTTGGTGTTTTTCGGAATCAGTAGAAGTGTCTCTTTACTTTCCTAATTTTTTTTACAACTGTGACCTTAATTGCCTACCACCCTTAAGCTGTTATTGTCTTTTTGACCATTCAACAGGTGCATGCTCATTAATTGTTTATAGATCATTGAACAAGCATGGAAAACATTGTTTAAACCCTTTACTATGAAGATCTCTAAAGTTATTTAGATCTTTATAAAAGTATCTTTGTTAAAGAAGTCCTGCACACTGTCCATTACGCCTTGCAAATACTTTATTTCACACTTTTCTGTGACCGAAACGTTAAAAATAATAATGAAATAAAGTAATAATAATAAATAATAATAAAGTGCAGCTTGTGTTGCGTTCAATGTTATTGTAAAATACCCGACTGTCATCTAGTACTTTTTTCTTTTAGTAGTTTAAAGGGGTATTATGTAATACTGACAGCTAGTGTTTAAAATAGTTACTAATTTGGCTTAGAATTACGGTAGGAACCGCTAAAAATAACACTACCTTGCCGTCTTCTCTACCCGACTGAAAAGACTTTATTGGCCTTGCAACAATCGCTTAACGCACTGCAAACTCACACTCCTCCCGATTTACAGTCCCCCTCTCTTGGCTTAAACTAACTCACCATTTGTTGGCTATGGTCGCTGAACAGGCTATTCGTTGTAAACAGCCGTGGCGCGGTTTAGCATGGCGGCGTTAGCCAGGACCAGTCAGGATCACTTTATTGACCGTGTCTCAATTGTTTTTGAGAGTAACTAACTCGGGTCCTCTAGCTATATAATTCAACGTGAGTACACACATTTTTGAAATGACATAAAGTGCCTGTCCCTAGTAGCCGTGCTAAATTAGCCTGAAGCTAATGCTTACCTGTTCAAGAGGAAATTAGCAAACTCTGCGTCCTTTTGGGCTCTATCTGTCTCCATCTTTTAAATACATCTCCAATATGTACCTGGGGTTTGTAACGTCTCTGGTCACGCAAAAACATGTTAGAAACGTGTGTTTTTTTTAAGTTGGGTAGAATCTATCTACGTTGATCCTGTTTGTTTGCTGCTTTCATGGCTGTACTAACGTTACAGCTGTAATGCGCTGGCCAAACACACAGGCCAAAACACAAACAGAAATTCCAGACTTTCAAAAGGAGAAAATCCTGGCATTAGCATTGTTTCCTTAATATCTGATGATGCATTGGGGTCATTTTTGGATTTATTACAGTAAATATATTACATATTGGACCTTTAACAGCAAAAGACTGGTGAAAAAAGTTGTTGTTATAAGTTATTGTTATTTCACTTTAAATAAATAATTTCAATTTAACCATAAAGCCTTAGCATATGGTTAATTTCTTTAATCTTTATTTTTAAATTTTTTTTTTAATTTAAGATAAATACTATTTCAGTTGCATTTTTGATGGACACATATGCTGTTTTGCACAGTTTAAATAAATAAAGAATTATTTTTCAGTCATATTCTGTTTAAAAGAAAATTGTATCATGAACTTAACATTTTAAATCTTGATTTGAGTGCATCCTTACACCCCTAATAACATTTGCAATGATTAGTCTACACCAATTACTTTTTTCTATTCTATTCTATTTTTTTATTACATAGTATCCTATGTAGTAAATTACCATGTGTATTTTGTGTGTAGTGTTGAATAGTGTAGTCATGTAACCATTTGTCCTCTTTCTTTAGTCACACTTATTACACTTATAGTGTAAGCCTTGTACTATGTGATCTGGCAGTGCTGTACTCAATTATCTTCATGCCAATAAAGCAAATTTGAATTTTGAAAGGTAGGTACGTGCATGATAGAGACAGACAAAGATAGCAAGTGAGTAAAATGAGACAGGAAATAGACTGAAGTGAAGAGCGAACAGCTAGAAAAAGAAGGAGAGAGAGGGGTGATAGAAAAGAGGGACTAACAGCCTCTAAAAGATAGGGATTGGAGTGAGAGGGTGGGATTAAATGAGGTGAGGAATAAATAGAGAGAGAGAAGAGAGCGATTGAGTGAAAATAAGCAAGAGAATACAGAGCGGAAGAGAGAGAGAGAGAGAGAGAGAGAGAGAGAGAGTAGTGTCTCTCTGTCATCAGTCAGAGCGTTGCTCATCCGGCAGCAGAGGCTGCCTTTGTCACCATGACGGATCCTCGCTGTCTGTATGCCGCTCGCCACCAACACCATTACAGCACATAACTGATGTACGCACACGCACACACACACACACACACACACGCACACACACACACACACACACACAGAGGAGAGAGAACATCACATTTAACAAGCACACACACACATACAGATATGTTTGGTGTTTTTGTTTCAAATATACAAAAACACACAAAACACCCACAGACATTAGCATAGATATGTTGCACTGTTGATCATACTACATGAACTGGATACATTATCTAGATTATGATGATTGTTTTCATTTTTAATTATTCTGACTCTGATTGTTTTCTCAATAAATTCATAATTTAGTCTATAAAATGTCAGAAAGTAGTAAATAAAGGTCCCTCACTATTTCCTAAAGCCCACTTTGATATATTCAAATTAAGAGTTTTGTCTGACCATCCGTTCAGAATCCAAAGATATTTATAATGAATACCATAGAAGAGTAAGAAAATAAATGTGAAGAATATTTACATTTGAGAAGCTGGAACCAGTGAACCTTTTAGCATTTTAGCTTAACCTTCCTGTTGTCTTCGGGTGAAATTTGACCAATTTCCAAAAGGTTTCTATATCAGAAATGTGGGTTTCTTTCAACCAAAATTAAAAAAAAAAGAAGTAACATGCATGGCTGCCCACAATGCTCTTCACAAGTAAAATAAATGATCAGTCCACTACTTTCATTAAATGTGTGTGTTTTATTCAATTTTATAGTGTTTGAAATTTTTTTTTTATAAAAATGTTGAAAAAAGTGCAAAAAAATGTCAGAAAAAGCTTCAAAAACGTGGCAAAAAAACCCCACAAAAACGTCAAATGGCGCAGAAGACATTGACAAAACACAAAAGTGACAAAAGCATTGGGTGAAGTGACAAATTTGTCATGGAAGATGACGAAAACGTTCAATTTTGACCTATAAAAACTTAAAGTTGCAGTTGACAGGAAGACGACACAAGGGTTAAAGAGTAAAAGCTGTGTTTCATTCCCTCCCTGGTTTGAAGTTTCAAGCATGGTTCACCTCAGAGGAATGTGCTTTATTGCACCTTTGACCACACCAAAACATACTGGAGTACACCTATACATCTAACCCAGTCTCACGGCAGTTCGTCAAATGGTCACGTTATTTAATCTATTGATGCGTGGACATGGACACGTTCATGTTGTTTTTTTATGGTGGTGAGCACAAATTTTAAATTAATGTATTTCAATGGGAAGCATCTTTCGTGATCACAGCATGACTATGGTAACGAGTAGTATGAAAAGCCGAAAATCCACGCAGGGTGGTTGGTTGGGGTGGTGGATGGGTCAAACAACTGGTGGACTGTCACCAGGGATCGTGTCCCCTGTATGACGATTCATTTCCCATGTTGTTCTTTTCCTAAACACAGCCGTCCTGTTGTTGTCACGTGTCTCCCACGTGTGACGTTTAATTTCCCCGTTGTTGCGTCCCCCAGAGGCCGTGGATCATGTCCCGGCGTGTGTCTTTTCCCCGTTCCTCTTTTCCTAAACCCAACCGTCCAGCTGTTGCCGCTGCTGCCGTCTAATAACGTGACCATTTCACAAACTGCCATGACTCACTGCAACAAGGTGAAAAGTTAGATTACGTTGATGGTCTTTTGCTTCGCTGTTGTCTTTAGCTGTAGGCCAGGCGGAACCAGTCGACCTTTCAACTTGTTGGGTGGACAATTGTCTTGAAGCACGTGTTCACATTATTTTCTGAACACAATTCTGACTGAGTTTTTTGGCAGGGCAATACAGAGTTTTCTGCAGATTTTTCGCAGATTACATTTAAAAAAAAAAATTAAACCCAGAATGTTAACAAAAGCAGAAAAAGAGTCCACTAAATTCCGTTTGGGCCTGGTTATTGGTTTCTGTACTGATAACCTTTGGTCATAATGGCTGTAAAAAAGATCCCATTCTAGTGCGGTAACTTGCAACAATATGAAGCTATCCTTCAGGAATGTGGCCAATCTGTACAGACTGCATTTACACCTGGGTGAGTGTGATTGTAATGTGAGTCAGACAGATGTGGCTAGACAGATGACCTGTGCTAATACAGTTGTAGACTCATACTAGACACACACTTAACAATCACGCACACAGAGTGTACACACGATCAGATACAGGCACACAGTTCACAGTGGTCAAGCATACACAGTCTTATTATTCTGCTGGATACCATACATGTTGTAGGTCTTCATAGGCACACAAACACAGAGGCAGGTACTGCAACATGTAAGATGCACATTTGGCAGCAGTTCATAGACAAAAACCTGCTGAGATGGTGATCGCACATAACTCACTCAGAGACATAAATACCTCATTATCTATATACAGACACACACAAACTTGTTTTTACTATACACACTCGCGCTCTCTCTCTTTCTCCCATCTTTTCACTCTCTCTTTTCTTGCTTTCATTAAAAACACACTGACAAACAGCAGCATATGCATCTACACTGAGCAACAGCTGCTCAATGGGAGATATTGTGTAAGACTGAATGTTAATGTGCGCTGTGTATAAAATGCTAACGAAGCTCTGTCATCTGTTTGTCTCCACAGTACTACGAAATGTCCTACGGTCTCAACATTGAGATGCACAAACAGGTAAAAAAGAGTTTACTGTACTCTGTGTTTTTTTTCAGTCTCTACTCACTGCTGGTGTACTTGGCCGTTGTGTGTGTGCTTGTGTGTGTATCACTTTTATGTGCAGAAGTTGCATTTTTTGAGTAGGCGGGAGAAGGTGAATGTGTTATTTCACACTCACAAACCTGGTATGCCAGTGTGTTGTTTTGTGTGGGTGGGTTTTTGCAATATTTTCTTGATCCTTTCCTCATTTTTATTTTGTATTTACACTAAGTGTCCTAAATTATTAGAAACACCTTTCATTGCAAAAACTTGACTGTATACTGTAGCTCAACACACCTAAACAGCCACAAACTGCAAACACTATACGTAATCTATTTAATGCAGGGTGGTTGCCTTGCATTGTATGATATAGTAAATGAGTTTCTACTTTTCTTGTTTCTCAGCATATACTGTATTGGCAGGATGAAGCAGGATCAGTTCCAGCTCCACTCATTTTTGTATGTAGTAACTGAAACAGGGACTTAAAGACATGTTTTATTAAAGAAGGACTTGTTTTTTTTCTCTGTCTTTTATTTGGTAGTCAAATAATGAGCCAGCAAAAACAATACGTGGTTTAAACACTATAGATGGCTGATTTGATTTGTTTTAGTAAGGGGTCACTGCATAACACTATAGTCTATCTCTTCATGCCTCTGTATGGAATATAAACGCAGGTACTGTAGCATGATACCAGCAGAGTGTGTTTCCTGCATAATTATGATATCCCTATTGACTAAATATTTATTTGTGTGGACACTCTCTTCCTTGGCTGTTATCAAGCAAAACAAGTGATGGTTGCTGATATGAGAATTAGGGAATAATAATACTATTAAGATGCCTGTTACAGATGGTGACCATAGCAATGGCAAATGTATGTTTTATAGCACTGGTGGCGACACACTTAAGGTTAACTGAAACTAGATGCCGACATGGCTTAGCTATTATCGACAGCATAGGGTAGTGAGGACTTGTGTATGAAATCACCCACAGGTTCTTCTAAACAATGTAAAAACCAAATACCAGGTAGAAGGCGTTAAAAGAAGTCAGGTCAGTGATTGTTCATCATTTCCATACATCCTCATTGAAGACATGTGCCTGACGAGTAGAGTGTGCTTTCAAGAGTCGGGGACTGCTTGTCAGTCTGCTAATTTGCTGTCTGGGAATGGGAGACAGTCAAATTACAGACAGGCAGAAACATGTCCAGACAGACAGACAAATAGGCAGAGACACAGAAAGCAGACATGAGATCTCTTCCGCTGTGGTATACAGAATCATTATACTATTGAAGGGCATCTTCCTTTAAGGTGACTGCCTGTGTCTCCCTCTTACTTAATCTACTATTACTGTCATGCTAACTCTGTCATGGAGGACAAGATGGGATGTATTTTTTTTTCACATTTTACAATGAGCTCCCAGCATGCCCAGTATTTAGAAAGCAGCACATTGTTTGAAACAATCTCTAAAAACACCCTCAAATGAAAGCCTCTGCTCTTTGCACTTTAACCTCATAATTAATGTGTCATTTTGCAATCAAGGTAATTATAGCACAACGGCATCTAACAGTGGGTTTCTGTCCAAATACTGAGCAGTGTGCATACTCACTCTAGACTCCAGTCCGGGCTGACGTTACATTTAGTTGATAAAGTTAGGAATGATGCCAAATGAGTTAAAGAGACAATCAGGGCACATTTTAATTGATCTGCATCATTAAATCCTGTTGTGTTCCAGGTGAAGCTGCTGTTGTAAATGCCGTATTATATTCTGTTAAAACACTGGAACCCGTTACCTTAATTCACAGCAACAGAGCAACAGGAACAAGTATGTGGCAGACAGCAGTTTCCTCACAGACATCAAGCCTCTCTTTCCTATTTGGGAAAAAAGTGCCTCTAAAGTGCTGCTATTGGTTGAAAGCTGCATTTGTGCCTCAGCTTTTAATTAATGATGGGGATAAAAGATATGCTGCAGGCTAACACATTGAAATTACACAAAACACTATACAATACTATGGATCACTTTGTTAGAATTCCATTGCTACTGTATAAATCTGTTTGGATCTCAGTTTCATGTCAACTTTCTAAGATTATTGGAGAATGATGGGTCGTTGCTGTCATAAAAGTATTAGCAAACAATTTTGATTGTGATTTCTGATGCAGCATCCGTAGGTATCAGTGAGAATATTCAATGTGTACTAGAGAGCAGGTAACATCTGCTTGTCTGCTGTAATTTGCATGATTGAAGATGAATACTAACCTTTATATCTGGAAAATAATATGAAACATAGCTTGTCACACCTTGATGTAAGGTTATACTTCTTTAAATTAGAACAAGATATGCAGATCTCTGTCAGCAACATGTCAGCATTACCCTTAAGGGTTTCCGGTTTGCCTGTATGTTCAGTTTTTGCTGCCTTAAAATGTTGTGATTGAAACTTCCATTGTTTTAAATTGACCCCTCTGCTCCTCATGATTTATTCTGCATTCTTCCAAATTCCAAATTCCATCCTGGTCTCATGGACAACAATGTTAACCCCATTTACCATTTTGGTCACAATCACCAAAATTCTAATATGCTACTAAAGTACTATCCATACTTAAATTTTGTTGACCTTAACCGCCAAGCCTAAATGCAGAAAAAATTGTACTTTAGTTACAATAATAGAAAGTATTGCCCAACAGTGTAGACATAGAAAGGGTACAGAGAAAGAGAGAGAGAGATGGCTGGCAACAAGCCAGGTAGAGTTGGACTGTCAGCTCTTGTCGCCAAAAAGAAAATGGACTGGGGTGCTGGCTGCACCTCTGAGAGATGGACACAGGAGGACGAGGGGGATAAGCGGGGAAGATGACAGAGAGAGGCCAAGGAGGGGAGAGTGTGGAAAATAGGAAGAGACGAAAGAGAGAGGGGAAGACAGGGATGACAGAAGGAGACCAAAAAGCTACAGTCAGGTGAATAAAGAATAAAGAAAAGAGATATAAATGAAGAGGGAGAGGCCCGGTGTCTGGAACCAGAGAACATGGCTATGCGAAGAGTGAGCAGGAGGAATATGATAGAGTGGAAAGGTAGAAAAAAGGTACTGTATATGTATGAGCAACAAGACACAAAAGACCATATGTGAGGTGAGTGGTCTGAGAGAAAAACAAGAGAGCTAGTAAAAAAAGGTTTAACCGGAGAAGTGTTAGGAGAAGAAGTGAGAGGATATGAGGCAGATAGTACAAGGTAACTTACAATATCACAGATAGAAAAGGAAACAGAGAACCGGAAATTGACAGAAATAGAATAGAAAGAAGAAGGTAAGAAGAGAGCGGGATAGAATATAAAATGAAGGAACTGCTATAAAAAAGGACATTGAAAAAGACAGTGATAGAGAAAAGAGATAGCATAAGGAGTCTGAGAGAAAAAGAGAGTGGATGAGGAAAAAGCACAAAAGGGAAGGTTGTAGAATAGAGGGGGCTACAAAAGATGAGAGGATGGAAAAGTGAGTGGGATAGTTTGAAAAATGTAAGAGTAAGATAATTAAAGAAAATGAGGACTTTGAAGATAATGCAAGAAAAAGAGAGAGCATGGTGGTAGAGAAAGAGGCAGTTCAGTAAGGGAGATAGAGAACCGGGGGAAAAAGTGAGCGATGGTGGGGAGAGCTAATGTTGGAAAAAGTGTGAGAGCAGGCATGAGAGACAAAAAGAGGGGATAGAGATTAATTGAACGGATGAAAGAGGAGTGGGTAAACAGGAAGGATGGAGCCTTAGAAGAGACAGATAAAGACCTCAGAGAACAGATGAGGGAGAAAAAAGAGATGGAAATGAAAATCTGAGCCAGGAAAAGGAAAGCAATGGAGGGAGAAGGAAAGATAGGGGGAGGGCAGCCAGAGAAAGAAGGGGATAGAGAGAGACATCAAGGGAGGGAGGGGAGCTTTGAGCCGCAGTGAGAAATAATGAATCATGAATAGATTTAACAGTATCTGCTCTTATTTCCTCTCCTCCTCCTCTTTCTCCCCCCCTCCAGCTTCCTCCTGTATCTCTGTCATTATCAGTGGCAGGGCCATCTCATGTCCCGGCATTAATTGAGCTGTAACAGTCATCCCATGCCTTTCTAGCCTGCCTTTTAGCCTTTTTTCCATCTCTGTCTCTCTCTCTCTCTCTCTCTCCCTCCCTCCCTCTCCCTTTCACTCGTTAGATTTCACACTCACTCCCTCACCTCTCTTTTGCTATCTTGATCTCCCTAGTTTCCTTTCCATTTCTCTCCCTTCTTCTCTTTCTCTCTCTGCCTTCCTCTTTCTTAGATGATTGCATCTGAAAGATAACACCCGCCCTCCTCCCGGCTTCTTAAGCTGTATGGATACATTGAAACACACTCACATGCATGCACACACCGTTACATTATCTCTCTTGGTTCACATCCATTATCATATCATATCATATATGTATATGTATATATATACACTAGCTGTGCCCCCTAGAGGAGCAAGGGAGGCTATAAGGACTTTACACTGCTCTCTGTGGTTGTTCTGTATTCATTGATATAGCACTTCTGGGGCCTGGATAGTTATTGCCTGTATTTCCAGCTATGTGCTCAACATGTATATTCAGTGACTTTGTAATTCAGTCATATACTGTGGGCTCACAGTGGTTGGCCCAGGATATATTATATATGATGATATGATGATGTGCTGTGTGTGTAATGTAAGGTGTGATGAAATGTTTTGTATGCATATTCTAGCAGCAGGATAACAGAATGATGACTGGAGGTGAAGAAGAATAGAAGCTTTGTTAGACTCCAGAGTCCAGCAAGAGGCGGAGGCAGCCCACAAGCTTGTGACCACAGCGCGGTCTAGAAAAATGATGAAAATATGGAAGGCAGGAAGTGAATGAGATATGACTTTTTTATGAACACAATAAAGGACAATTAACTAAAGCAAAGAACCCACAACTGCTCAGTGGTAGCAAGATGACACTACAACAGTACTAAACAGCAGCTAAACATTTGTATCAACATGCATTTGTGTGGTGCCTTTCAGGTAGAAATCTCCACAAGCCTAAAACATTCAAGTGCATAAAGGTAATCTTGAAGGGGGGGAAAACTTGGCGAAAATGGACCAGAGGATAGTCAGACCCAATTTGAATAGACTTGATGATAGTTACACAATGTGGTTGACTCAAACATACCCAAAAAACACATTTTTATCCGGTGATCATTGTAATGCCCCATAATCCACTCGGGTCCACTCAATTATTAGGAATATTGACTCACAAACCTTGCAGCATTTAAATGGTACCCTACCCAGATCTGATTAGACTGAACATAATTTGGACCAGCCGGCCTGACACAAGTCCAGGTTTTTTTGTTCCATAATACTAAACAAAGTGCACACAGCACACAATTAGGGAAATAAATAACTTTATAATGATGAGTTGAACACAGCTGGCAAGTGCTGTTTATAAGGAGAGTTTTGACTGCGGGTTATTTTGATGGCAGGGAAAGAGAAATGCCTTGTGATCTTAGAGGGCTCCATTGTTTACAGGGACGCTGACTGACCTCCATCAGTAAACATGTTTGCCTACAGTTTGTATGTACAGGTATAATACTGTTTTACTTGCTGGCCTTGCCAGCTAAAATTACCTTGGCACTGCAAATGGTTACATATCTCTTACTTCTATGTGGAAGTGAAATGTGTATTTTGACATGTGCACATATACTGTACATCTTCATAGTTTCAGAAGTAATGTTATTTTAGCAGTAGTGTCCATTATTTCTTTGCTGGGATAGTGTCCCCCAGCAGACCCTTGGGGCCAGCAGGGAAACTACTGTGGAAGCATTTCAATAACAGCCTAGGTAAGTGTTTCTAAACGACTGAGGTGGGATCTGACAGTGCATCACAAAAAAATTACACTGCTGCTGCATTACAATCCTTAAACTACTACCATGCCCCCTTCCTATCAGAAATACCACATATTAGTGTCTTATTTTGACTTGGAAAGGGAACGTAAAACGCATAGCTTAAGTTAATGTAGCATCATTGACTTATTTTCCTCAACAGTCACCTCACAATCACATCACTGGAAACAAGAAAATTCTGTTTTTGACTCTAATTTGGATAACTCAATGTTGTTAATTCATTATGAATATGCATGAACAATGATTACCGCTTTTAGGTGCTTACAAAATATATCCCTTATTAATTTAGAATTCGATATCCCAGAGAACAGAGTAGTAGCCTGTTTGAGTCAAGCCTGCCTGGTTGCTGATTGAAATAATCTGGACTCAAAAGGTTGGAATCCTTCAAACAAGTTGTGCTTTTTACATCAGGTTACACTTTGAGCTGTGACACCAATTTAGGTTTGCATGAGAAATGTTAGAAAGCTGCTAGAATGCTGGAATCTTTGCATATTTGTTTGCATTTTAGTAGCCTGTTGACAGTGCATATTTAGAGATTAGAACGCAACCAGCAGCTCTACACTCACCTTGTAACAACTCAGGTCCTCCTGACCTCCTCCATAAATCACTGAAAAGAATACTAATCAGGATATCATTGAAGTTGTGCTAACATTTCAGCAGTAGATCATACTTTATACTACAACTGCCATACGAATGCTAGGTTCGCACACTATTGACCGGATGCTATAAGAATCATTGTTATAAGCATATGTACAGACTTTGCATACTGTATCAGAATGCTAGATAGAGAGAAGAAGTAGTCTACAGACCAGGCAGGATATTATAGAAGGCTGTGTTTGATAGTCAGGATGCTCGGCAGCCAGACTGTTTCCCCTGTGGACTCCTGAGGACAGATGCAGCAGCTGGCTGTCCTTCCTTCCTGCTCCTTCCTTTCATTTCACCACCACATATATGAGGCTGAGGGTGTGGGAGTGTGTGCTTTTGAGTGAGAGAAAAGAGTGAGTAGCTCTTTGCTCTCTCTTTGATGTGATAGTTTATGTTATATAGCAAACACTTTTGGCATTATTAGCATTTTGTAGCAGTTATACAATGAAAAAAAATAAACTGTGAATCGAGCTAAAAAAAAGGGGAAAAAAGATGATGAACTAGGTCAAGAAATTAACTGAGAAAATTAATAAAACAGGGACTGAGAAAAATTAAGCCATGGTACAAGCAGGAGAGGGAGATCACATGAGAGAATGTTTATCTGTTTGTGTTTTATAAAAAAAAAAAGTGTGCATGAACTTATCCTACGGCCTAATTAGCCGTCTAGTCTTTTTATGCATGTTTGTGTGTGTGTGTGTGTGTGTGTGTGTGTGTGTGTGTGTGTGCATGCGTTGGTATATTTGGCTGAAGTTGTGACCTGAATCCTCATTTCATTTGGGAGGGAGGAGAGAGTGAACAAGAATGAGAAAGAGAGTGAGCCAAAGAATGCAAGTGAGAGATGCCTTCATTCTCACTGCTTTGGTTTATAATAGGATTGGGCTTCTCTCTCTCTTTCCACGTTTTCTTTCTCAATCTCACTCCTTCTATCCTCTCTGCCTCATATTTTCTCTCTCTGCCATTCCCACTGCCCAGTCAGACGATAATCCCACGGTTGTGGTTTGAGTTTGTTATTTTTTAACAGTTTTTGTAGAAGACTGGATTAGGATCAACCTGCATATGTGGGTCAACAAGAACTGGCTTTGGAAAGGTCAAATTACTTTGTGTGTCTGTGTGCATGTGTGTATGTGTTTACACTCTCTCTGATCATTGGTGTATGCAGTCCTTCTTTTTGCACATGTAGCATCTGTGCTCTGTGTGTGTGTGTGTGTGTGTGTGTGGGTGTGTGTGTGTGCAGCTTTTATGTTTCTCCCTCTCATACCGCATGTGTATGCCTGTGCATACATGTGTTAGCTCATTTGTGAATAATGAGGCATAGAGAGATAGAGAGCGGTAATAGAGTGTAATATAACCCTTTAGGAATGATAGAAAATAAGTTAAGAGAAGGAAAAACGGTGAAAAAGAAAGAGAGAAAGATGAGATGAGATAGAGGGATTAAATTCCCAGGGAGCTAGCCTTTTAGTGTAATGGTTTTGTCACTCTGACAGAGGAACTCTGAGTATCTACACAGACTGTATTGGCTTTGTGTGTGTGTGTGTGTGTATGTGTTTACACTCTCTGTGATCATTGGTGTATGCAGTCCCTCTTTTTGCACATGTAGCATCTGTGCTCTGGTTGTGTGTGTGTGTGTGTTTGTCTACCATGTTCTTTAAACAATGCTTATATTGGGAAAAAAATAAGGGGCTAATACTCCGAGGCAGCAGCTTTTTATCCAGGTATGACTGCTGCACATCCCATTTGAAATCTATTTCTTTATAATGTATTATTATTATCTTTATTACTAAGTATAACATGAGGAACGTATGTTTTATAATTAAATGAACTAAATTTAATTTATAGTTGGAATTGTATTGTATAATACATGGTTAAAAGAATAGAAAAGCTTTTCAGCCAAGTTAGCAGTATGCTCTAAGGATGGCAGTGTCAGTGTCTTTCTGTCTGTTGGTCGGTTGGTCCCCCACTTTGGTCGAGACTGAAATATCTCAACAACTATTGGATGAATTTCATGTTATTTTCTAAATGAATCCTTGACCCCCAGAGGATGATCCTACTAACTTTGGTTTTCCCCTGACTTTTCCTGTGTTACTTATCCTCTCAAATATCTCCACATCATCAGATGGATTGGCACAGACATAGATGTTTGCCACACAATGTGGGAACTTGATGTATGCTAATGAATTTGGTTCTCTCCTGACTTTTCATCTAGTATTGTGTTTGTAAGCATGTTTGCATGCTGATGCTAGCATTTACCTTAAAGCATTGCTGAGTGTGGTTGTAGACTCATAGTCTTCTTATGTTTTATTCAGGTGTACATAAATGCATTTTAGCAAGTAAGACCAGTTGAAAATATGTCATCTATTGGTCTTACGAGTAATTATCAAAATATAACATGCCATATGTGGGTGTGAAGTGAAGGCCATGAAGGCATGCATACTGAACAGCCAGCTTTGCTACTCTGGCTACTTTGTGTCTGATTGCATTGCGGACGACATGAGTTTGAAGCCGTATGCAGTCTGTCAATGCAAGCTGGTGAGCTGGCACAGTGTTAATATGACTAATGGCTTAGTGCATTATATAGCCAGAGTGAAGGTTTGGAGTGGTGGCTGGGAATCTTTTGGTTGTAAAACTACAACCCCAACTGTGATACACAGATTTGTGTCACAATCACATGCCCTAGAAAGATTCCCTGTGTGTGTGTGTGTGTGTAAGAGAGAGAGAGAGAAAGAGAGAGAGAGAGAGTTGGCAGAGTTGGAGTGAGCTGTCTATCTGTATTTTTCATTCTAAATGTTTATGCTGCCTGGTCTGCTGCCTATGTTGTATTGTTACGGCACTGAAGGTTGAATCTGTGTCTTTATGTGTGTGTCTATGTGTCTGTGGACGTGTGTGTGTGTGTGTGTGTGTGTGTGCGTGCGTGCGTGTGTGCATGTGTGTGTGTCTGTGTGCGTGCGTGTGTGTGCTTGTTAGGCACATGCTGGGAGGCACTGCATGCTCTGCACACAGCTCTTTGTATGTGTGCTCTCTGCTCTGTTTGGATTGGTTTTATGTGTCCCCTTGTTGCTTTTGTGTGTGTGTGTGTGTGTGTGTGTGTGCGCATCTTCGACTGTATGTGGTGGCTTGTGTGTGTGTGTGTGTAGTTGAGTGTGTAGTTGAGTGTGTCTGCACAATTCTAAGAGTGCTTGTGTGCACGTGTGTGTGCCTCTTAGTGTTTTTGTGTGTGAGCGTGTGCTTTGCTGCTCCCGTTTCCTCTCTCTCTCCCACTCCCTCTCTGTCTTTCTCTTTCTCTGTTTCTCTTCCTCTCCTTAGAATAGAGGGGCCATCAATCAGAGGCAAGGGGTATAGGGGAAGGGAGGGAGGGAAAGAGGAGGAGAGGAGGAGGTGAGTAGTTGGCCCAGTGCCAGGGAAGAGGAGCTGGCTCGCTGCCCGGAGAGAGAGAGAGGGTAAGGAGAAGAAAACAAGACTGAGCAAGAAAAGAAAAAAGAGTGTTGGGGGGTGGAGGGAGAGAGATTTTGGGAGAGAAGCAGGGCAGAGAGATAGAACAAGGAGAAGGAGAAAGAAATGAGAGAGAATTAGAAGAAGGGCAGAGAGGGAGAGCAAAAGAGCAAGGCCATGTGCACTGAAGGAAAACAGAGCGAGAGGACACAGAAAGAGAGCTAGAATGAGAGAGGAGGAGGGCTGATTGCATGAAGGAAGAAGAAAGGTGGGGGGGTTTGAACGAGAGGAAGCAGGAATAGCTGTTTGTATTATTACAAATATTTACCTTAAACTGTTCACAGAGGAGAGAGCAGTACAATTAGAAAGCAGAGGACAGAGATAAGCTCCATGATGTGTGTGTGTGTGTGTGTGTGTGTGTGTGTGTGTGTGTGTGTGTGATATGTACACACCCTCTGACTCTTGAAAAATAAATTAGGGTATTCTGCGGCACTGTGACATACAGTATTACTGTATCCAAAATCACTTTATAGCATTGGAACTACATAATGTTGGCATTTTCTGCTAGAAAAATGACAAACAATACAATCGATAATTAAACTTCCATATATATATAATATTCCAGTCAGTCAGTGCTGTTGGTGTTTTCAAACACTCACCTATTTATATAATTATTTATTTAGTGCAACTATTTGGTTGGCAGCGCAGTTAGGGGTGCATTTCAACCTTTGCTGGTGCTTTAAGAATTATACGGTTTCTTTTAGTATTATTTGTGCAGGTTTAGCAGCAACAAAAGCAGCACAATCCTTTCGTAAATTTGCCGTTCAGTCTCCCAGACTACTTCCAAGGATTCAAACCAGCAACTATTCAGGAAACAAGCCAGAGAGAAGTGCTAGAAATAGATATAAAATTACTGTACTGTAAGAAAGATGGCAAAGACTTTTGTTCAGAGCAATTACTGTAGAATGAGTAGACACACACACACACACACACACACACACACACACAGGCCCCCTCCATAACATTGGCTTGCTTAGCCGTAGTGGGACTCAGAAGCTGGCACTGCTGCCTGTGCCTGAGCACACTGGGCACCATGTCCCTCCTCCCGTGCCAAACTCAACCCACGCTCGTCACATTCAAATTCACCGAGCTTTATTGTCCGATGAAAATGGTCACTGATGCTTGCCATCATGCTGGGAGACCAAATACAATGCTGATCTTTCACAGGGAAGTGTCTTCCCCGATGTTCCAGTTCAAGTTCACTTCAGTGTCACGAGTGAAAAGTCTAAAATGAAAAACATGAGCTTGTTTCTGTCAATTCATCCCTACTTATGAGCTTATCTCCATTTCTGGTCTTGATTATGGCGTTACATATGAACCTCCATATATCACTTTTTACCTTGTACTAGTCTCACTTTGCAAGACCAACCTCCACAGCGCGCGCGTTGGAGGAGGGTCTGGCCAGTCCACATAGCGTTCCAGGATGGAAGAAAAGCATGCTCTGCTTTATTGGCATTTCTTTAAACCAATCACAATCCTCATGGGTAGCATTAAGCTCAGCATGGTGCCGCTGCAAAATAGCCTCGGGAAGGAACTTGTTTTGGTGGAACGTGTACGTTCAAAAGTTGTTTTAGTTGTGTAGAGAAAACTCAGATTAGACAGATAGTCTAGCTAGCTTTCTGGATTTACCCTGCAGAGATCTGAGGAGCAGCTAATCATAGTCCTCCTAAATCCACCAGAGTTTAAAATTCCAACACAAAGAAAGCGGAAGGTAACGGAGGTTGACAAAAAAGACATGCATCCGGTGGAATTTTCTTGCGGCATCGGAGCAATCCCGGGAAGTGGAACATCAAGGATATAGCCTGCTAATATGCTACAGTTACACAACGTAGTACACCTTGTCATTCCAAGCATTTGGAAAAAAAAATGCTTGAGGGCAGATCATACTCTAGTAGGACACCGTCCCTCTTAAGCAGGCTTTGTCTCTGTTAGAAGAACAGTCAATGCTGGCTCATTATTTAACAAAAATGCCAGATGCAGAACCACTGTTACATCATCAGTCTGTGATGGCTTGTTTTGTAAGTGAGTGTTATTATTGTTTTTTCTAGTGTACCCACCGCCTTATCTACCCACCTATTTAATCTATTTCGACTTCAGTTAGTAATTTTCTGCATTTCCTCGAATACCTTTTGACAGCCTTCACAGAACAGGCAGGAACGTGTTTAAACATGTGGGTGGAACGAGAGAAAAAGCAATAGTTAAATATAGGAGAATGAGTTTTTCCAGTCAAGTTTTTTTTTAATTACAGTACACCTCAAGCACAACTGGTGTCTCTGCATTGCATTCTGGTCTAGTGTTGGTTTAGAAATTGGTTCCTTGTACTCTGATGGATTTTTTCCTGATTGACAGTTAAATGTAGGTAAAAAATGTTAGAATCTATTACTGTGACACAAAATATGACCTTTACTTTGTAAGTTTAAAATGTTATGATATGTGCTGTTGGAGGTTTTTTCAACATGATTTCACAACATTTACAGCAGGCCAGTTATTGCAGAAACTATACAATAACAAAAAAAACCCGATATTTTAAAGATATTTTAATGGAAATGTGCTCTCTTTCCTATAATTTTTCTGTAAAAAGACTGAGGCACTGGATGTACTACAGGGACAGCATAAATAGTACAGGTGCCTTTGCTTGTAAGCCATGGTGTGAGGATGTGCTTACTAAGCTTTTAGTATTTCATTTTTTTTTTTTTTTAAACAGTCAACATAGAAGATATGTACACATGTAATAGTATAGGTATTGGTATTTTGGATTTATGCTTTATTGGTATGTGTATCGGTATGTATTTAATGATCTGACAAGATGTCTGAGCACACGTGCATGCGTGCGTGCATGCATGCCCCTCAGACAGGCTAATATGCGCCATAGCCTCTGGAACAGGCTGTCCTTGTCGCACAGTTCATTTTCAATTCCTCCATCTATTTGTGTATTTTAGAGAATAATTTTGGACATTTTTGCTCTTTAAAATGAAAAGAATGTGTGTACTTCTTTGTCCCTCACCTACTTTTATCTCTTTTTCATTTAAAGCCTCTCTTTCTCTGGGTCTCTCTGGCCTCATGCCAGTTGGCAGCATATCTACCCTCAGGTGTTTATTGAACAGCCCCCTCTTTTCCTTTGTATCTACCCATCCATTCACCCCTCCATCCGTTCATCCCTCCATCCGGCCAGTCTTTGCCAGTGCTCCCTGGTGGCTGTGCATTGGCAGGGTTGTCAAACGAGACTGTGCTGTGTTGTTTGTGACACCTGGCCCAGCGCAGACTGCTTCAGCCCAGCTCACTCTTACTCTATTGTAAATCCATCGGCTGACTCACATTTACGAAACATATACAAAATACACAATCATTGTTGTTTCCGTGGTTTAACTTGCATCAATTTAAACGATTAATCAAATAATTCAGTGTAATGTGTATTGCCTGCTAACAGTGCTAAACCCACATATAATTCTTTCTTAAGTTAGCTTTTAGTTTACAGTCCGTAGTTCAATACCTTGTGTAATGGACAATGTAAAAACAAAGAAGTAGGAAGCTAATCCTAACATTTTTTTAAATTTCACAGATAGACTTATTTTCTTTAGCTGATACTGTATGTGACTAACATTCATCATATGAGAAATATAATTGGTCACTGGGAGATCCATTAATCAATGAGAAATTACTAATCATACCAGAACTAGTTGATGTAAATTGAATTTGTCTCTATGTAACATTTTATTTAAGGCCATACAAAGTGGATGATCTTTCTTCTGTTGTAACATAGAATAGAGTTAATCCTTATTGACAACTTTACTGCAATCATTTTTTTTTGCTCTGAATGCTTTGAATGGGTCCATATAATTGAGCAAAAGCTTTCTTTTCTTTGTACTGTTTGGTTATGCTGTATACTATATTTATTTAGTTATGTTTATGTGTGTAACTTTAAATCAAACTTGCAGCCACCTTTTAGAAACAGAATGAAAGCAGCCTTCATAAATTGACCATGTTCAGGTCAGTTCTGTCTGGTTCTGACTTATGGTCAAGTATCAGTTCCGGGGCATAGCACAAAATTCCGGGCCCTTTAGAAAGGTCTATTCTATGGGCCCCTTCCCCGATCTACAGCTATTCATTCTAGAATATTTTTGGGCTTTCCTTACATGAGGGCCCTGGGTGTTCACTCCCCTTTTTCCCTCAGTCCGACGCCCTTGATCAGTCCTGTCCAATTGGCTTTTATTTGGCCAAAACTGAGCAAGGCCATCTGATTTGCTCTGTTGCCTGAGGACAATTTGTATTTGGTAGCTATCTGGTGTATCAGGTCTAGTTGCTATGGGGAGAAGAGTTTATTTAGAATAAATAATGCCATATAATTAAGTGAATTTAAGGAAACGTGTAATTTATGTACTGTACAATGTACAACGTTTTGCCATTGTCCCTGCAATCAAATTGTTACCATCATAGGTTAGTGGTAGGGTTGGGCGATATAGAGAAAATCAAATATCATGATATTCTTGACCAAATACCTCGATGTCGATATTGCGACGATATTGTATTCTTGACTATTGGTGCTTTAACAAAATGTTTTTTTACACAATGAGATTTTTGATAAATATTCAAGATTTTATTCCAAAAATGATTTAATAACTTAGTGGGTAAAGGTAAATAATAGAACAGCTAGAACAGTCTGATAAGTTCAAATTACATCACTTTACTGTAATGCAACCTGTAAAACCAGGTAAAGACAACACTTACCATATTACGATATTACGATATATACAAAATCTAAGACGATATCTAGTCTCATATTGCAATATTGATACAACATCGATATATTGCCCAGCCCTAGTTAGCGGTCAGCAATAGTGGTGAACCTTCCTTTTTCTTCACATTTATGGACTGCATGTCAATTGATTCTGTAAACCTCTCTCAGCTTGGGCAATTGGCTGATTAAAATGTTAGCAGCTTGTGATGTTTTTTGACTGATAAGAGAATATTTCCTAATTCCAAGACCTGCAGGTCAGGCTTACTCAAACAGGGAAACAGATATATTTGCTAACTGTTAACAGACAACATGGCCAGCTCATGCAGCCATCATTTGGCTCTCAGCTCTTTTGATGAATTTTGTATGCATGTCTCATATTTTTCCATGCTGTAATCTTCTACTACCAGCATGGAAATAGAAAAAAGTTAGAAAAGAATAGAAAGCAAATAAAGGGATGAAGTGGAGTCAAGCAGACAAACATTCGGTAGTCTTTACAAAAAATGACAGCAGAATCAACAGCAATAAGAAATTCTGTAAAAACTCATTCTCACACACACACACACGTACGCACACATGCACGCACACACACACACACGCACACACTCTCTCTCTCTCTCTCTCTCACACTCACTCACACTCACACTCACACACATGCATACATTGACACATGTATGATGTGATAAGACTGTGTATGTCCTTGGAACACAGCTGTGTGTCTGGTGATAGCCAGTTTATGAAGTTTATAAAGTGCCAATGAGACTGGCTGTAACTGACAGGCTGACTGACTGTGTGCATGCGTGTGTGTGTGTGCGTGTATGTGTGAGCCTTTGGATGATGATGTACATGTATACAACCCTGTCAATCATTGCATTGCCCTCAATCGTCCCTTTGCTATCTTTCTCTGTTCTTATCCAGTATCTTCAAGTGCCAGAAACATGTAAAGTATTAGTGGGGAGAGAGGGATACAGAGAAAGAAAGAGGGAAAAAAATAGATTGAGGGAGTAAAAAATGAAAATAAGTGTGTATGGCCGTGGAAATGTGTGACAGCAAAGTAACAAAGAAAAGAGAGAAGACTGATATTAAAGGAAGAAAAGGAGCAACTGAGAAAAAGAAAGGAGGACGAATTAAAATAAAGAGAAAAGGGAATAATATAGAAAAATAGAAAGATGGGAGAAAATGAGAGGAAAGGAGGGGAATTGGCGGGAGGATGGGAGGAGGAGAATGAATAGGGTAATAATGGCTCAGTGTGAGAGCTGTTGTAGAAAAAGAGGGAATGGCTGAGTGAAGAAGAGAACAAAATGAGGCTGAGGGCACTCAGACAGATAGAATTAGACACACCGCAGAGGTTCACTGTGTGTGCGTGAGTGTGTTAGTGTGTGTGTATATGTGTGACACAGAGAGTGTTGGCTTATGTTTGTATGTGTCCATGTGTGCAGGCAGCTGTATTCTTGTGTGTGTTTGTGGTGAGAGAGTAACAAAGAAAGAGATGGAGGAAGGCTGAAGAGTATGTATGGCCGAACTAAATGAGAGTATGGTATTGCTAAAAGACCTGATGATGCCTGGAGCTCTAATGCTGCCTCCATCTTTCCACTTTTCCATCTTTCCATCCTTCCGCCACTGTTATATTTTTCTTCTATAGAATCTGTAGAGAGTTGTCACTGACTAAACTCCTAGCTCATTAGAAAGATGTTTTAATGCAGCAAAGGCTTAATGTGCTGTAAAGGTGTATCATATGCTGTGTTAATTGTGTACCTATTATCTTATGCAACACGATCATATATCCTTTTCTCCTTCTGTCTCTTTCCCTTGTTTCTCTCTCTTTCCATCACAGGCGGAGATTGTCAAGCGTCTCAGTGCCATCTGCGCTCAGATCATCCCTTTCCTCTCTCAAGAGGTAAGTTCTCATTATATTGATAAAAAACATTGATTTTAATTTGTGTGCTCAGGTAGAATAAAGTGTGAAAAAAGATAAGTGTTTTTGTCAGAATTGTGTTAATTCAACTTTATAATCAATTTTAAAGCAATAGTTTGGCATTTCATCCCAATTAATCATAATCCTAATCTTATCAAACCCCCATTAAACTAAATATATCTTCATTAAAAGAAACATCTGGCTAATCATTAAATTAAATAAATTAGAATCATTGTCATCATAGTTTACTAATGTGGTGAATACAATTCACATTACTGCATTATGATCAAAGTAGCTTTTTTTGTTTTTGATATAAAACAAATTCCCACAAGTATCAATGTCACTGGAAACAATACAGAACAACTTATTATGGTATTAGAGCCAATTGTATAGTATTTTATAAAGAAGGTTCTCTGGCTTTAGGAGTAATATTAAATAGTATTTTTCAGAATATTTAGATCCCATTATCTTTAAATTAAATACAGTCACTCCTTTGGGCCCTCTTATCATTCAACAACATCACCATTACCATTTCTGTGTGTGTGTGCTTGGCCTCCATAATTGCTTCTTAAAGCCACATTTTTATTTATATCTGCTTAATACAATAAGTAAGATGAGCATGTTATTAAAGTTTAAATACATTGTTTTATTGTTGCTCTGACTGTATGCACACTTGTTGTATGTGTGGTAGTGTGTAGAAGACTGGTATACAAACCTGCAGACACACTTCTTTTGTCTGAGTGTGAGAGTGTGCACTAATGATTGTGCTCCTTGGAGAAAAGGTCACAGCTCTGTCAGTTTGATCAATATTGACACTGTGTGTCTTTGTGTGTGCGAGCACTGTTGCACTTATGCATATTTGCGTTTGTGTGACTGATTACATTTGGATTTTGTGTAAACAGACTTGAGATTTTAGTTAGCGTGTGTGTGTGTGTGTGTATGTGTGCGCACATGTGTATGTGTGTGTGACTTCTTTGTCAGTGTTTGTGTTGTGTGAATGAATGGTTTCCCAATCTAGACATTTATATTTATACACCCTGTAAAAGCAGGACAACACCTTTTCTCAAGTTTGTTTCATGTATTTTCACCGACTGTACATTATGAATGTATATGCAATATACATTATGGTTACTTTACATTATATACTGTAACATAATGCATGGATAATAATGCAGTGCAAACTATACTCTCTTTCTGTGGCATTGAATATTTGTGCATGCGTGCGTGCGTGCGTGCATGTGTGTGTGTGTGGGTGTGTGTGTGTGTTTATTTGTTTGTGTATAGCACCAGCAACAGGTGGTCCAAGCAGTGGAAAGGGCGAAGCAGGTCACCATGGCTGAACTCAATGCCATTATCGGGGTGAGTCACCTTCCATTCATCTTGACAGCACAAACACACACAACTACGCCTACACATGCACTGCAAACATTAAGGACCAATCTGACTGATGAGAGTCAGCATTCTTTCAAATAGGTGAGACATTAATATAAACATCACTCTAGGTGTTCACGTTTACAGCCCCAGATGGCGATGTTGATCGTGGTAAATGTAGATTCAGTCTGGCAGGTTTTTATTTTACTAGCAAATGCTTTAATTTTCTGCTTTAAATTGCAAAGATTTTCTAAATGAAAATGGCTTTTGAAGGGTTATTTTCTTCGATATATCCGTGTTTAAAGTAGTCTATAACCATTGAGAGAGCCAATCTTTTAGAATCAGATGTTAATCAGCATCTCATTCAGAGTGTGGGCTTGTATTTCTGTTGTGTAAAGCCCAATGAATTGATTGTGGCAGCGGCAAATGAGATGTTGCATCCTGTTTTCCTGACACTGTTTCCAATTTGATCAAACTGTAATAAATTACTGCTCCCAGAGAAATAACATTTGGGGAACAGCGATTTTTAAAGCCCATGGCTGATAGTAGTTTAAATAAGTATTAGTATAAAGAAATATATTAACGTTTTGGAGTAACAAGTCCGACTTGCCAAATAACACGGGTAAGCTTGGTAGCTTTTTCTCTGTCTCTCATGTGGGAGCACTCTTTTGAAATATGTTCAAGAAGAGAAAGAAATCAGTGATTGTTATCAGATAAGTCAGCTTGAATTGTCCACTTACTGTACAACAACAGTATGATGTGTACTGCTTTAATTACAACTCAGGATTAAGGTATCTGTGTTGGATACCCTTTCTGGATAATTTCATATTAAAACCAAGCTTACATACAAACTGACACACATAATATGACTACAATGATTTCATTTGACACCTATACAAAATACATCTATACTTGCATTTAATAGTGCATGAACACCAAGAACAACATACCATCCACATGCTTATCTGCAAATATATGTCCTCACATGTACCTTCGTAGATGCGAGGACGGAGCTTCCCAGAGCTTGTAAGAGCACTGATCACATTACTGTCTACTTAAAGCCCTTTGTTCCTCCCAGCACTACAAACACTGCTGTCTCTGTGTGTGTGCGTCTGTGTGTTTGTGTGTGAGTGAGTGCGTGCGTGTTTGTGTGTGTGTGTGTGTGTGTGTGTGTGTGTCGAACACACTGGCTCGACAAAACAACACACAAAAACACATCATAATGCTCGACTCAGGTTAATAGCCTTTCTTTATCTGTAGCTGCTCCTTTAATCCCTTCTCTCTCTCTCTCTATCCTCCATCATCCTCTTTTTTATGCTTCCTCTCTGTCTTTCTTTTCATTTTCTTTCTCTGGATTTTCTCATCTCTCCTTTTCTGATCTTTTATCATTATCTCTACCATACTACTGTATGGCCCTGTCCTCATTTTTCCTCTCCCATTGTTTTTCTCTGTCTTATCTTTTGCGCTCTCTCAACTGCACACTTTTCCTGTTCACCTTATTCTCCTTCACTTTTCACTGCCTCCACCATGATCTCCTTCTGTTCCTCCTCATCATTTGCTCTCTGACTCAAACATTTTCTTCCCTTTCTGTGTTCCTGGCCTCTTTCTCAATGTTCCTCCTCCTGCCTTTCCTTCATAATAAGTCCCATTCATCCGTTTGCTCTTTTCACTGTTTCTCCTTCTTTCTTTCACTTTCCATCTCCTCTTCCTTTACTTCTCTGTGTATCCTGACCATTTAATCTTCTTCTCTCCATCTTTCATTTTCCTCTTTCTTGTCCTCGGTGTCCATCTTTTCCACCTCTTAATCCACTAATCTCTTTATTTTCCTCTCTAACTGTTGAGCTCTCCATGTGGATATCATTTCATTCACGGTCTCCCTTTCTAATATCTCTCTCACCTGCCCTTTTCCAAGCACAACCCCCACTTCCCCTTCTCCCCATATTTCTCTTCTTCCTTTGTTCTTTGCACTTTCTGATGCTTATATTCTATCCATTTCTTCTATACGTTGTTTTTCTAACCACCCACCCCCTTGTATGACACCATCCCTCCCCGAACCCTCTCCCTCCCCGCTCCCTCCTTCCCCTGTGGCCACAGCAGCAGCAGCTCCAGCACCTGTCTCACCATGCTCCTGGCATTCCTCTGACGCCACACCCATCAGGCCTGTCCCTGGGGGCAGGGGGTTCAGGGCTTCTTGCGCTGACAGGGGCCCTGGGCGTCTCGGCACACCTTGCCTCCAAAGATGACCGCAACCACCTTGATCCCGAACATCTCAGAGGTAAAGCTCCGTAGACATTCAATCCTTAATTGTGTTTCCCAAAACACATAATGTATTAAATAAATATTCTAGCAAGGTGGTATTCAAAAGTGGAGTTCCTCTGAAAAAAAGGGTAGTTAATCTCTTATGATCTCTCAGTCAGTGACAGCCTGCTTTCATTAACCAGAAGACAGTTGAGCCGGTTTAATGACCCAAAGTTCATAGTAAGATTACTTCTGATTGGTATTGGACAAAAACTCTATAGTATTTGCAGCAGGATTTATCCTGGGCAGGTCAAATGTTGTTAATAAAGTTTAATAAAAAGTTTTTTTTTGCATTTATAGCCCTAAAGTAGCCCTAGAGTATATCATAGTTGTAGTGGAAATTTGTGTACTTGCAGTTGTTTCAGGTCAGTGTACACAAAAGGTTTCATCATTGAAAATCAATCACACTATTAAATGTGTTGAGAAGATGTTTAGCAAGCTCAATACAAGCAAGGTAGAATAACAGACTGGGAAATCATCTAAAATCAGATATTACAGTCTTTTTCTTCATAAAATGTTTGCATTTCTGCATGTACATGTGAACATTTGTGTGTTTAATTTCATTTATTTCATACTAGAATGGGCACAAAGCAGCAGTGAGATAAACTTTGACAACAGCTACAGAATACAAAACAGATCATTGTTTTAATCATTTTAGACCAGATAAAATGCAAAGCAATACTATACATCATCTGTGACTGGCAGGTTTTGCTTAATTTGTACAGCAAATCACCTTTTGCACTGAATTTGAACTTCCTTGTTTAGATTGTTGTCATAATATGGACAGACGTATTCGTGGCACTTGTGTAAAGAGAAACGCTTTCTCCCAATGAACTTTCATTCACCCCAATAGAATATGTTATCTTTGCGCTTTGTTTCAGGCACAGAGCCAAGAGAGACTTTCTCATGAATAAATCGAGAGCTAGAAAGAGAGAAAAGAAGAAGGCATGAGAGTAAGAGTAGAGAGGACGAGAGAAAGAGAGATCAGTGTGTTCATTTTAACGTACTAAGCATCTGTGTGAGAGCTTGTGCATGTCTGCAGCTGTGTGTGTTTCTGTTCTTACATACGAGAGGAAGAATGAGTGAAAAGACAGAGAGCGTTGAAAGAGGTGGCAGGGGAAGACAGCTAGCTTTGTCTTGTTGGAGAACAGAGAGAGGGAAAGATAACAAGGAGGCCAGAATTAGGCACAATAGTGGGTCTGTATCTTTAGAGAGTGGAAGTCGTAGTTCAGCCTAACCTTGGCTGACTGGCGGACTGTTATTATTATCAGCACTGACGTCAAACCTTTTCTCTCTTTTCCCCTTTACTCCTCTCTCCCACTCTCTCTTTTTTCTCTACTCTGTTCTCTTTCTTTACCTTTCTCCGCCCCATCCCAGAGGGAGCACCCAGCAGGGTGAGTACATAGCTGTGTATTTGTGTACAGTGTCGTCTACACCCACATTTCTGTGTGTGTGTGTGTGTGTGTGTGTGTGTGTGTGTGTGTGTGTGTGTGTGTGTGTGACAGTGATAAACGGAGGGAAATGGAGACGCACTGTAAAGTGGCCTCTAAAAAAGGCTGTGTACTGCTGGAGCTCAGCCAGGAGTAGCACAGCTCAACACAAGCACAATAGCTTCTCAGCTCTATCAACCTTGAGTTCCTCAAGGTTATTCTACATCACACTAACATCTGAGCTCGCAGCATTTCGCTGTTATCTGGAAGAAAGTACAAATTGAATGAATGGATGAACAACCAACTGTTTGTTTCTCAGCACCGCAAATGTTCTGGTAATCTACAAGATTTACAGAACAAGGGAAAGGATTAAAACCAAGTTAAGGGCAAATGCTGCAGTCGGTGTCTGTAGAAACGAGCGACTCTTACTTTAAAAATGTTTACTTGAGTGTATTATGCATCTATAATATAATATGCGGACTATAGGAGGCCCTTTATTGTCTGATGTAAAAAAACAACAACATCAGTATCACACAACCGAGATCCTTTTGTAAAGATGTTTCCCAACAGAACTTGCTCTGTTGTATCATAAGATAATATTTGGTGTAGAGTTTCCCAAGTGCCAGGGCTGCAGGAGAGGTGGGGACCTCCAGAAACATGTACCCTGCCCTCTAGAAAACATGCTTTCCCAGTACATTTATGTACAGTAGCTTTCCAAAACTTTGCTAATGAAAGGTACAGTAAACAGTAGGGGTGTGGGAAAAATTGATACAGCATTGTATCGCGATATTTTCTGTGGAAATACTGTACAGATACACAGACGCCAAGTATAAATCTTTAATTATGTATATATGTGTTGGCCAGTTTATCTGCTTAACAATCCCATTTTGCAGCAATAGCAGTGAGATGAACAGACAGAGAAATGTATCTTTTAAAATAAAACAAGTGTTGATAAATGGGCATAATTGGGGACATAATTTGAAATTGGGGGGAAAAAGTTGGAAATAAGGTAATAAATTGCAATATAGTGCAGAATATTGCAACATGTTTAAAATCGCAATATCATATTGTGACATAAGTATTGTTAGGGTATCGTGAGGCGAGTTCAGATTCAACAGTCCATTAATTAAGTGTGAAGGCTAGATTTGACCGTATGGTGACTCAATCATATTCATATAACTGATGGGTTTTCAAGAAATAACTAAGTAGAGTAAATGCAACATGCAGTGAATCATGAAATGCATACAAGTGTTCATCTTGCCTCACAGGTTTTGCACATACTTTATGTCACTGTAGTTAAAAGTCCCCATTAATTGCTACGAGAATTAATGCAGTGCAAATTGGCTGATTGAAATTCAGTGGATGTCTATGGCTTGTCCTATTCTCTCTGGCTGCAGATTGCTCTGCTTTATTGAAACTGTGTGAACACTCGCTTACTGTACTGGCTGCAATGGACAGCTGGCCTTCATCAGTGTAACTGTTGATAACACAGAGAGAAGGGAGTGGGCTAGAGGGAGATGGAGAGTGAAATTGGAAAAGGAAAGAGAGAGACTAAAGAGGAAGAAAAAAGACCAAGGAAAATAGGGAGGTAGAGGTTGTTAAAAAAATACCAGCATGTCTTTGTTCTGGCTTTTATTGCAAAATGAAAATGATTTAAGAGTGCTACTGGCTTAACTTTCACTTTCTCTCTCTCTCTCTCTCTCTCTCTCTCTCTCTCTCTTTGTCCAAAATGAAACCCTTAGCATAATTCAATTGCTAAACACAATGCTGATTGTTAATAACCAGAAAAATATTTCTCATATGAGTTGAGGTTTGTGCTGAACTTAGCCAAGCATCGCTGTGTTTGGTAAACAGAGGGGAGGGAGAGAAGGCAGGGGAGAGATGCATATCAATTGGAATTTGTCAGAGAGCCCCGCACCAGTAAAACATGTTGGAATTTTAAACGGAGGGGAAAAAAGGGACAGCGTGAGGAAGTCATGAGAAGAGGGACGAAGGCGGAGGAGGAGGGGGAGAAGAAGAAGAAGAAAGAAGAGAGAGAAGTTTGTTGAGCCGCACTGAGGTCC
This sequence comes from Etheostoma perlongum, assembly GCA_026937815.1. Taxonomy (NCBI): domain Eukaryota; kingdom Metazoa; phylum Chordata; class Actinopteri; order Perciformes; family Percidae; genus Etheostoma; species Etheostoma perlongum. The sequence continues at coordinate 19,394,066 of CM049379.1, forward strand.
ATTGTGTGGTTTCTCCTCTTCTGTCCAGCGCTCCTTCCTGTCGGCCCTGTGGGCTCCTTCCTGTGTGACTCATTGGTGTGTTAAACCCTCACTGTTCTTGTCCTCGCCACAGGGGGACAGAGAATGACAAGTGGCCCTCACCAAACCTCTGGCCCCTGCCCCAATGCATACAACACAATGCTTTGATCGACTTTCCTGAGTGCTAAGCACCAGGCCAGGCTGTATTGTAAATATGCCTGCACAGCTTTATTTGCCCAATAATGAGAGTCATATTTTACACACGGACTGGTGTGTCGAGGGGAGAGGACTAATTAGCTTTATACACTATCTTGTGTGCTTCTATGGCTGTGTCTTAACCTGTGCTTACGTCTGCTGTTCTTGCTGTGTGTGCGTGTGTGTGTGTGTGTGTGTGTGTGTGTGTGTGTGTGTGTGTGTTTATGGGCCTTTTTCTTAATATTTGTGTTACTGCTCAGTGTGCTTTTCATTCTTTACCTGAGCTAATGTCTACAGATTGATTGTGTGTGCATGTTTTTTCACATCATGAGCTGTACATTAGTGGATGTGGGTGTGTTTTACGTGTTTGTACGATGCTGCATTTGTATAAACACATTAATAATCTGTTTTTACTTGTGTCAGGTGTGTCTCTCGATATCTGTGTCTGTGGTAGTATCAGTAAACGTTTGAGTGTTTATACTTGTGTTTTTGTCCTTGTCTTTCTTCAGAGTAAGTCAGTGTCATCAACAGACAGTCAGCCCACTGAGGAGCGCCAGGGCCCATCAGGAGGCTACTCCTCCTCGCAGGGAGGAGCAGAGGCAAAGAGGAGGCGCTGTGATGATAAAGAGCCCCTTCCGCCACACTCCTATGTATGTGTTTTTGTGTGTACTTGTCCTTATAAGATGAGATAAGTTGTTGCTTTAAATGATGACCAAAGAAGTAGTTGCAAAGAAATGGCATGTAAACAAACAATAAATAAATACTTCTTATAAAATGCTATTAGTCAGCTATTGATGTGCATATATGCATAGTTTTTACAAAATAGATTAGAGTAAGCCACATATACACACCAGAGACATACAGTGTGCATATGTTTGTGTGTGTGTGTGTGTGTGTGTGTGTGTGTGTGTGTGTGTGGGTGTGTTCTTGTTTAACTACATTTGTGGGGTCCAAAAACCGCAAATACAGTATACTTGTGTTGTCCGGACAGCATTGTGGGGTCAAAATGCTGGACCACACAACTTTAAAGGGCTGTTTGAGGGTTAAGACTTGGTTTTAGCATTAGGGTAAGAATTAGGTTATGGTTAGGGTGAGGGTAAGGGTTAAGGTTAGGCATTTATTTGTGATGGTAAAGGTTAAGGTAAGGGGCTAGGGAATGCATTATGTCAATCACGGGTCCCCACAAAGATAGTAAGACACAATCTGTGTGTGTGTGTGTGTGTGTGTGTGTGTGTGTGTGTGTGTGTGTGTGTGTGTGTGTGTGTGTGTGTGTGTGTAAAACATCACCTATGACATTATAGGCCACACAGGGTTCAGGGGGGCTCTGGCCAATTAGAGTTGTGTTTGGTTTGGATGGATCCAATGAGGAAGAGCAGAGAGCCTCAGGCGAGGCAACGCCAGAAGAGAGACAGCCAAGGCAGATAGCTGTAATGAATTAGATGGCTGTGTGTTTGCAGTCTGGAGGATTGCTTGACACTGGGAGCCTGTCTGTGCAAGACGGCCTCCAGCTAAATCAGTTTGGTACCAACAACAACAGTCCAAATCTTCCCACTATTTTAAAGCGAGAACAAGTACAGATAGTTTCCACTCTCAGAATGTTTTTCCTCTCTTTCTGTCTGTCAAGCCACATTACAGCTCCCATTTCTCACTGTTTTCCTGTTTTGCTCTTCTATATCTCTGTCTCTTCATCAACGTCTCTCAATTTCTCTGGGGTTTGTTCTTACTTTGTTTTTCTCTCTTCCTGTTTTCTTTTCATTTTTATTCCATCTCTCAATTATTTTACTTTTTCTCTTTCCTCTCTCTGTTACTCTCTCTCTCTCTCTCTCTCTCTCTCTCTCCCTGTATTTTTGTTCTAGGAATAGACTGTAGACATAGCCCTGCTTTGGCTCTGTATAATTAGGTACTGATGTCACCCCACACTGATGTCAATAGGAATATCAGGCCATGATCACATCAAAGCACTGTTGCCATGGTGACTAAGTGCCATCGTTCTCACCCCAGAAAAAGGGAGCGAGAGATATAGAGAGATGGCTAGAGGAAGAACGAAAATGTGCCATCGATGAGGAAAGAGCAACAGTGTGTATGTGTGTGTTTGTGAGAGAGAGAGAGAGAGATCGAAATGTTGATGAGAATGAGTTCTTTGGTGAGAATATATGGAATCCAGTATCTCTGTGTTAAATGTTGCATGGAGGACAGTGGAAGGAAGCAAAGAGCAGCCAGTGATATTGATATATCGATCTGTGTGTGGACTTTGTGTGTGTTTTTGGTGTTTCCATCTCAATTATTAATGTTCCCAATATACACTTACAGTGTACTGCATGTCTCTGTGGGCGATAGAGAGAAGAAGGAACCAATAAAACAGTTGTCTTATCTACATAGAAATAGAGAATATTTTACCTTTATCTTTTGCTCCTCAGGACAGTGATGGAGACAAGAGTGAAGACAATCTCGTGGTGGACGTTTCCAATGAAGTAAGTTGCCTATCTTTATAATTATTTTTGACATCCTCATAATTAATCAATTGGACAATAACTATGGACTTCTTGCATGTGAAAGGGTTCGCTTGTGAACAGAAGGTGATTGCCTGTTCTTTGCCTCAGCTCTACAGAGCATTTGAGCAACTTTTAAGTTCAGTATTTTCTTTTTATAAAGCTCACTTGAACTTGGTTCACTCTCACCACTCACATCAATCTTGTTTTCAGATGCAGCAGGCAGATACTTTCAGTAAAACAAATCTAATAAACTCACTGTACACCAGAGATGTTCACAAGTCATTTTTTGGAAGTCCAAGTCGAGTCCCAAGTCTTTGAGCTTGAGTCCAAGTCAAGTCTCAGGTCTTTGTTGGGCAAGTTCAAGTCAAGTCTCAAGTCTTTTGCCACGAGTCCAAGTCAAGTCTCAAGTCTCCCTTGCCATCTGATCTGTCCCTAACACTATATTGTTATTGTTCTGTAGTTACCACCCATACAGTACAGTATCAAAATCAGTTGTAGGATAACTTTATGGGGTCTACTTAACACATCCCTCTAGCCCTCGGACCTGGTTAAATATTAACCTAAGTCTTGCACATCATATGGATACAACTATAAAGATACAATTTGCCTGTTCCCAGCATTAGCACAACACTTTGCAGTGGTTAGCCTGTTACCTGTGACGATATACATGCTAAATGTCACGTCTTTCACTCAAAAAATGTCTAATGTTGATGTGGAAATCAAGAAAATAGTGGCAACTATTTTTACCACTATTTTCTTGAGTTACAGAACAACATGCATCTCAGCCTCAGCAACTACTAACTATAAAGATACAATTTGCCTGTTCCCACCATTAGCAAAACACTTTGCGATGGTTAACTTGTTATCTGTGACAATACATGCTAAATTGATTAAAGAAATACATGAATGAATTTAGATTTAAAAAATAATAACTGCATGACAACAGGTTGTTGAGTCACGAAGCTCGAGTCTGAGTCAAGTCTGAAGTCTTTTGGTTCGAGTTGCAGGTCAAGTCTGAAGTCAGCTGTTGTGCGACTTAAGTGCTACTCGAGTCCCCATCTCTGCTGTACACTAGTACCCCCTCAGCACCAAATGGCAGACAAAGTTAGTACCTAGCTGGTGAACACAGTGGAGCTTTTAGCAGCTAAAGAGTCAGATATTTCCCTCAGGAGGTGGTGGAGACCAAAACAGAGCTAAAGGGAGAGTAAATATTGAACATTACTTCACAGGGTGGCTATAAATTTGCCTCCAAATGAATGTTAATGTTGCTTATTGTCTGCTGGATATGTCTGAAAAGGTTTTTTCCAGACTGTTTATAATAACTTTTCCATATATATTCACACTCCGATGCGCAGCATCGGAGTGTGAATATGTGTGAGTGTTTATCTGATGAGCAGATTGCACCTTGTACGGCAGCCTCGGCCACAGTGTATGAATGTGTGTGAATGGTGAATGTTTCCTGTACTATGTAAAAGCGCTTTGAGTAGTTGTTCAGACTAGAAAAGCGCTATATACAGCACATTTACATTTACATTTACATATCAACTTAAAATGATAATATTTTGATATTCTGTTTTCACTGAAAGGCCGGAAGCTCAGTTATTGCAGTTTTAAAGTACAGGGAAAGCTCTAGTTAATTTGTATGTATGCCAGCACCAGAGGTGGGTAGAGTAGCCAAAAATTGTACTCAAGTAAAAGTACTGTTACTTTAGAATAATATGACTCAAGTAAAAGTAAAAGTAGTCATCCAAATAATTATTTGAGTAAGAGTAAAAAAGTGCTTGATGAAAAAACTACTCAAGTAGTGAGTAACTGTTGAGTAACGTCTGATTTATTTCTTAACACAAGCATCAATCAGACCGACAAAAATACAAAATTATCATCTTTAGGCAAATTATAGTTCATCCAATCAATAAAATAAATTAAAATGTATTTATTAATTACAAAATAGCTTAAGTAAGAGACTTGTCACATCAAATTTGGATGGATACTGCATGTGCAAAACATACTGTATGTAACCTAAAAGACAAACGTCCACCTATCCACAGCAAAAACTAAAATTACCGCTACGTTTCCTCAAGTTAGATGTTGAGTTTTTGAATGCTCACATGTCCGTTTGTTTTGGTCGACACAGAAGACGCCGCACAATGTAGCTGCTGTTTCACACTTTTCCTAAAAGGTAACTGTCGGTACACGATCGGTCCCTCCTGAACGAGCCGTTCTGCGCATGTGCAATATGTTGGCGCATGCGCAGATGATATCATGATGAACAAGGATTTACAACGCTGCACAATCTGTTCCCATAGACAGTTAAAGAAAGTCTGTTTGCCTCCCCCGGAAAGCTAACAGTTAATTCGGCTAACCAATAGCTGAGACAGCATGTAAAAGACCCACAAAAATAAAAATAACCGTTCAAATATATGACAGCTGTTGTGTCAGTTCTACCTTACTTGTGCTCATTTAAAATACAATCACTCAGTACTTGTCTTTATTATTACTGTAAAGTCTTAAGTTAGCAGTTGCTGCTTTTCCCACTGTTTAGCTTGAGTAACGTTATTTTAGGCTGAATCAAGCTGCCAGCTAGCGGTTAGCCAAATTAGCTATTAGCTAAACTAATGTTGTTAGCTTTCCGGTGATGGCTAACAGCAGACCGCTACTGTGGAACAGATCGTGCAGTGCAGTAAATTCCTGGTAAATCCTCAAACATCATGATTATCATCTGCACGTGCACAAACATATTGCACATGCGCAGGACGGATTGTGCAGGCAGGTAGTAACCTGTAACGATAGTAGTAACGATAGATTTATCCTTTGGTCTGTAAAATGTCATAAAGAAAGTTATGTTGTAATAAACATCCAAAACCCACGTATATTCATTTATACATTATCAATGACAAAGAAAAGCAGAACATTATTTATAGCTGAGAAGCTCAAATTTAAATTAGCTTAATTTTCTGATAATCAAGAAATGAAGGGATCATCTTGTAGTTCATATACCCACACATATAATGTTTGTTTTGCTTGCTGGATCGCTTCTTTTAATGCCAATCATCTATAGCAACCTAGGTTTGTGTGTGCATGTGTGTGTGTCTCTGTGTGTCTGTGTGAAATGTGTCAGCAGGTATGTAGCTAGTTCAGCTTTCCGCTGCAGTTTCCTTGTAAATAGGAAGAGCTCTTCTGTAAGCTCATTATCAGCCACCGCTGTTTGTGTTCTCTTCTTGTGAACCGTGTCTGTCCACAAACATTCTCAAATACTTGTTCTACCTATTTCTTCCCATACGTCTTCTGTTTATTTGTGTTCTCTCTCCAACCTCTTGAAGCCTCAGTTCTTCCATCTCTCCACTGTCTCTTTTCTTTTCACTTCTTCTTTCCCACTCCTCTCACCCTGCTCCCCCTCCCTTCTCTCATTAGATAACTGCAGTCTGGTTCATTTAATATATGCAAAGCCGTTTATGCCCCTGGAATATTTTAGTTCTGTAAATACTTCACGCAGTGTAGCAAAATATGTTTTATTTAAGCTCTCTGTATTTTGATATTGCACACAAAAGCGGAACCAGTCTCTTGTGTGATTTGGAAACTGGTACAAAAGCAGAAAGAAAGAAATGTGACAAATGTGGGTAATGGCAGAAAAAGGGAGGTGTGTGTGTGTGTGTGTGTGTGTGTGTGTGTGTGTGTGTGTATGTGTAAGCACTAAAATGTCTGTGCTGATCACTGTGACCCGGGGAGGAGTGCTTACTCCAGCAGTGTTCTGTGGGAGGCAGTGCTGGCTCAACAGTGGCTCCTATGATAAAAGCAGCTGTAACAGTAACATTATCTCCAGGTCCATACACTTCTGTACCAGTGATAGTGACAATCTCTACTGTTTCATGTTTCATAATGCTCCCTGAATCCCTTTACAAATCACAATACAGAGTGTAATGCTAGATGGTGTGGTGTGTCCTTTAAAAAAGAATTGGCAGCATTTTACTTGTATTTTGAAATGTATTTTGAAACTCTATAACCTACTGCTGTAACATAACAGCTGGCTCACAGATATGATTTGAAAAATATTATAAAGAAAAAGACAATAAGTGGGTGTTGAGACTGACTGCAGTATAGGGGCATGTTGCTTCAGGTATGGGTGAGACAGTAAAATACAGTCCAGGAATTCCAGTCGGGGTGATGAAGGTTTATCATTTACCAAAAACACTGCACACTGGTTTATAACATTACCAGGAAGGTTTTTTACCGCAGAAAGATATCATGGTGACAAGAATTTGATCTTTGTCATTCAGGAGCCTAACTCTCCTGTGGGCAGCCCTCCTCACTCCCCCCACGGGAATGGGTTAGACCGGGCTCCAGCCCTAAGGAAAGAGCTCCCGGGCTCCTCGAGCACAGGAGAGGCTCCCTCCACCCCAAACCCTCGCAGCCCCACCCCAGGGAAGGGCAAGGACCCTGCACAGGTATGACAGATATTTGCTGCACTCTGCTGACTAGGAGGGTTCTGTCTGCTTTTGCTTAATGCTAACATATTAATGTATTTTTCAGTAGTTTAGTGAGACTGAAGATGTTCTACCTCTTTTCATTTGCAACAAAATTGTATTATTTTTCACTGATTGTTCATTCCTGTCTATAGTTTTAATATGTATGTACGTATATGTATTTTTTATTTGACTTCTCTAAAGATGGATAAGTCCCAGTCTCCGTTGTCCAAGTCTGGCACCCCGTCCCCATCCCACCGTGAGGCCCTTACCCCAGGAACCCCAGGAGCCCCTGGTCCTAGCACCTCCTGCCTTCGTCTGGTCAGCAAAGCAGCATCCAGCGCAGACCCCCTTGGTGAGACTCTTCTGACTGTGACCATTAACAAGCTTGGTGAAATGTTAAAACTAATAATTGTTGTTGTGATAGTGTAACTGTTGAAAAAGGAGCGTGCCAGTACATATAATAGGTTATCAAAACATGAATCTACTACATACATTTATAACTGGTCTTTTTACATTTGTAACCACTAACTCGTGAAAAAGATCTAACATTTTAATGTGATTACATAACTCATTACTAGTGGAGAAAGCAATTACTTTTACAATTACTTTCTAATTAAGCTGATTTAAGTAAACTGAACTAGTTGGACCTTAGCTCCCTGAATTAGACTGTCATGACCTGAATGGGATTTGCTCCCAGTCTACCTCTGCCCTTCATGCCATATATCCTCTTGTTCCTCAGTTTTTCCATTTCCTCATTTGTTTATGCAATGACATTACTCATGCAGTAATAGTTTACTGCTTTTGTGCAAAAATGTCTTGATTTGATCAGTGCAAAGTTAAACAGAAAATATGCCTATAGGACTGATTGTTTTGAAAACCATAAGAGAAAGTGAGACCCCTCTGACTCTAACTCTTACCGCTGTGCTCTTGAGCAAGGCTCTTAACTGCTGCGTGTGCTCCTCTGTGGCCAGCAGACCATGACGACAATTGTTGTACTTGAAGCTCAACAAATAAAGTTTAATGACAGAAAAAGATTTCCATTCTTCTCAGCCCCTCTGTGACTGTGTTTGTGCTTGTGTGCCATTTATTGTTTCCCCTCTTTATTGCCATCCTTCAATCCCTCCTTCCTCTTTCCCTCCCTGCCCAGCTCTCCGCAGTCCCATGTCTGTGCCCTCTGGTTCATACCCAGCTCATTTTGGCGTGGTGTCCCACGCAGGCCTGAATGGGGAGCTGGCCAGCCCAGGAGGTTTCGGTGGGGCTCTAACTCTCTCTCCACAAATCAGCGCAGCAGCCAATGCCTACTCCGAAGCCCCATGGTGAGTAAAGGCCAAGTTATTCTTCTCTGTCAAGGTTTGATTTATAGTTAAGCATCAACTTGAACCCTCTGACTGTTTAGAGCTAGAATGTGTTCTGTGTTATCAGGTACTGTTAAAACAGAACACAGGTACTGCGTATTCATTATATACTTAAAGTTATCATGTCTACATTCTGTAATTCTCTTTGATAGAGAGCGACATTCATAGAGAGAAGAAGTATTTTAATTGAAATGGCTTATCTGGAACACAAAAGGCTAACCTGTGCACTACTGCTTAAAGAAGGTTTAGCCCTTTCTTCAACACGCCCCATGTTGTCTTCCTAATCAGTAAACATAGGTAAACATCAGAAACGTGTGCGTACGTATGTAGCCTCCACATTCAGTTCCCACAGAACTCCAACATAACTCAGCCTTAAGGCAAGATGTATACTGCAGTGCGCTGTTCACCACCCTGTTATCAGTTTCATCACATATAAGTGACAGAACAATAATATGCACTCACTTCAACAGAGGTTTCACACTGAACACTTTGGTCACCCCATTGTTTTAATTTTGCTTCACAGTGAAATGACTTTGTTTTCCTACAGCAATTGTATTGTTACAGTCATCACATTAAATTGTACCTCTATCTTAAAGGTCCCATGACATGGTGCTCTTTGGATGCTTTTTTATAGACCTTAGTGTTCCTCTTATACTGTATCTAAAGTCTCTTTCCTAAAATTTAGATTTGGTGCAGAAATACAGCCACTAGAGTCCGTCCCACAATGAGCTTTCTTTAGTATGTGCCATTTCTGAGTCTGTAGCTTTTTTTGGTGGGGGGGGTGGCCTTGACCAACTGCCACTTTGCTCGTTTGAAAGCCATGATGTCTCTCTCTCATGGGTGGGCAAAGCAGAGAAAGGGGACGTAACCTTGCCCCTTATGACCTCATAAAGGGCAAGATTCCACATCTGTGCTTTAATTTTCTCAAAGGCAGAGCAGGATACCCAGGACATGGTTTACACCTATCACCATTTCTAACCACTGGGGGGACTGCATATTAATGTTAAAAAACCTCATAAAGTGAAATTCTCATGCCATGGGACCTTTAATAAAAAACTGTTCAATCGGCTGAATTTACATACGTCGCCTGTACTTGCTAAGTGATTTTTTGAATTTTATCAAGAAATCAGTTGCATTTTTTAAGTTAGTCCTTTGTCAAGCTGTTAATTGTTTGTCTACTCTTTCATCCCCGCCAGGTTGCATATGACTCTCGGTCTCACCTGAGGGCGGCAGGGCTGTCCTCTTCTCTGCCTGGTTCCTCTGGCGGCAAGCCGTGAGTATTTGCACTGTCGATATTCAATATGGTGGACACATACTTTAAGCATTTTAATATTATTTGTGTGTACATGTTTAACATGGATAGATATTGTAGTATGTTCCCCAGCTACACAGGGCCATTAAACAGTTCATTTTATTTTCTGTTGATTAAAAAAGAAATATGTGAAAGCTGAGCAGGATAATCAGTCAGTCTCAACAAATAGTTAGGCACAGAAGATTGCATATACTTTAGTCAAAACTTGCTCAGTGAAAATCCCACAAATATTTGGATTGGATAATAATCCAAATTGGTAGTTGTTCCTCTTAGCTGCTCACTTTGAGTTTTTCTATTCACCCATCGCTTTTTCAACCCTGTCTAACAAAGATATATACTGTGGAATTTCATGTGTCTTGATCACCTTTTCCAACGCACTTGCGCACAGTCCATTCGGCTGTGCTGACTGATGAACAAAGTTGTTTTTGTCATTTGTTGAGAGTAGCAATTCATTCTTGTGGTGCTAATTTCAAATCATAAAACAGCCTTGGCTTCCAACCCCTACGGTATTGATCGGCCATTAGCAATACCACACTGACTCTGCCCTGTAATACAATCTGCCATCATGCATTCCCGCCTACAGCTACAGTGGGCCAAGTAATTGCCAGAATTCTGGCAATTATTACTGAAGTTCCAAGGCCATTAAGGTGTCATAAGAACCCTTGCACACTGACTTGTGTGTAGTTGTTTGTGCAGTGTGTCTATTTACCTGTTGCTCCTCTGCTTTCACTTGCTCATTGATTGAATGATTGATTCCATCTTGTCTGTCCTCTCTTTGGCCCATCTCTCTAGTCCTCCAGTCTTCTTTGCAGCATAAACTAGTCCAAACTCTTATTTTTAGCTGTAGCTCTTCACTTTTGAAGTATTGATTTCTTTCTGGTCTCTTCTCTGCAGTGCCTACTCGTTCCATGTGAGCGCAGACGGCCAGATGCAGCCGGTGCCCTTTCCCCCTGACGCCCTGCTGGGCCCGGGAATCCCTCGCCACGCCCGTCAGATTCACACCCTGAACCACGGAGAGGTGGTGTGTGCCGTCACCATCAGCACCTCGACGCGCCACGTCTACACCGGAGGCAAGGGCTGCGTCAAGGTGTGGGACATCAGCCAGCCTGGAAGCAAGAGCCCCATGGCCCAGCTAGACTGTCTGGTGAGACAACAGGGAGGAGGTCAAACAGACACACACACAAGTTTTAAAAATAGAAATGGGTACATCGACAAACATTTACATATCAGGCCATGAAAGCAAAAGTGTATGTACAGTATATTCACTGACCTGATTTGTTTTTCATTGGCCATGTCATCTTTCCTTCTAGATTTTGTTGACATCAAAATGTCGATATTAATTTCCTGAATGTCTCCAATCATGTTACCATCCCATAAAGTCTTTTTTTACTTAATCCGCATCAGGCAAAACCTAACTTTTTTTATCTTGTCCAATCAGAACAGGGATAACTACATCCGCTCCTGTAAAATCCTCCCTGACGGAAGGACCTTGATCGTAGGTGGGGAGGCCAGCACGCTGTCAATCTGGGATTTGGCCACGCCCACTCCTCGCATCAAAGCGGAGTTGACGTCTTCTGCACCCGCCTGCTACGCTCTGGCCATCTCCCCTGACAACAAGGTCTGCTTCTCCTGCTGTAGCGACGGCAACATTGTCGTCTGGGACCTTCACAACCAGACGCTGGTCAGGTAAAAGGAGAGAGGGAAGAAGAGGACAGAACTTAAATAAATTTTAAACACATCCAGGAGAAAGACAGCAAAGACACACAGAAACACACACACTATATACAGAGTCTGTAGAGTGTATGCATGTCTTTGTGTTCAGCTGTGAAGCTCTTGTGTGTCTCCTCCCTGCAGGCAGTTCCAGGGCCACACAGACGGAGCGAGCTGCATCGACATCTCCAACGACGGCACCAAACTGTGGACGGGAGGGCTGGACAACACAGTCCGCTGCTGGGACCTCCGAGAGGGACGCCAGCTCCAGCAGCATGACTTCACCTCCCAGGTACACACACACACATGCTTCCCATACTGCACGTTATCTAACATGTAGGTACGCACTTGTATTACATGGTCAGCTACACATAAACCCACATAGACAATTTAGACCACAGGGACACAGAGTAAACATACACAGCAGCACAAACTCATAGCAAATACACACACATTAAAAAATACACAAACAGCAGTAGACATACGTGCACATCAATTGTTTTGCAGGTACATGGAAGTACAGTATATTACAGGTCATCTCAACACATCACATTGCATTTACAGACTTAAACTTCAAACAAACACACACCATGACCTCATCTCGCAGGCATATACACCAGTACACAGCAGCAAAACACCAACATAATTTCACCGTAAAGGCGCCCTCACAAACACACACACACACCTACACACACACACACACACACATACACACACACACACAGACAATATCTCTCTAATTCACTCCTCACTGCCACAACAGAGCTATAGAGTTGACCACTGCTGTCTTATGAGTTTCGATCCACCGTGTAATGACTTTTTCTCGCCTTTGCCATGTCTCCCTCCATCTACCACTTTCCCTATCTCTCTTGCTGTTCTCTCTTTTTCTTTCTCAATTTATTAATTCCCTTTATATTTACTTCTATTTACGTCTTCTATTCTACTCTTTCCCCCTTTTTTATTCACACTCATCTATCTCTTTTCCACAATGAATTCCTTCATCTGTCCTTCCTACTTACCTCTATTGTTCTCTTTCTCTCATCAATCTTTTTTCCTCCCTTATCCCCTATTTCCTCACATCTTCTCCCCATTTGCCATTTTGGTTTTCATTTCTGCACCCTTGCTTCCTTTCTTTCTCCTATCTCCATTTCTTTCTCTCCTTCCTTTGATCCATTTTTTCCCTCTCCGTCTCCAGATCTTCTCTCTGGGCTACTGTCCGACAGGCGAGTGGCTGGCTGTGGGAATGGAGAGCAGTAACGTGGAAGTTCTGCACGTCTCCAAACCTGACAAGTACCAGCTGCACCTCCATGAGAGCTGCGTTCTCTCCCTTAAGTTCGCCTACTGTGGTATGCACATGCGGTATTTCCACAGTATATTGTGCCTTTTTTCAACCCTTTACTTTTGTTTAACCTGTAGTACTGTGTGTGTGTGTTTGCTATTTCAGGCAAGTGGTTCGTGAGCACAGGAAAAGACAATCTGTTGAATGCGTGGAGGACACCGTATGGAGCTAGTATTTTCCAGGTGAGGGACGAGTGCAATGCTCTGAGGATGTTTATGCTCTAAATACAGTATATATGCGTATATTTAGAGCTGCAGAGTCATCTGTTAGTCAATGTGGATAGTGTTGTTTAAGCTATCTCTGCTTGATCCTGTCTGTGTACCTCATACCCACTCACACACACATGCACACTGAGCCCAAGGCTAAAGAGAGGAAAAAGATGAGGAAGTTCAGAGGGAGAAAGCGAACGATAAACACTTTTTTTTGTCAAATCCAGGTTTGTTGATCCATGGTGAGTTGCGAAGGTTTATCAGAGAGTGCAGGCTGCCAAACTCTCTCTCACACACACACATACACACACACACACACACACACAACAAATGTAATAACTCCATCATGTTCAATCGCTCCGTTTGAGGAAATGTTGAAACATGAATATTCAGGGATGAAATATTTTCAGCTGAGCCTGTTCATCAGGGTGTGAATTAAAGTAGCAAGGGGAGATGAAGGTACATTTAAGATGAGCATTTTCTGTGTGTGTGTGTTTGTGTGTGTGTGTGTGTGCGTGCGTGCGTGCGCGTGTGCGTACGCGCCTGCATGTCATATTTCTGTAAGCTACAGTGGGCAACAGGGTTGGCTGCTCCTGTCGCTCCCTGCAGACTAAGAGGAGAATGCTGGCTATCTGCTTTGTTATCCAAATGCCAAACGTTTCTCCTGCCAAACAGCTCCCTCCTGTCACCGTGTTATACAGAGCGTCTCTCTCTCTCTCTCTCTCTCTCTCTCTCTCTCTCTCTCTCTCTCTCCCTCTCCTCCTCCTCCTTTCTGGTTTGTCACTGTCCTTTCCAGTTTCTGTCTCCTTGCTTCTCTTTAACCTCCCGCTCCGCTCATGTTTTCTCTCTCCTTGTCTCTCTGGTTATGGTTGTCCTTTCTTCCTCTCTGTGCTCACTCCTTTTTTATCTTTCTTTCCTAATCTGTACCTCTACCCTTACTTTTTTTCTTTGTCCTTGTCCTTTGGTTTATCCCTGTTCTCTCCATTTTCCCTCCCACATTTTTCATTCAAATACGCTTAATTGGCATAGATATAAATGTTACATCATTGCTACTGCCTAATTACATATGACTGAACACATACTAATATATTTACTATATACTGTAAATACAACATATCATCACACTTGGTCATGGATTTCCATTGTCTTTATCAAGACAGGCATTTAATGTTAATTTAATTTAATATCTGAAACTACTAAAGAACTAAAACATTGTAATGCTAGAGCGTGTCTCTGAGTCTCTGAGTCTCAGGACACAGTTTTACTCTTTGTTATATATATTTTTATCTCTCTTTTCCACTCCATCTCAGACTCAAACCCTCCCAAACTCATCTTTTGGCTTGTCATTGCATCCCTACCTCCTGAATGCACCCCCAACTCCCCAACCTGCTATCTTGGTATAGTGTGAGGGATTCCGTGTGCAATGGCCCCTCACCTGTGGCTTGATGATTGACAGCCCTACTGTGCCTGTAGCAGGGAGGGAGAGAGAGGAGGAGAGGGGAGGAGGAGGAGTCAACATGAGAGAGGGGGGCAGAGCAAATAGGGGATGGAAGAGCAGAAGCAGAGTCTGGGAAGAAAGAAAGGAAGATAAATGATGATGGAGCAGTCGGAGGGGGAGGAGGAGGGAGTGTTATATCAAAGTCAGGTGCCCAGGTCTGGCTTTCAGACACAGAAGGGGGTTTTTATGCAGTTAATGAGGCTGCAAGACAGTAGCATGTCCCACATTGAAGCAGACGAATGAGTCAGCATCCTGGAGCTGCCGAGTTGTGGAGCTATCTGTTTGGAAATAGTTGCCGACTGTTTTGAAATGCAAATGTGTCTTGTATGATTGAGTATTACTTGATGAGTCAAATCTTTTCTAACATCTTTCTCTTTGTGTTTGTTTCTCTCCATCTGTCTCCATCCATCGATCATCACTCTCTCTCCTGGGTTTTGATGACTGTCTCTTGTCCACTCCCAGTCCAAGGAGTCCTCGTCTGTGCTGAGCTGTGACGTCTCCCCGGACGACAAGTACATAGTAACAGGCTCCGGGGACAAGAAGGCCACGGTGTACGAGGTGGTGTACTGAGGGTTGGGACGAGATGGGAAGAGACAGGACGGAGATTTTGCTGGTGTTTTTTTTGGATGATAGGGGAGGGGCAACCAGTTGCTCCTGATCCGCATTACATCAGCAACAGCAGCACCTCCGTTTCAGTCCTCTGAGCCCTCCTGACCCTCACCCCTAATACATCACCCCCTCTCCCCCGTTTTCCTGTGATATAAGCTACTGTGGAAGCTCCCAAATGCCTCCTCCCTCCTCCCCCATTCCCCTTTAAGCCCAAGGATGAGGCATGATAGCAGAGAGAGAGGCAGAAAGGGAAGCAGCAAGATAAGAAGGACAAAGGAAAAGGGCGGTGGAGCATAAAGATAAAGTCGGGAGGGAAAGACAAGAAGGAGGAGAGAAAGCGAGAGTGCGGAAGGAAGAGAAATGAAAGGGAGCGTGAGGAGAGGGAGGAGGAGGAAAGAGGCAGGGTAATTAGGGCTGTTTCCTGATTAAGAGCTCAGTGGAAGGGAGGCCCCCAGAGGAGGCGCGGAGCGGCACTGTGGGAGCGCCAGCCAGGAGCACTGATACCACACAATCGATTCATTAGCCAGACAGTGGAAGCCTTAATGAGGCTGACGCCGCAGCTCGCTCTCCCCAGCGAGAGGTGTCAGGAGCTCGGGAACGATGACGCGCCGAGATGGAGGGGGTCGTTTCAGATATCCACATACACTGACATGAAACATAGACCTGCACACACACACACAGGCGCACGTCATTGGGCAAGAATACACACACTCTCGGATACACCCCCCTTGAGGTGATCGCAGGAAGAGAGAAACACACACATACACAACACACAGAGCACCCAATTAAACATTCGTCGCAGCGCTCCCCGTCTCACTGCTTAATATCTATTTTATTTTGGTCTGACAAAGGCAGCGTCTAATGAGCAGCGGAGTCAGTGGGATTCTCCCAGGGCCCTTAGACACAAACACAGAACATCAGCCGAGCTGTTCCCTCTAATTCCTCTGGATTGTTCTCCTGACACCGGGCGCTGCACTCACTCTCATTAAAGGCACTGTCAGCTAGATGAAGTAGCAGCACGCCAACTTCACTGTAAGGCAGACAAGAAGGCAAATTAACACCACCCGATTACGCTATCGTCAGCAGCAAACTAAGCAGCTAATCCGAATCCTTTTAAATTGTATGCAACTAGTTGCTGTTTTCATTTACGCACCAGATGAGACTTACATGTTTATCAAAGTCATTGTCTCCATCTCTGCCTGCCTGCTGATGTGCTAGTGTTCAAAGTGGCTAAATCTTGTTCGGTGAGCTATTGATTGCTATTAATTGATGAAAATACACTTATAGATTTAAATGATTGATGCCACTCTTTCGCTAAGTATGAAGCAGCCTGCTAACCTAGCTTAGCATAAAGACTGAAAACGGGGAAACAACTAGCTTCTCTCTCCAGAAATAACAAAATCTACCTACCAGCACCTCTAAGGCTCATGATTAACATGTTATGTTGTGTGTTAAATCGACAACTTGCTGTTTCATGCAGTAACTTCCTGGAGTGTCCCCTGGTTTCCTGGTAACCTAGTCATGCACATAACCGCACTGTAAATCACCAACATGTGGATTTTACACTTCTGGTTATGGTATGGATTAAATAACGAGATCTAGTGTGTACATTACTGATCTTTAAAGGTGGTGGTAGGTGGGTTTTGCTTCCTTTGGATGGAGCCAGCCTAGCTGCTCCCCATTGTTGCCAGACTTCATGCTAAGCGACTGCTCTAGCCTCATATTTACAGTACGATGTGGGAGTCGTAGCAATCTTCTGATCTAACTCTCAGCAAGAAATCAAATAAGCGTATTTCCCAAAGTATTTTCCAAAAGTATGAACTATTTCTTTGAACCTGATTCTAGCTCTTCAGTCCTCTTTGTATCATATTCCAAACTGTCAGGCAAACTGTATATCAGAGCTTTCTGCTTCAGTAGAACATGCGTCACCATTATGTAGACCAAACAGGCACATTTTAAGCTTTTTCTTTTATTACTCCTTTATTTCAGCATTTTTTATAAATAGTTATTGCTCGTCTTATGTAATATGTTTATGTATTGGGGTTGCCTATGACTGCGTTTCAGGTTCGGGGGAGCAAACAGAGGGACACACTCACACATGGAGACGTACAAAATCAAGTAGAACACAGGCGGGAAAAATATTTTTGTTCTTTTAACTTTTTCTTTTTTAAATAAGTGTGTTTTTATCCTTGGTGGTGGTGACCAGGCAGAGGGCATACAACATCAGCAGTCCAATGTAAAGAAAAACAAATAACGCCCTCTGTTTTGTTGGTTGTTTTTGTTTTATTCCCTTTCTTTTCAAAAGTGGTAGTAAATGTAATGCAGTCTGTTTTCAGTCCTTATTGTGCAGCTGAACTATGTTTTTCTTGAGTCCGTGGTCAGTGTACAGCAGGCGTCGGCTGCGACATGACAATTCCAATTTAGCCATCGAAGAGGTCCCACTTTCTACTGCATGCTTGTGCACTAAAGCTCCACTTCTGCTGATAGAACGAGACAGATCAAATTTTATTCAGTAGATACAGTCAACGGCCACACTTTTACATTACAGTATCCAACTCAATTCAACTGTATGTTTTAGCCAAATTTGTCCATGTTTCTCAATGCAGCGCTAATGCAGGATAGAAGAATTCTGAGGAACTTCTCTAATGGCGAGGAGTCAGAGATCATCTGTACAGTTCAATGCCTTTGCCTGCCTCTTTCCCTTTCTGCCTGTCAGCCACAGGCAGACCTAAATGATATTCTCATACACAAGCTTGTATACTACTCAGAATGATGTTGTATAATGGCTATGCATTTGGTGGTATAGCGTGAATATTTGGGACATTGTATTTGATACTCTTCTTTACCTGTCAGTAACGTAGCTCCCCTCTGCTTGTGCTTTCTCTGTTCCAACAGTATAACAACTTTTATTTTCCGTTATACAAGCCTGTGTTTAGTTTTTCTTTTAAAAAGCCAAGGATATTTTTTTTACTGCTAAAAAATCCCTTCTGATGCGTTTCCTATGTGCTGTACAAGAAATACTATGTGTGAAAATAAACCAAACTTGTGTTCATCCTTTCAGGTGTCTGCTGTGATGATCTTTCTTTCCTTTTTAAATGCTGAAGAAAAAGTCAAATAATTAAAAGAGGAATATCTTATTTATTGAGAACCACTTTTTCATCCATGATTCTTCTTGAACATCCATTCGAAGGAAAAAATACACAGTCCAAAAACTTTTCAGTAACCTGCCATAACTGAATTTACAAGAGCTCTCAGCAGTCTGTCTTCACCAATATTACAAAATTTTGGCACGCCGAAGATTCACCTATCACAGCAACAAAAGGCAAATTAGTGATTTATCGTTTAGTATAGTATGTTGTAAAAAGTCATAATATAGTATGTAGAAAAGGTCATAGTATGGTACTGTATGTCATGAAAGTCATAGTGTAGTGTCATAAAAAGGCATAACATAGTTTGTGTATGTTTCTATAAAAGTTAAAAAGTGATGATAACAGTGATAAAAAAATGTGATTGTATAGTATGTTTAAAAAAGTGATAAAGTCATAGTATAGTTTGACGAAAAATGTATATTCTGTTAAACATTGTCATGGTATAGTATGTTGAAAAAAGTCATAGTATATAAAAAAGTCAAAGTGTACTATGTATTAAAAAAGTTATAATAAAGTCAAAAGAAGGTGATCACAGTGGCCAGGTTAGCTCAGTTGTTAGAGCGGGCGCACATACATACAGGTTTAGTCCTCAACGCAGAAGGTCATAAGTTCCAGTCCAACTGACATTTTCCTGCATGTCTTCCCCCTCACTCTCCTCTTCAAATCTCAGCTGTCCTATCCATTGAAGGCGGAAAAAAAATTATGAAAAATATTCCCAAAAAGTGGTAACAAAGTCATAGAATAGTATGTAGAAAAAAAGTCATAGTATAGTATGTAGAAAAAGTCATATTATGGTATGTCGACAAAAGTGAAAGTCAGTATGTCGATAATATGTGGAAAAAAGTGATAGTATGGTATATTGGAAAAATAAAAAATGTCATGTAGCATGGAATGTCCAAGAAAGTATTACAAAATCATAGTATAGTATGTCAAAAAAGTCATAGTATAGTAAGTCGAAAAATGTCATATTATGGTATGATGAAAAAAGTGATAAAAAAAGTCATATGTTGAAAAGTCATAGTATAGTAAGTCAAAATAATTTATTAAAAAGTCAGTATAGTATGTCAAAAAAAATCATTTAATTGTAAATCAGAAATAGTGTTACAAAAATCATAGTACAATATGTCGAAAAAAGTCATAGTATACTATGTCGAAAAAAGTGATAAAAGAGTCATAGTATAATGTCAAAAAAGTCATAGTATAATGTCAAAGAAGTAATAGTATGTTATGTCGAAAAAAAGTGATAAAAAAAGTCATAGTATAGTAAGTCAAAAAGTCATAGTATGGTGTGTCGTATCACTGTTTCATTGTA
Source organism: Etheostoma perlongum (assembly GCA_026937815.1). Taxonomy (NCBI): domain Eukaryota; kingdom Metazoa; phylum Chordata; class Actinopteri; order Perciformes; family Percidae; genus Etheostoma; species Etheostoma perlongum. Next base: position 19,413,727 of record CM049379.1, read on the forward strand.
TTTACTTTGGTGACTCATTGGCCTAATGGTTATCACTGCTGCCAACATGTAATGACTGCAACATCCTGGTTTGAAACCCAGTCCAGCCCTTCTTCAGATGCTTTTTCACCACTTTTTGAAATACTATACTATAACGTTTTTATCACTTTTTTGACATACTATGACTAGTCACACTATGTCAAAAAAGTCACACTATAGTATGTCAAAACGTGATGAAAAAAGTTACAGTACAGTATGTTGAAAAAATATATTTAAAAAGTCATAGTTTAGTATGTCGAAAAAAGGCATGGGATGGTAAGTCAAAAAAAGTGTTAAAAATCATAGTATGGTATGTCAAAAAAGTGATAAAAAAGTCATAGTGTAGTATGTCGAAAAAGTAAAAAAAAGTCATAGGACAGTATGTGCTATCACTGTTTCATCATGTATACTTTGGTTGCTCATTGTTAACAAGTTAACACTACTGCCATCAAGTAATCTCCTCAAAACACTGTCCCTGGTTTGATACCCAGTCCAGGGTGGCATTTCTCCAGATATTTTTTCGACATACAATACTAGTCAGTATGGAGGACCATGTCTTTCATATTTAAAAATAAATACAGAAATAGTATGTCAGAAAAAGGCATACAATGGTATGTTGACAAAAGGGATACAAATGTCAAAGTATAGTATGTCGATAAAATATAAAATATCCAACAAGTAATCAATCATCAAATGTCTAGGCAGGCCCTTCTTCAGATGCTTTTTCATGACTATTTCAACATACTATACTACGGCTTTTTTATCACTTTTTTCGACATACTATACTCTGACATATCATAGTATAGTATGTTAAAAAAGTGATCAAAAGTGATAGTATAGTATGTCGAAAAAAGTGATAGAAAAATCATAGTATAGTATGTCGACAAAAGTCATAGTATAGTATGTTGACAAAAGTCATAGTATAGTATGTTGACAAAAGTCATAGTATAGTATTTTAAAATAAGTCATGCTATAGTATGTCAAAAAAGTGATAAAAGAGTCATAGTAAAGTATGTCAAAAAAGTCAAAGTATGTCAAAAAAGTCATATTATGGTATGTTGAAAAAGTGATAAAAAATCATAGTAAAGTAGGTCTTAAAAATGGAATAAAGGAAGCCAGCATATGATTGAGGACTGCACACAAAACAAAATATCTTTTCCATCTCTCTTTTCCCTTTCAGTTCCTTTAATTGTGTCTTAACATTGTGTGCATTGAAAAATACTGTTTGCGGATAGTCATTCATATGCTGTATAAATCCACAAATACATCTGTGAATCATGTGTGCACTTATTAATATATAATAATGATTATGGGTATTAACAGCAAGACCTTTTTTGTGATCAAATTCTTTTTTATTTATTTAAAGAGCCAAACAAAAGTGCAAAACACTTGTCCAGATGACAACATACAGAAAAGTACAATACACACACTAAATAAGGCACAGTGCACATTTTCCACAATGCTTCCTTGCGATCAAATGTTTCACTCTAAAACAAAAAGGAAGGACAGGAAGGAGGGACGCACAACAAAAACACAACAGTAAGAACGATGTCTGCAGCTCACAAACGAGACACACAGAAACAGACACAGACAAACAAGAGGCATTGACAGGGAGACCGACACAAGACAAAACACAAGGGTCCAAACACACACACACACACACACACACACACACACACACAGAAGGGAGAAGGCCCTAGCACAAATCTACGGCATGGACTTCAAGGATCCAGCAATGCTGAGCCAAGTGTCCAAAGTCCTTCCCGGGGCTCCACCTATGCGAGCCATGGAGAGCTCCATCTACACAACATCCAGAAAGGAAAGGGTCCAAGTACGAATAGACAAGTCATGAGGTGGTTTCCAACGGGTTGCAATCATTCTCTTGGCCGCTGTAAGTCCAGCATAAACAGCACGTTTGAGTTCTAGAGGAGGGCTGAGAGATCATCCAGAGTCAAAATATTGACAGTAACAGGTACAGTATCATCAATCAGGGCAGATATTTTGGATGAAATATTGTTCCAGAACTGACCAACAGGAGAGCACTCCCAGAACATATGAAGAAATGTACCTTGAGCTTTTAGTGGGCAGAACATGCATAAAGGGCTGTTAATTACCTTCTTGTGATGCATTTTCACAGAGGTGAGATATGTCCTGTGAATGAAATTGTAGTGAATCTGCTGAGGGTCTGGATTGCGTGATAGATCTACACCATACGTCATGCCAGTCAAGATCGATACTCAGTCCTGGGCAATCGTGTTCCTAGATCCTCTCAATAGGAAGGCCAGAGCGACCAGATATCCCCAAGAACTGATAAAGTCTTGATATCATACCAGTTTTTTGGCTGCATAGTGAATAATGTCTGGATAGGATGGATGGGCAGAGCCCTGTGCCAGGAGACACTGCGTTCCTTGAGTGCTGCTCTTTAATTGAAGAGGCACGTGGTAGATTGAATGATTTTTTTTTTTCAAGTCAAAAAAGGTAAAGGCCAACCTCGCTAAAAATGTCTTTCAGACAATTAACCCCCCTCTGTCCCACTGTGGAGCTGTTATAGGCCTCCCACCAATCAGGAGTACTGTATAGTTGAAAACATGTGCCAGTTCTAAGCTATATGGCAATATGTTTCTCCCTATCTCCAAGTTTTGATAAGATGAGAGATAATGGGACAAAGTGTAGCTGGCACGGTTTGTTGAAGATGTCGTCATAAAGAACGTCATGGAGTGACCGAGGCTCTGTCATAGCACTTCCTAGGGTACTCCAGCAAACGGACGTACCAGGCGTATTGACAGCAGCAGCTTAAAAACGCCAGCGGTCAAAACCATAGTTTCAATTTTGAACCAAAAGAAAATGAATGAGCCTAACTGATTTATTGCACCACCTGTGTCACCGTAATCCTTTACTCAAGACAGGAGATAATGTTTTATTTTCATTATCCTCAGGTTCATTTCTCTAACAGTTTAAGCTTCTTCTTGGCAGGACATTCACCACTACACCCATAATCACTGAAGAACTTCCTCTTGGGTATTGTTGCCATAATAATCCATTCCTCAGCCTATTGCACTGCAGATCACCTTCGTCTTGCCACGCTGTGAGCTAGCACAGCATAAACACACAACTGTATGTCTGCGTTATTTACGGAGAGCACCAGTCACAGAGTAGCTCGCCCATGCTGTGGGTTTAAATCCTAGTGTTTAAAGACACTTTCTCGTTCCCTCAGCAAGAGAGAAATGTTCCCATTGCAGGAGAGAGTAGAGGCAGAGTGTGTACTCACCATTCACATCTTTCATTTTCTATCTAAATATTTCTAAGATGCTTTCTCGCACCCCACTGTGATTACACAATTTTCTGGCTGTAAGGGTTTAAACAAATAATCAACAAATGCTTCTTTAGATTTTTTGTTTCAGTTTTAAACATCCAAGGTAAAACTGGCAAGAATCGGACTTGGTTCTGGGGCTGAAAAACACATTTTGACAGCCGGGACTGCAGTGTGCAACCCACACCAGCTCTACCCCTGCTACCCTTCACACAATCACACCTCTATTGATCCTTAAGTAGCTGTTTCAATCTGTTTTTCTCTGTGAGTTGATGCTCATGAAAGACAAATAATCCACTGCAGATCTCACATACCACAAATGACATCCTTGTTTGCCTTTAGAGAACTTTATTTACATGTCCATATATAGCAAGGTTCAAGGTTCATGATGCAGTTGTGAAAATACCAGTCTGCCTATATGTGCCCTAACAAATACAATAAAAAAGCATTTAATGTTGAGTGTTAAGGATGACGATGACGTAGCAGAGGCCACATCCCCAGAACTTGGAGAGTACCTGTCTTAGCAGTTTAAACTGACTTCAGTTTTCTACCCTCTGGGTTGTGGTTTTCTGTCCCAAGCTGGTTTCCCCCCAAAAACATCTCCACGATAAGTTTGTTTTTGTTCTTTTAAAAAGAAACAAAAAAAAAAGAGGAACAAAGACAAACTCTCAGGACACTTAGAGAAAACCGAGCCCCTTTCTGTCATGTGCTGGAGATGATACAATCATGTTGCTGCTGAAACTTAGCCAGGAGAAAAGAAAATAGCTGGAACCTCACAGCACACCACCCTGCCATCTGCCACACATCTGCTGCCCCAAGGAGCAGCCACGTAACTGGGCCGGACCAGGCCAAACCGGGCCGAGCTGACCCAGAATGGGACTCTTTTTTTTTCTCTTTTTGTTTTTCTTTTACACAGCACAGAATATGGACCGTATTTTTCCATTAACAGTTCCCAGCCCTCTCTAAACCCTCCCCACACTTCGTCTCTGTCTTCTTCCACTCGATGCGGTCCAACTGTTTGCAAAAATTCAAAGGCTAAAAAAATATGTTTTTTTTTTGCTAATTTCTTGTTCACTACAGAGGTTTTATTTTGTTAAAAAAAGGAACAAAAACGAACAAAAGCAAAAGTTCTTTGGAAGAATCCCACAATTGCGCATCTATAGACTAACCAGCGTTCTCAGAGCATTAAAAACGTTTTCCAGAGATGTGACTTTGTGCCCCCTTGCTTCTCTTTCTCAATTCTTTCACAAACATAAACAAAACAACAAAGTACGAGTTGAGTGTCTCTTGTTTTCCATGCCACCGACGCTCTATACAGTCATTGGTGCAGGAGGGAGCATTAGCTCCGCCCCCTGATTAATAGTTTTTTTCCCCCCCAGCCAATCATTGTTCAGTAGATGACTTCGTAGACTGTGGCCTTCTTGTCCCCGGAGCCGGTGACGATGAACTGGTCGTCAGGGGAGATATCACAGCTGAGAACCGACGAAGACTCCTTAGACTGAACACAGACACAGAAAGGAAGTAATATTAGCTACAAAAAGTCAATAAATCATGTATTTGTACAAATAGTTACACATAAAGTCACATTATTCAAGTCTGATGTATTTGTTACCATCTTACAAAGTCATTTTCTAAACAAAGTAAGTAAGTAGTGTTTGGATAAAACTCAATATTTCACGGCCTACCTGGAATATGCTGGATCCATAAGGTGTCCGCCATGCATTGAGGAGGTTATCTTTGCCCGTGCTCACGAACCATTTACCTACAGGACGAAACACACAACCATCAACAGATAAAGTCTCAGGGGAGGTGAGATATGGAGAGGCCTGAGATGAAGCACCGCCTTTGTCAAGAAAGGGAGAGGTGAAAAGAAAGAAACTGCTTCTGGATAAAAATAATGTTCTGCTGAGTGAGTGAGTGAACATACCACAGTAGGCGAACTTAAGGGAGAGAACGCAGCTCTCATGGAGGTGCAGCTGGTACTTGTCAGGTTTGGAGACGTGTAGAACTTCCACGTTACTGCTCTCCATTCCCACAGCCAGCCACTCGCCTGTCGGACAGTAGCCCAGAGAGAAGATCTGGAGACGGAGAGACAAGAAAGGGATCAAAGGAAGGAGAGAAAGAAATGTGATGATGAGAGTGGGTACGCGTTATGATCATCAGCAGTCTGACAGCACATGAAGGCCCAGTAGTCTGGACTGCGACAAGTCAGATTTGTGTGTGTACACACACACACACACACACACACACACACACACACACACACACACACACACACACACACGCACGCACGCACGCACGCACGCGCACGCACACACACGCACCTGCGAGGTGAAGTCATGCTGCTGGAGCTGGCGTCCCTCTCGGAGGTCCCAGCAGCGGACTGTGTTGTCCAGCCCTCCCGTCCACAGTTTGGTGCCGTCGTTGGAGATGTCGATGCAGCTCGCTCCGTCTGTGTGGCCCTGGAACTGCCTGCAGGGAGGAGACACATCTTTAAGATAGACACACAATAACATGCATAAGCACAAACCTCTGGACCTCTCTGGCTACCGAGCCTCCTCAGTGATCTTTGCTCAGTAAATACTACAATCTGTTATTTGCTGAGGTTTGGTTTTCTCTTTTCCTACTACTCGAATACTCTTTATTCTTTAAAAAGGACCAAACTGCACTACATAAAACCATTTCCACTTTCCAGGTGCCTACTGATTTCAGGTCATTTAAGTACACTATGAAAAGCAAGACACAGCTGTTGAAACTACTTAACTGTTTGCATAAAAAAGAGGGAATGCATGTCTTCACCACAAAATAGTCCCAGCAGAAGTACAGTATATAGCATTGCCTGGTGCCACATACCATAGAACTTATAGCCCGCTTCTTGATACTTAGAGGTGTGTATTAGCTGATAAAGCACTGAATTTGAAGGTGGGTATATCATCTGAACATTTGCAATACTATCAATTAAAAATAAAGTTGCATGCTATGGTGCTTTTTTGTCTCTCTGTGCAGTCGTCTTTGCCTTCTCATTTCCCACTCCATTGCCTCTCTTCCTTTTCCATCACTCTCTTCTCTCTTTACACCTCTCCCCTTTCTTGTAACTTGACCAGAGTCTGGCCATTTCCCCGTTTCCATGACATTTACTAAAACTAGTTAAAATGGATGCAGGCTTTTTCCTCTCCTCTTACCTGACCAGGGTCTGGTTGTGAAGGTCCCAGACGACAATGTTGCCGTCGCTGCAGCAGGAGAAGCAGACCTTGTTGTCAGGGGAGATGGCCAGAGCGTAGCAGGCAGGAGCAGACGACGTCAACTCCGCTTTGATGCGAGGAGTGGGCGTGGCCAAATCCCAGATTGACAGCGTGCTGGCCTCCCCGCCGACGATCAAGGTCCGTCCGTCTGAGAGCAGCTTGCAGGAGCGGATGTAGTTATCCCTGTTCTGATTGGACACAATAAAACAACACATATAAACATTTATACACAGAAATTTATGTTCTAGCACTCTGTAACTGATGACAAGGGGATACAGAGACACAAAGTTAAGTGTGCTGCTACAGCAGTACCACAGCAATAAATAAAGGTGCTGGAGGATTTGGCTTTAGGGCAACAACACAAAGCTGATTCATCATCTAAAGTGTGTTTTTATGTGTGGAGAAAAGGAGCATCACTTTTGGAAGTAAAGCAACATTAGACAAAAGATAGACAAATAAACTTTGAATACGAGTCTCAAAACATCTGTCTAAGTCTCTCCCCTCCTCCCTGGTGTCTCACCAGACAGTCCAGCTGGGCCATGGGGCTCTTGCTTCCAGGCTGGCTGATGTCCCACACCTTGACGCAGCCCTTGCCTCCGGTGTAGACGTGGCGCGTTGAGGTGCTGATGGTGACGGCACACACCACCTCTCCGTGGTTCAGGGTGTGAATCTGACGGGCGTGGCGAGGGATTCCCGGGCCCAGCAGGGCGTCAGGGGGAAAGGGCACCGGCTGCATCTGGCCGTCTGCGCTCACATGGAACGAGTAGGCACTGCAGAGAAGAGACAGAGAAGGGATCTGTTGAATAATAGAGATTAAAAAGCTGCAGCAAAAACACTTTCTGGTGGAACAAGTAGCAGGAGATGAGAGAGGGCAAACATTTTATTATTTAGTCTTTGTTTCTAAAAGAGGACTTGGTTGAACTGTTCAACAAAACAAGAATAACAAGTACATAACTTTGATGAGCGCCATTTAAGACTGCTAAACAATCACAGAACATTTTTGTGTAGACATTTTTCTCCTCAACCAAGCTCATCTACTTCAATATGTGATTTCTGCATTTCCAAGAAGGACTTTTAACAGACTAACACTAAGTGACTAAAACTTGACATTTATTAATGTCTGGATAACAGAAGAATACTATATTTAACTCCTTGAGTCTATTGAAGCTGCTCTGCAAATATCACTGACGTCACTTCGTCTACATTGACCCTTTTTCTGCAGAAGTCACATTGATAACAAGCTTAAGTGCTTTAAGGGTGAATAATTATTTAAAAAAGGTCCTTGATGCATGAACACAGACTTAAAAGCGCAGTTTATTTTAATATTTTCCTCCTGACTTTTTCCTTGTCTTCTGGTGTTGTGATTGAAATTCAAGCAGAACCTCAGTGCAGTTAATGGTGAACAGGTGAAGATTTGAGTGATAACAGGCAAGGAGGAGGAAACTCACGGTTTTCCGGAGGCGGCTGACTGCAGGCTGGCAGGCAGCCCGGGGACCCTCATATGCGGATGTGGAGACTCATAGCCCACCTGGAGAAGAAAGAGATATGTGAGAAAAAAATAAATGACTACAAACGATACCCATGTTAAAGGAGAGTAAAGAAAAGGAGAGAAGAGCGTTGACTCATAAAAAAGTAATACAGAGACTCAGATTAAAGATCAGAATAAAATGATCATATAAAAGTAAAGACACGTTTCAGGGGCGAAAGTCAAAGATTAGACACGATAAATGACAACGCAGCTGCTCTCCCTCTAAAACACTCTCTCTCACACACACACACACACATATACATACATACACACACATACACTACCGGTCAAAAGTATGGGGTCACATAGAAATTCCCATTGCACTCCATTGTAGACAGAATGCCAGCTGAGATCAGTTGCATTGTTTTTTTAACCAGGGCAGCAGTTTTCAGATTACATTATGTGCTTACATAATAGTAAAATGGTTCTCCAATGTTTTTCTAGTTTTTTATTTTTAAATGATAGATTAGTACACAGAATGTGCCTTTGGAACATTGGATGAATGGTTGCTGGTAATGGGCAATGTAGATATTGCATTAAAGATCAGCCCCCCCACCCAAATTAGCAGGTATTTTGTCTATAATGGAGTGGTATGGAAATGTATAAGTGACCCCAAACTTTTGACCGGTAGTATAAGTATATATATATATATATATATATATATAAATATAAATATAAACACACAAATACACACACACACACCCCTCTTTTGCCCTCTGTGATAGGTTTATATGCTGAGGTATTACATATGACAGTGACACTGAAAAGACAAATTATCTGCAGAGTGTCTAGCTCACCACAGGGGACCGTCCGTAGCCTGCGGCAGCTGCTGCCGCTGCTGCTGCAGCAGCTCCGTTCATCTGGGGGGAGACTAAGTGAAGGCCGGCGCCATAACCCGCCGCCCCGACCAGGTCCCCGTTCACCCCTGGAGGCAGGCCGAAAGCCCCTGGAGGGTATGCTCCCTGCACCGCCAGGGGGTTTCTCAGACCCAGAGCTGGAGGAGGGAGAAGGGCAGAAAAGACAACAGAGCGTCAATCTATTTTGAATTATTTAAGTGAAAGGATAATTGATTGAGGCAACAAAATGTCAGTCATTCTGAGACTTTTAACTGTCATTTTTAGCAAAGAACAGAGTCAGTTCAACATTTAGTAAGGTGACTGCCTCTGCCGGGCCTCCCAGTGTATGAGACTGTTGTGACTGACAGACTGGGAACATGCTGCCGCCTGCCATACAAAAGGTAGGAAAACATCCAAACTGCAGCACTAGACCACTACTGCCCCCTGCTGGCTACAATGCCTTCCTGCAGCGAGACGGTGTGTGTATTGTGTGCTCATATCCTTCCGTCTGTGCATGTAGCCGCATCTACAAGCGTGTATGTTATGTATGCATAATGGAGTGTGTGTGCGGGTGGGGATAACAGGTGATGTGAGGGGGAAAAAGAGAGAAAGAGATACAGTGGAATTGATGGAGGCTGATTATAAAGCAGCTCACAGTCACAGTCCATCACCTCCCCTAATCTTTCCATTTAAAAAGTGAGGGGCGCTGAATATTTTTGCCCACAGCTGCTTATTAAGTCCAGATGGTTGTGGGTGGTGGGAAGCTGGCTGACACCCATACCAACTACTGCGGCCCGATGCTGATAGAATCACTACACGTAACAAAGCGAGTACAGGCTAAAAACACATCTCTGCAGAGGCAGATTCATATTTTTAATTGATGCTGTGTGCAGTGAAAGTTTTTGTCCCGGAGAGGAGGGATGGAGACATTTCTTTTTTTGGTTTTAGGTAAAAATATAGGCTAGATTTACAGTTTCACTTCACACCAGCAACTTCAGGCTTTCTGAAGTCCAATGCTACCCTTGAACAATTAAAGTACAGAAGATATGTTCTTTGGGGAATAACAGAAAGCTCAAGGGATGTCCTTACCAAGGGGGTCGACACCAGGCTTTCCAGGGACAGGTCTGAACTGCGGAGGTCCGCTGGGTCCCGGGGGGTTGGACTCTTGAGACATGGGAGTCCCTGGCTTCATACCTGGAGTACTGGATTTCTCCCTCTGGTATTGCAAAGAAAAAAAAGAAAAGTGTTAGAAAAGAAAGACGGAAAAGAGAATTTATTTAGAATGAAAAGTGAGCAGAATACAGTGTGTGCTGAAAGCACAGAAACAGTTATGACCTATACTGAATTATACCACGTGTGTTCTACATGAATATCTGCATTCATGTGACAATAATACCAAAAGAATCATTCAAATGTTTGTGCTTTTATGGCTTTGTCTAGTCCATTTAGACATATAGATGTGTAGGTGTACCTGTGGGGGCTCTTTGCCACGAGACGGGGAGGTTGCGCTGCTGGAGGAGGCCAGGGAGGCGGGGCTGGCCTGCGGGGGGCCGTCCTTACGGGACAGGGGCAGCTTGTCTAGGCCGTTCTCCCTGGACGAGTAAGAGTGCACACTGCGAGGGGACGACGGGTCCTGAATTCAAAACGTATAAAACTTTATTAAACTGGACAGAAATAAGAAGAAATGGTAATTTATTTATTCATTCTAGTGTTTTAGTGCTGAGGGCCACAGAGAGATCACATGGATATCTCTCGGCCTCTTTTCCCCGTGACAAAATCAACAAAAATGTTTTGGCTTGCTTTAGCAGTCTGAGCAAATCAAATTTACTCTGTGTTTTCCAAAATATGACATTTCTGTTACAATCTGTCTGCGAAATCTAAATAATGTTTAGGTACTAAAAGCAATAACTTAGGACTATTCCCACTTGATTTGTCTGCTGAAGCCTCACAATAGCTTTCTGTATACTTTTGCACAGAACAATGTCTATGAATTTGTTCCGGGCATCATTTACATTGGAAACACAGTCATGGCCTTTATGAACATGAGGAATGATTACAGCAAGCAAAATGTGTTTCACTGTTCATATGAACAACTGACTGTTGTTTTAAAACTTTAAGACTTGAATAACTGCAAATCTATCCTTTAACCATTTGTGCCAACTATTGTTAATGAATCAACAATTTAAAAAAAATAAATAAATAAAATATCACTTCCTGGCACCAGAGGAGTTTTCCGAACAAGAGCAACACTGCAATGCTTTCAGGAAGTGGTTATGGTCTCAGTTACTGTCATCTTGTGCACAATGGACAATGGTGTATTCATTTGGAAGTCAAAGATATTGATAATAATAAACATAGATTGGTGTTTTTTTTACTTTTGTTACCATACATGAGAAACAAACATTTTTCAACATCTTACAAGCTTGCTATCCACTTTGCACTCATTCATACAAACTATTAAAACCTCAACAGTCATACCTAGAGAATTGTATGTATGACTGGGCATGGATTGCAGTCAAGTGTGTGAATGCATATGTACTTTATGGTTGCGTATGTTGTGAAATAAGGGCAGACAGAGGTGTGGGGGTATTTTCATTTTCATTCAAATGAATAATATGATGGTCCTGCTGGGTGTGTTTACATGATGTATGCAGATGAAAGCGGTGAATTGAGGCCAATAGAGGCCGGCGGCGGCCGCATACTAACCTCATCCACCACCAAATTATCATCACTCTTATCCGCATCGCTGCCCTGTGAGAGAAGAGAGAGGAAGTGAGATTAGATATCCCTGCTCTGCTGTCTGATGTATGTAGATTTCATGTAGAAATATACAACACATAAAGTCATACGCAAACAGAGGTTGCCTGTGTGTGGATCAAGCTCAATTAAAAAGGTTTTATGAAAAAAAATTGTCTCAAGAGCTATAATTGGTACACTGCAAATAAAAGGAAAATGAAATTTTATGAAAATTATGAAATTTTACTGACTGAGATGGTTGGAAGTAGGGCTGCACAATTAATCACAATTTTCTCGAAATCGCAATATGGACTAGTACAATATTCAAATTGCAAAGGGGCGCAATATTTGTTAAAAGGCAAAACGTGTGTCAAACCATTCTGAATAAAGTATTGTGGTGCTGTAGAGACGTCCAGGTCTACAAATCTTACAGACTACAGAAAACATCTTTGTTAGGAACAGATCCTCGCAAAATTCACACTATTATAATTTAAATTTTTTAAGATGTAATATTAGTCACTGAAAGTAATAATGATATACACGTGATCAATCCCTTCAATATTGTGAATCATATCACAATATCAGTGTAAATAATCACAATTAGATATTTTCCTCATATTGTGCAGCCCTAGTTGGAAGTAGATGCAATGGACAGCGCAAAGGTAATCAATACATTTTCTATGCTTAACTTGGAGAGGTGAAATCCTCTGAGCCAATTCTGTTTTTTATTACTGCAGGTCTTCTCGAACAAAAAATGCTGAACTTGATAATAAAAACAACTACCCAAGATTAATTTATTGCACAATAAAAAGAATCCCGTACAGAGCTTTATGTATCTGCTTTTCCAAAAAAAACACAAATACAGTGATGGGAGGCAGGGAGTGTGAATATTTTAATTACAGTCTACAAGGATTGTTGTATCTGGTGAGTGACTGGCAGGGTTGGGCAAAACTTTCCTTCAGTTACTGAAACATTTAACAGAGTTTTGAAAGTGCCTCACATAGTCGGTCATGAACTCCTTCTCATCCGCTTTCCTCTTCTTGCCGTTGCTGAGGTAGTCTGCTGGGCGACCCTTATCCCCGTTGGACAGAGAGCTCTGCAGAGCGAGACAGAGGGGAGAGGAGGGAGAGGGTGAGAAAAGAAAGAGCAAGACAGTAAGACAAAGATCAAAGGTGTGCAGGGGGGCAGAAAGGGGAGAAGAAGGAATGGAAAAAAAGGAGTGAGGGCAGAGAGGGAGGAAGAGGGTGATAATGAGGTGAGAGGGACTGCATAAATCATGTCAGGCTCATAAGCTATGGAAATGAATGTGAAAGAATATCAGCCCGCATTGATTGTCCGGCTCACTGTAGGAGTGAGAGGAAGAAAGAATGCTTCAAGTTTTCTTTAAGGCAGCAGAAAAGACTGTGGAGCAGTCCGAGTGTGTTTGGGCACTGATGCAGTTTTTTTAAAGCAGTATTGTCACAATTTTAGAGTGGTATTGATATATTGTTGAGATATGAATTGTTGCATACAGGGTTCAGCATCAGTTTACTGCAATCCAAGTGTATGGAAAATAAATTTAAGCCAACAAGATGTGGAAAAGGTGCCAAAATAGAAGTGCGTTCCAACTGACCACAGCGAACACTTCTAAAAGTATAAATGTGCAAAGAAAACTAAAATCCTAAAAATGTCAGTTTTATTAAGTGCATGCAGTGGGGATAAAGGCATGTTCTTCTTTTTTGCTCATTCCCTTCGACTGCATGTCAAGTGCATATTAGTGAACTATAAAATAAAGCTAGACAAGAAATTTGAACATATCTTTAACTTAGTTTAAAACATAGTAACATAGTTTTACAGCCTTATAAATAAAAAACTTTTTGTGGAGTGGATACCCATGTACAACACTGAATTTGCCTACACTCTCAAAAACTGCTGAACAAACGTGTGAGTGTACTTGACATAAGTGATTGTGTAGTAATTTGTACTCACTGGTCCTGCTTCACGGTCTGTTCATTCCAGGCAGAAGCACCAAAAACCATCCAGGAAACGAGTCACAGGATAGCAAATGCAGATAAGGAGACACACACAAACACAGACACACACACACAAATGCAACATTAGCCACGATCAGTTTACATCCTTCTACAGCTGATGATTCAGAGGGGAAATATCCCTGAGGAGTCTAATTATCAGCACCACTCCTGTGGCCTGCCAAAAATCCAAAGCAAAGCCAATCATCAGGATGATGACAAGCCAAGTTTCACTGTTCACTCTACCCCCACCTAAGAGAAATGTTTTCATCTCTAAGAATGCAGTCCAGCTCTCGTCCCAGCCATAAACTCATCTAGAGTTTTACACTTTTTGCTTTGCGGAAGACAAACAAAGAAAAATGTTCCTGTACCTCTGTGGTGCTCTGCAGCGGCAGCGGCTGCTGCTGCTGCCTCTAGGTGAGCTCTCTCATCCTTAGCAGCTAGCTGAGCCCCCAGAGCCCCGGACAGGGCTAGCAAGCCGGAGCCTCCACCGAGTGCCAGGCCAGGGTGAGGCAGTCCTGATGGGTGAGGGCCCATTTGCAAACCCTGGGCATGCTGAGAGAGGTGCTGAGCTTGAAGCTGCTGCTGCAGGGAGGAAGAATAGAGGGAGTAACAGAAAGAGAGAGGAGACAGAAGATAGATTTGGGTGATTTACAGGTAATGAAAGAAGTGATTTAACAGAAGTGATCAAGAGGAGGAAGTAAAGCGAGGGAACTAAGTGCTGCGATGTGTACGGGGTGAGAGATGCTAGTGGCTCTTTAGGAGGGGAGGCTCTGCAAATCAGCGTGATGGGAAATAAAATGACAATACCTTCAACTGAAATATTATTTAAAGCCTGTTTTAATTCTAAATGCATCATATTTGCATTTAAAATTAAACAGTACATTTGATAGGACCCGTCATTTACTTGTTGATATTGTTTAGATAGCTGGTAAGGCCACTTGACTGTAAAATATATAAAAGAAATCTTAAAACCAATTTTTGGTATTTCAAAATAGTCATCCATCTTTCTAAAATTAATCTGTACATTTTGGAGTGGGTAAATGGATGTTTGCCTCAGTAAAAGGAAAAGAAGGAAACTTAAATAAATGGGATAAGGTACACACGCTATAAGGCAGAGGGGGGAGCCCACGTACCCCTATCGAAGCATTTAGCTCCCCCATGGTCACCTGTTTGGCGCGCTCCATGGCCTGGACCACCTGTTGTTGGTGCTGTGGAACAAACCAAGATGTCAGTGAGGGCAGGTGGATTCAGAACTAAATACTCTTACTTAAAATTCAAAACAATTTTAAGCTGTAAACAATCAATATTAATGAGGGGTAATGTTTCTTAATTAGTGTAAAAGTACTCAGAGTCTCACAAACAGCATATTTGAAGGAGGAATGCGCTTTGTAGTTCTGTCCATCTGCAGCTCTGTGCGTGTGTGTGTTACTCATTGTGTGTATGCATGTGCAAGCCTTCTGCGTGGGCTACTGTCAGACTGGATAGAGAGATGGCTGAATGCAGTACAGTGTGTGTGCCCCACCTCCTGTGACAGGAATGGGATGAGCTGAGCACAGATCACGTTCAACCGCTTGGCAATCTCCGTCTGATAGGAGGAAGAAAAAGATACTGTTGGTTTGATGAATAAACACACGCTCAAACATTCGCAAAGCCAAGATTAAACTTCAACAAAAAGAACACACGCACACACACGCACACAGTGGCCTGCTTCTCCCAGGGCCAGAGTGGTAAATATTTCAGCTGCTTACATTTGGTCCATGCAAATGGAAACTCTGCCAGGGAGTTTGGCTGAAATATTCATGGACAGCATCTGCTGCGGCCTCAGCAAGCCCACACAGTGAGTGTGTGTGTGTGTGTGTGTAGGAGAAAAGATGCAATATTCATCATGTTTCCTCAGTGTGTGTATGTGCGCATGTGTTTCTCATGTGTCCTTGCATGTCTGTGTGGGTGTCTGCATTTTGCATGCTTTTGTGTGTGTGTGTGTGTTTCCTGCTGGGGGTCAGTGATTCTTGCTGTGGGTGTGTGTCTGTCTCGATCTGCTCTACTACACAGCCAACAGCAAGCCCTTCCTCCCTCCCTCCTCATCTCTCTTTCCATCCCTCTCTCCTCCTTTCCATCTTTCTTTTAATCACACTCCCTTTATCCATTTCTCCTTTCCCAGTATTAGTGCAGTAATCACTGCTACAGCACTGTCACACACACGTTTAGTGGCAGGCCCAACGAGGCTGTTAAGGCCAGTAATGATATGCATGCAGAGATCATGACAACATCATTATGACCACGGGGTGGTTTTTCTTGTTGACAGCTAGACTGTGCTGTATGTGTGTATGCTAGCATATGTGAGAACACACACACACACACACACACACACACACACACACGATTTATTGATGCTGGACTGAACTTCCACCCCCTCTTTTTCTCCCTCTCATGCTCTCTCTCTCATTCCTCTTGCTTGCCCACATCTCTCCCTCCCTCCACTCTCCATTTTTCAGCCAGGCAGCATGCTCACCCTCTCCTCCCCTCCCCCATTCCCTACATCCTCTGAATCCATCACCCCCCACCCCAAGGGAGACAATGATTTCTTGTTAGAGAACTCCAACTACTAAATGACATCTTCAGGAGAGAGAGAGAGGGAGGAAGAGAAAGAGAGAAAGGGTGTGGGGGGAGAGAACATGAGGAAACGAGAGAAAGAGGATAAAAAGGGGAGGACAAAATGGGAGAGGGGAAATGAAAAGAAGAGTCGGAGGAAGGAGAGGAGGTAGAGGAGGAGGAAAAGGGCAAATTGGTTTGAGGAAACGACAGCCAATGAACGAAGGAACTGGGAGGGAGGAGAAATAGACAGAAAGAAGAAACAGAAGGAAGGCAGGGGGAGTATTGGGGGGGTGGGGTGAGGGGATGGAGATGCAGCACGACAAAAGCGAAGCAATTGAGATGGTGAAATGAACGGGGGGGGAGAGAGAGAGAGAGAGAGAGAGCGAGAGAAGGAAAGAGTAGACGGCAAGAAGGCAGTGACCTGATTTAAAGTGAAATTCAGCATGGACTATATGTCTGTGAGGAGGTGGAGGGAGGATGTGCAAAGAAGAAAAATGAGAGAAAGAGAAATCAATTGGAAGGAAGAGAGACAGGGATAGTGAGGAAATGGAGATTAAGAGAGAGGAGCATTTAAAAAGACAAAGTAAGTAAGCAACCAAAGGGAATGGAGAAAAGAGGGATAGAAGACGGAGAAGCAGGGCAGGAGTGGGAGACAGGGATGGATGGATGATGTATGGGGCACAGAGGTAGTAACAGACAGGGATTTATGACAGGTGAGAGGGGAGGCTGTTCTGGAGGCTCAGGGAAGGGCAGAGTATTCTCATCTGTCCGTGGTAGAGAAATGAATTCTGTTTGCGGATCCTATTAACGTCTCCACAGCATAACGGCGCTATATAGGTCCATCAGAGAAAGGATTGACATTACAGTGGTAGAGAGACAGCGAGAAAAACACAGAGAGAGAGTGAGAGACACAGACTTTTCTGAAAAATATTAGTTACTTTGAGTAGAGCTGATTGGGGGCAAAAGAAAGGAAGCAGTGATAATAATCCAAGAGAATAATGCAAAGCTTTAGAAGTATGAGGCAGGAGAGATAAGAGAGAGGGGATAAGACACGGAGAGGGAGAATGAGAGAGACACTGCGCTCACTCACCTGTTTGTGCATTTCAATGTTAAGGCCGTAGGACATCTCATAATACTGAAAGACAGAAGAACATCAGTTAATATACATGATTGTACATAAAGAATATGTTTAGTTGATTGACATGCACACAAAATTACGTGTGGAGTACATCAAGGAGTTTTTATTATTATTATTATTATTATTATTATTATTATTATTATTATTATTATTATTATAATAATGAATATTGCCCATGTGGATATAGGAATATGGATATCATTATGAAACACTGAATGACGAATGCAGGCTTTTGGAATAAAAACCAAGCACAGCAATGAATTATTAATCCAAACTTAATACATACCGGATAAAACACAAATTATGACAAATGTGGTCTTCTTACTCAAATAGAAATCTTAAAGTTAAATCACCACACCAACTGACAACTCCCAAAAACATGTTACTGCACAGCATTTGTCATCTGTTATATTCTGTTACACCTGAATTATTTGTATCCCAGCAGCTAAAACTGATGCAGTTAAGACTATTTAGTTTTACTTTATCTGCAAGATGAAATGTAGAAGTGATACAAATAACAAATATATTCTATATTTTTCTTATTAGAAAATATTTCCATAAAAAGCCTCAAACCAACAATGAATGTATCCTACAGTCAATCAAACATGCACAGACATGTAGGCAAAAATACTGATGTACCAAAGATAAGAACGATATTAATCAGTAGCTGAAAATAATCCCCAAAAAATACAGTATTCACTCCTGTTTGATTAAAGTTTTCTAAAAACTACAATGCCCTGCTGTTTTAGAAAATGACTTTTTTTTAAATAAATAAATGGAACTATATATTTGTGACCTGTTTTTAAAGCAACGTCCTCAGAGTACCATCAGGAAAGGGAAGTCAGAAAGTATTTTTAAGACTAAAATATTGTTGGATTTTATCTTTTTACAGGATTTGTTAAAAGAATATAATCAATTGAAAAATGCCAGGCTTTTTCCTTCAGATAAAAATAACCATCTTATTAAAAAAAAGAAGAAAAAAATTCTTTGGAGATAAAAAACGATGACGAGTTAACCAGCTCAAAACATCTAAGTTCTGCCTTAACTTATGCGTTGGGTTATATTTGCATAAATTGTTTTTTTTACACAAATACATTCAACAGTGGGAGCCCAGAACCACTTACAAATTATTTTCTTGCTCCTAGCTTCAGACGATGCCAGCCCTCGCTTCTGCACTCTGAAGTGCACATATGTCCCTAAAAGCACATTGCCACCAATTTCACCTCAACTCTGTTGAAAGTCAATGGCACTTAAATGACCCGGAGGAGCGGTTTGGAATCCAGAAACTTGAAGCGAGGCAGGGAAATTGTCGCCAGGCAGAAGAAGGTGACAGACTATTGCAATAATCATGTCTAATGTGAGCTATTTGACCCTGTCTTTTACCCGAAAGTACAAGGAGCTGTATGGAACACAGGAGGAGATGAATGCCACAGAGACGGTCTCTCTCACTCTCTACCTTCAGAGATGGACGAAAAGAAGAACATTTTAAAGTCAGATGCCTCAAAAAGTGACAGGCTGACATTTGCTTTTCAGCGTGGCTGGTTGTGGAGAGAGGAGATTGGCAGCTAGGCAGCCAGAACAGGCTGGCAGGAAGGGAGAAGAGATGGCAGGGGTCCTCTCTCTCCAGACATCTTTCCTGGCAGTTATCACATGCATGTGTGTCGCAGGTGTGTGTGTGTGTGTTTTTGTAGTACAAGCCTGCAACTATGTAGGGGTGTGTATCTATGTGCTTTTGTGCATGTTTCCCTGTGAGTGTGTGTGTGTGTGTGCGTGCTCTCCTTTTTCTGTGTGCCACCATAAAAGATGCCTTTCCTGGCAGCTGCCGGCTCTGCTTGGCAGTCAGTGTGCCGAGTTTCGCCTGTTGCTTAGCAACATCCAAACTCATCCAAACCTAAATCATCAGCCAGAAAAGGAGCCCTGGCCTGTGCCTGATGCCAGCTACCCCCCTTACCCTCCACTAAAACTTCAATCCCCCCACAAGTCTACGCTTTGTGCCAAGATTGCCACATAGCTCTTTTTTGGCGTAGCAGGGTTTTGGGCAGCCTACACTCAGTCAGCTGAGGTTGTGTGTGGCTCTGATCACAGGTACAAGGCTGGAGGGTTTGTAGATGTGAAAAACAAGAAAGACAAAGTTTTAGCCTTTCCTTTATCCAGAATTCAAACCATGCTACATTCTAAAACTTCCTCTGCCCATGATAAGATGCAAAAGCTTCAAATTGTAGAGAAATATCTACAATAAGTGGGGGAATAAAGCAGCAGTGTTGGAGGCAATGAATGACAAGTGACACAGCCGTAAAACAACTAGGTCTGCATAGCTCAGTGGGTAGCGTATAGGGTAGGGCTGCAACGACAATTACAAATCAATTACTAAATTTTCTTCTTCATTAACCGATTAATCATTTCATCTTTAGAAATACCAAACACAATTTCCCAGAGACACACTCAAATCACTAAAGCTCAAAAAGGTTATTAACTTTAATAAACCAGCTTATTCACTTTCAAGCATCTAAAACAAGTACACTTTGGGACTTCTACTAGGGATCAACAACTCCACAGGTTTGTCAGGATCCTGCCTTTGTGCCACTCTTGTGGCCATTCTGTGTATTGTGTTGTGTTTAGTGCTTGTTGCCGTTTTCCATGTGCTCTGTGGTTACCTGTCTGTCATGTGTCTTTGTCTCCACCCATACCCTTATATGGTCTGCACTTCCTGTCTTATTAGTTTCCCTCCGTTCTGCTCCCACTTGTTCCCTATTGTGTCATTAGATTCCCTCCGTTTGTGCCATCACCTGTTCCTCATTACCGTCTTGTCCAATCATCTGTTGATTGGTCTGTATTTCTACTCTCCTCGGTTCCTGTGTCTCTTGTCGGTTCGTCTCTCTGTTTGTGAGGTGAGAGTGAGGTTTGTTCGTAGTTGAGAGATTCTAAGTTGTAGAATCAAAATAAAGCGTGTTTGTTTTGCACATTTTCCTGAAAGAGTCTTGCATTTGGGTCCTCCTGTTGAAACTGTGACAAGGGTACCTTTAACCTGTTGATCCCCAAGGCTCCGCAACAGTTTTTTTTTTTTTTAAATTTGCCTTTTAACCTCGCAGATTTCTTTTAAATTATTACTGAAAACTCATTTTTATAAACTGGCTTTTGTGTATTGGTTTTTGTATTATTTTGTAACTATTTTCTCTCTTTCTCTTCCTTTTGTGTATTTGATTTGTGATTCGATGGAGTATATAACACAGATACTAAACTACACCTTTAGGAACATCTTTTGCTTAATGTTCTATTTTGAGAGAGGTATGACAAGCTCCATCAAACACAATCGTTACGGAGAAAAAAATTGAGGTAAATTCACTTTTTATCACATCTGTGCTGACAACTGTAACGGACACGTTACAATGTTTAAAATATGTCACCACTAGTACCCAGGATACCCAAGGTGATGCCAAAATTTACATTTTGTGTGTGTGTGATCAAAGAATAAAGAAGCATATGAATCAGATCAGGCATTGGATGCCAGCTTTGCACTTAGGAGTTGATCATTTGACTGTACATAAAGATGGCTGTTAAAAAGATTAAGAGGTTCTATACACAGCTGTGGACACACATCAGCAGTATACAAAAAGAAACACTTGCAAGCACAATCTTGTGATTCTGCAGTCCTATAGTGTGTATGTGTGTGTGTGTGGTTGTGGGTGGGGGGGTTGGTGGATGTTTGGCAGCTGTTAGGAGATGAAAGGGATTCAACGGACTTGGCACTGCACTTGTTGTGGAGAGGCATGGCCTGTGTGTGTGTGTATATGTGTGTGTGTGTGTGTGTGTGTGTGTGTGTGTGTCTCACCATAACATAGTGCCTCTGGATCTCTGTCTTCTCTGTAGCCAGTTTCTCACATTCCAGTTTCAAACTGCAAAAAGAGAGAAGAGTAACACAATAAATATGTTGAGTATTGATTTGTATGATATCCCAAGTAAAAATACACAATGCAATTAGCAACATGACAACAAATTACTCCATGCTACATCACTTATCTCTCCTCTTCTTTCTCACACTCAGTGGGGGAGGAGGAAGCAGGGCGACTGGGATGCTGACAGCCCATTATCACCTCAGAGCAGAGCAGAAATAGACAAAGTCACGCTTGGAGCCTGAGGCACAGCCAAGGTGCCTCTCTCCCCCCTCCCCCTCCCCCTGGACAATCCTCAATCTATCCATGTGCCCTCCACTCATCCTCATTTTGTTGCTTCCCCAATTACCAGCCAGTCCACCAGTCTCTCAGACCGCTCCCCCTTCATTCACCTTTGACAGCCCACTCTGCCAAGTCTCACCAAAGTTGAAGCTTCTGATTTAAATGGGTCAAAAGTGCCTTTTTTCTGTTTTAACAATCACCTCTCTTCTTCTGTTCAGGACAAGACCTGTGCCTGTCTCTCAGTTTCTGAGCATGTCAGACTACTACAGCAATGTCTGGAAGCTTTATCACAAACAAACAAACAAACATCTCTGAAACGATAGCAGCCAAACACCTCTCTTGTGTGTCCCATATTTCTGTCTGTCCTCTGTGTCTGCCTGTCTCATTGCACCCAAACCAGTCCCTGTTGTCCTCTGAAACAGGATAATGGCCAATGGACACACACAGGAAAACTGGAATGTGAGAAACCGGCTACAGAGAAGACAGAGATCCAGAGGCACTATGTTATGGTGACACGCACACGCACACACACACACACACACACACACACACAATCAATCAGGTCCAAGCCCACAAACAACTCCCTTGTTACCTCTGTAACTCTCTACACTTCTCTCACCCCATCTCCTCCAACTCCACCTCCTTCCTCAGAGAGGTAGTATATTTTGGGCCTTCGGC
Source organism: Etheostoma perlongum (assembly GCA_026937815.1). Lineage (NCBI taxonomy): Eukaryota > Metazoa > Chordata > Actinopteri > Perciformes > Percidae > Etheostoma > Etheostoma perlongum. The sequence continues at coordinate 19,435,992 of CM049379.1, forward strand.
AGTTTATGCCGACTTGTTTGCGGGCAGCAGATAGATTGATGGAGGGGGTTGCGGTGTGGTGAGGTGGGTGGAGAGAGTTGGGGGGGGGGGGGGGGGGGGGTCATTTGGCAGAGGAAAATTAGAATATGATTAATACCGCAACATTACCCCCAGCCGCAACAGGTAATAACAGCCTCATCCGCTCCCCTTCTCCAGCGCGGCGTGCGCACACACATAATTGACTCATTTATCATTGCCAGTCAGTTGAGGAGAAGAGGGACGTGGGAGAGAAGCATGGTTAGAAGTGGGAGAGGGGGCGGTGGAGGTAGTGGGCGAGGGGGTAGTGAGGATTAACCCCCACCCTATAGATTTTATTACAGTGGAATTGCCTCTCACTAATGCAACTGTGTGCATGCCTGCCAGTGTGTTCATCACAACAAAAAAGCACACACACACACACTTGTGAAATTCCTGTTACCAATGTGTTGCTGTGATTAGGACTGTAACTTAAGATTGTTTTCATTAGCAATGAATCACTTGATTATTGCTTGATTTATCACTTATCCTTTAGACTAGAAAATGTAAAAACAATTCTAGAGCCCATGATGACGTCTTTCTTTTTTTATCTGACCAACAATCCAAAAACCCAAGGATTCAGTTTATTTAAAGTAGAGAAAAACATTAAATCCTCACATTTTAAGAAGCTGAAACTGGAGATGTTGTTTGTTAAATGACTTCAACAATTAATTGTCCCCTGCCAATCCGGCCATGAACCTTTGTTACATGTTTCTCTTTTCTCTCTTTGTCCTCATTCCTCTCAACCACTTAACAAAGCCATAAAATGCCCAAAATGGTATTTTCTGTAGATCACTGATCAATTTATCAACCAATTATTCTAGCTCCACAAATAATGTTTAATGACAAATTATGGTTCATGGATGCATGCTTTCTTATGCTACAGAATTCACAGCATGTCAGGACATTTGTGTAGTTCAAGGTGTTTGAAAATGACTTTGTGGTTTGAATGCTACATCAGATTTTGTTCAGCAAATACAACTGAAGAAAGTCAGGAGGAAGAAATAACTTCTCTATACCCGTAAAAATCAGTCCTCAGGTTTTTGGCAAGGCGCTCCAGAAAATGCACTACAAGGTTGCAAAAAACACACACACACACACACACACACACACACACACACACACACACACACACACAGTGCAGTCAGACAGTTATTGTGCTTACAGGAAAGACCCCAAGGTTGGATTGTACTCAGAAAGAAATAACCATTCCTCACAAAATGGACTTCAAGGAATGGAATTACTGTGTATGTGTGTGTGTGTCATTATGTGACTGTAGGAGCATAAAAGAGGGGAAGAAAATGAGGGAGGGATAGGAGAGCGGTGAGCAGGAAGTGGGTATTTCATGTCGAAATGATTGCCTGTAATAATTAGTCCTTGGCTCAGCACCATTTACTGAGAGGGGGGAAAGAAGGTTTGGAGAATGGAGAGAAAGAAAGCAACACAGAAAAAACACAACGAAGAGAGAGAGAGAGAGAGAGAGAGAGAGAGAGAGAGAGAGAGAGAGAGAGAGAGAGAGAGAGAGAGAGAGAGAGAGAGAGAGAGAGAGAGAGAGAGAGAGAGAGAGAGAGAGAGAACCAGCTAGTGTGTTTGGTGCGTCCAATCTTTCACTGGCGGTGACAGGAGATTAGATGATCAGCCGAATGCGCTACAAATCTGCAGCCTGCCAGCCTTCAGACAGCTCTGTCAGTGCTGCACTGCTAACTGAGCACACATACACACATACTCACACTGAAACACACCAACATACCACTTGGAGCATGGAAGCATTTAGGTGTGTGTATGTGTGCTTGTACACACTAAACCAATCTACTTAGAGCATATACTGCAGGCATGTAGGCACACAGAAACAAAACACACACACTTGAGCACACACAATGTGTACACCCACCCACACACACACAAACCTGCTGAACAAAACACACACACACACACACACTAATGAGAGCCTACAGACAGTGAAGCATCTAATTAAGATCCTGCACTTTGCAGAAATGTGCCGAGTGCCTTTTTTAGTCTCCATGTTTGAAACAGGCTACTGGGTATTGTAAAAATACCAACTCCTTCCTTTTGAGTGTTCTTTTTGTTAATACTTTTATTTTCACTATTCCCTCATTGATTATTTTACCTGAGGAACAAAGACATTTTAAATTTGTCTTTTATATAAAACATTTGTCCTTTTTTGGTTTGGTTGTTAAAACTGTTCCCAGACATATAATTCAAAAGACCATTGATTTTCTTTTCACAAAAAGACATAAGTGTGAGCCGGACTACAGAAACTGAATTATTCAATGAGTTGGTGCCAGCTGATAAAATAATGATATACTTTTTTTAAAATGAAAATCAGCTGTATAATTTTTCTGTAAACCATAGAAGGACAATGTTTTTCCCAAACAAGTTAAAGAAAAACAAATTAAAACTTCTCTTTCCACCAGCTAACTATGTGCCTGGTCTAAACAAATACACACTACAGAGCAGAGGGGCTCAGGGGTGCAGCTCTAAAACTCACTTTTTGAGAAGTGCCGAGTTTGAGAAGCAACTGGAAGAGTGTGTGAAGCACTATGACTGCAGTGACAAGTACTTAAATCTGGTATTATGTGATTAGTCAGATTCTTAGTTACTTTATTTTATTGTATACATTTTCTCATTCAAAATCATGATTTTAGTAACTTTGTACTGTTCTATTAAAACAAGTCCTGTGCTTAGAAACAAACACTGATGACATTTGTTATTGTTCATTAAAGGGCTTTGCAGGAAAAAGGCAAGTAAAGGACGGTATCAAATACAACACTAGTGCAACTCATGCATCTAAGGCTATAACTAATAATTATCATCATTATCAATTAATCTGTTGTCTATTTGCTTGATTGATCTCTTAATAATATGGACTGTGAAATGACATGAAATAGTGCAAATGTCCATCAAAAAGTTCCTAAAGCCTGAGGTGACATGTTATTTTGTGTTACAGTCAACAGATCAAATCCCAATTTTAAATGACATAAAACAGAAAGAAAGCAGAAAAGTGTGACATTGAAAAAAGGTGGAATTTATTACCCACATTTTTATTCATTCAGTTTCAAATGAATTAAAATGACCAATTGTGTCAGTGCTACATTTCACAGCAAAAGCATACATCCTGATTACATTGTTATCATTTTCAATGTAAAAACCTTTCCAGGCAAATTACTCAGCACTAACCATTCTGATCCTTAATAATCCTGACATGCTGCTACCAAGTCTGGTTCCACCATCAATTCAGAACATAAAACTTGTTCTGCAGTCAGTCTGTCTTTGTTTTGGCAAACAAGCATCATAGCTGGCATAAATGCTATACAAATACAGAGCAACCAGCCAGTAAAGAACACACACACACACACACACACACACACACACACACACACACACACACACACACACACACACACACACACACACACACACACACACACACACACACACACACACACACACACACACCATGTAGTAGCTGCACAGGTGTCGTGCCTTTACAGTGTAAGGACTTAGCCCGCCAGCCTCCAGGTATATGACTGTTCCCTTTACATCACATTAATTATTGATCAACCTTTCCTCTCTGCTCCACTGGAAAAACATTCAGCTTCTCTCCCAGTCTCTACTAAAACACACCCAACCATCGGGGACCCACCTAACTCGCCCGTGTACGCTTTCATCTTCTCTCAAGGTTGTGTACAAGAACACACACACACACACACACACACACACACACACACACACACACACACACACACACACACACACACACACACACACACACACACACACACACACACACACACACACACACACACACACACACACACACACACACACACACACACAGCTGGTATCTTGTCACACAATAGCAGGCCAACCGTACCCATCTCCGCTGCCAGATTTACTGTAAGAGCAGCTTTTTAATAAGTGTTTGACACGCACACAGAATTAAAACAGGGTGAGGTTGTGGCATACAAACCAGCACACCAATAAAATGCATACTTAACTATAACCAACCCACAAACCCTCTGCCCTCCCTAAAGCAAATATCATTTCATCATTTGGGAAGTGACAGACAGGCAGTTACACAGAGGAATCCTAACTTTTTATCTAATTATATCTATATACACAAACACCACTCCACTCTGGTGAACAGGCATTTCTATTAGGAGTGGAAATTTAATTCAAATTGCTCATATTATGCTAATTTTCATGTTCATAATTGTATTTAGAGGTTATATCAGAATAGGTTTACATGGTTTAATTTTCAAAAAACACCATATTTATGTTGTACTACACATTGCTGCAGCTCATCTTTTCACCCTGTGTGTTGAGCTCTCTTTTTAAGTTACAGAGTGAAGCATCTCACTTCTATTACATCTTTGTCGGGAGTCACACATGCGCACTACAAGCTAGTCAGAAACAGAGTATGAGGGGGTTCCACGCTAGCAGCTAGGTGACATAACGTGTGTTACAAAGTGACGCACATTTGTCACAGAAGTGAAGGCTGGACTACAATCGAGTTGGTTGGAGCAGGGTTTTCTGTTGGAGATGGTAAGTCCCTTTGGGGTGGACTTTGGGCTTTTTCACTTTGTAAACTTATTAGATACACAAAAAAAAGATATAAAACACAATAAAAGGAAGAGCAAAAAGCCAAAAAGCATAACATGAGCACTTTAATGTTGTTGATGTTAAAACAGGTTACAAAGTTACAGACTTACCGATGAAATAAAAAAATAATTTTAATCAATCCATTATCAAAATAATGGGCAATTAATTATCTGCCGATGACTAATCAATTAAGTCAACTTATCCGTTCAGCTTTGCCATTATTATTTTTTTATTAGATGATACACCTATAATGAAAAGTCACAATTTCTTAAAAAAGGTGTAACTTGTTCGTTTTATCCAACCAACAGCACCAAAGGCAAAGACATTCAATATAAAACAGTGTGTGTGGCAGTGTTGGCAGAAAGTGCAGAACACAAACACACACAAACACACACACACAAATAAATCCCTTCCCTCAGTCTCTTTCCTGCCTTCTAATCCAACTATCAGAATCCAGCCACCTTCCCTGCAGACAAAATACACAACTAAGCCCTGCTATTTCTAGAGAACATTTATTTGTGTGTGGAGACAATTGGTGAGGCCCGTACATGTGTAAGTATGTGTTAAGCACATGCATCAGATTGGGAGTCAGTGTGAAAGGGTCAGTGTGTTTGTGTTTGGTTCCGTTTGAAGTCCGAAAGACTAAGTAAGGTCATCGCTAAACCAACTGACCGCTATCTGTCTGGACCTCTTCAAAACTGACTTTTTTTAGGTTACGTCTGGAAAGCCAACCGTCCATCTAACTGCTTCTGAGAGTTACGCAATTATGGAAAAAATATCAAGTGGGTTTATTGTGCCCCTTGCAATTTTAAAGGGTAACTCCTGTTTTTACAACATAATGGTGTTGTTTTATATCTCAGAGTAGCATATGGCTCAAGCGAAGTTGACATGCATGACTGGGCTCCTTGGTGATTGCCATACACACAAAAAGTAAAAGCAAGGTAAAGTAATATAATTTTTGCCATCCATATTTCAGCTGCAAGCATTTTAAATGCATTTAAAATTACATCAGCATAGGACTGGGCAATAAAATCAATCATAAAATGTGTCCATTATTAGCCTATAAACTGAGTTGCCCCGTTATTAGGTACATCTAGCTAATATTTAGTCCAAACAACACCTTTTAAAACTCCAGACAACATATAACTTTCATGAATGTAGGATCTATTGCAGGACTGTGTTAGGGCATTACTTTTTGCTAGGTGTACCTAATAAACTGGCAACTGAGTGTATGGTTATTAATAAATTTAAAGTCACATAACATAATCAGCGTCCACTGTTTTGCTTTACATCAGACAAAACCCTTTAAAAATGTAGAAAAACAAAACTGTAAAATAAGAAATGTATTATTTTTTATTTGACTTTGCTTTCTATGAGGCAAAGTTGTCATTTGTGATTTTGTAAATGTGTAGATTTTCAAAACTAAATTCACCTGACATAATGTGGAATAATTCATTTGGACTGCAAAGGTTTGTAAAATGATAACACGGATCATATCATCACAATACCACTGACAGTCCTATTGCAGCAAGAGTTTAACGGCAGATGTTCAAAATTAGTTTGTTCAAAATCAAAAGGCGGCTGTATTGTTGTTGAGTCTCTGAAACACTTTTAGTGCCGTTAGTGCCATTTGTATGGCAATTATCAGCAAGCATAACCAGTCATTCCAATTAACAGGTCCTTCCCTACCTCCCAGATTTAACAGTCTTCCGACAGATATGTAAAAAGTCGTCTGACAACACAATCTGTTAATTAATAAACTGTTGCCACTGTAATGAGCTATGGTTACTACAGTAGGTTACAGTGTATTCATGTGCGGCATTTACATGCACAGCAGTAATTAGGGTATGGTTTTACCTTGGTTAGTTGAATAACCGGGTTATGCCAGTTCTCCCTGTATACATAAGTGGAGAGCCACATTTTTTTCCCTGCTATGGCCACGCCAAGACCCGCCCTTCAATAGCAGGCCAATTGGTTGGGGTTAGGTACTGACCTAGAGACGTTAAGGTTAGGATAGCCAATTGGACAAGGGTGGGACCTTTACAAATCAGGTTGCGTTACCTTGCATAAGCATGGACGCCTGGCCAATAGTAGTGTGTGAATGCTATTGAAGGGCAGGTAGCCTATTAGCGTGATCATTGTAGCAAAAAAATATCGCCGATGTCCCGCTAATACAGGCATTGCTGTTTTGTTGTATGGTGTCATAGCAACAACAACTACTTGCAGCTCTAAAAAAAACAAACACTTAAACCGATCATAGCCCAGTCAAGGTTGGTGTATACACAGTGATACCCCGGTTACTGAAGTAGTCTCCAATTTTAACCAGGATAAGGTTTAACATTACATGGCGTTTGAGATATCAGGGTATTGCCTTAAACCGAATATAACCGTTTTTTTAAACTGCATGTCAATGCACTGAGTGTCTCACAGCTTGTGTGTAGGAAGGTTGAACAAAGCTTTCTTGGAAACCTGAAGCAGGCCTGCTTAAAGTTTAACAGCACGCTGTGGTATAGAATCAGGAAGATGCCAAGGGAATCACAAGCTTGCTCTTGCTCTCATGACTCATTTATTGTTTATTTTGCTTGCTAGTCTACAGCACCCATGTTTGGCAAGTGCCCCAGGTGTATTGTAACTGTAACACTTGGTGTAACGTTAAACGACTGCTGCCAGCAGAGCTGATCACACCGTCTCAGCCATCAGATTCAGGGGTGACTCACGTTCACTGAAAGGCTTATATGTCTAGGTAAGTAGCCTACTGCTCAAAAGGTGGTTCACAGGAGGTCTGCAAATATTTTTGTGGGGCGTTTTCAAAAATGGTCACAGTGTGATGACCTTGGATTTCCACTGATTCACTGAGTACACACAAGACATTGGCTGTGTCTCAAATCGCGCACTTCTGTACTAAATACTAACTATTTGAGTACATAGTGCGTTCACACTGTCGAAGTGCGGCCAAACGCAGTGTACTTAAATACCCGGATGGTGCACTCAAAACGCCCCGAAAAATGAGTGTACGTCGATGGACACTTTCCACCATAGACATAATAAAGAGTAGACGCCGCATTGGCTGCTGAGCGCGAGAAATCCAGCCGCCATCTTGGACCGGTCATACTCGTTACTTGGCAGCAGAAGATACAAGATGCCAGAGCACTGTGCAGCATATTCCTGCTCAGATCGGCGGATTTTTTTTATCTTATCTCTTTCACTTTGGGTTCTGTGAAGCATTTTGTAGTCCTATCTGTGTTTTGTAAATTGCTACATAAGTTAAGTTCCAAAAGCAGCACTAATGTATGCTTGTGTTATTACATTGGGATTGTCTCTGGTTTAGTTGGGATTTGTTTGATAAGACTTGCACGTTACTCTTATAAGATAGATAGATAGAGATATATATATAATTATATAGCCTTTTCAATAGCAATGTGCTTGAGTACAGAGTCAACACAACATAAAAGAGGTGTATCTGTCCAAATACTTATGTAATAAGAGCTGAGACAGCTGGTCATTTATCAAATATATCAAAAGTCAATAATAAGTATGCAATATTTAGTTTATTTTGTGGAGCTGTCCTGTTAACTTTATTTATGTATTTTATACTGTCCAACCAGTAGAACCCGTCCTGTTCTGTAGACATGGTCCTTAGTTATTTATATTATAACTTTATTTATGTATTTTATACTGTCCAACCAGTAGAACCCGTCCTGTTCTGTAGACATGGTCCTTAGTTATTTATATTATAACTTTATTTATATATTTTATACTGTCCAACCAGTAGAACCCGTCCTGTTCTGTAGACATGGTCCTTAGTTATTTATATTATAACTTTATTTATGTATTTTATACTGTCCAACCAGTAGAACCCGTCCTGTTCTGTAGACATGGTCCTTAGTTATTTATATTTCATGTTAGGTCCTGTTCTGTAGACATGGTCCTTAGTTATTTAATTATAACTTTATGTATTTTATACTGTCCAAAGTAAACCTGTCCTGTAAACATGGTCCTTAGTTATTTATAAAACTTTGTTTATATATTTTGTGTCCAACCAGTGAAATCCTGTTTAAACATGGTCCTTAGTTATTTATATTATAACTGTTTTAGACATGGTTTATGTTTATAAACCAGTAGAATCCTGTCCTTAAACATGGTCCTTAGTTATTTATATTATAAAATGTATTTTATTTGTCCAACCAGTAGTCCTGTTCTGCAACATGGTCCTTAGTTATTTATATTATGTTTGTTTGTGTATTGTGTGTGTGTGTGTCCTGTTCTGGGACATGGGTTATTTATATTATAACTTTATTTATGTATTTTATACTGTCCAACCAGTAGTCCTGTTCTGGACATGGTCCTTAGTTATTTAGAATAACTTTATTTATATATTTTATACTGTCCAACCAGTAGAACCCATGTGTAGACATGGTCCTTGTAAACATGGTCCTTAGTTATTTATATTATAACTTTATTTATATATTTTATACTGTCCAACCAGTAGTGTCCTGTCTGTGACATGGAGTTATTTATTCATGTTGGAGAGTCCAATAAATAGTTAAAAAAACCTTGTGTTCAAAGAAAACTTGTTTAATTTGTTATGAATCTATTTTGTAATTTTATATATGTTTAAAAATTGTTTCATATCGTACTTAAATCACATTTGTCAATGGTCAACCCTATGTGTGTGTGTGTGTGTGTGTGTTTGGGGCCTAAATCAAGGTATTGATGCAGAACAACGTGGTAGTAAATTATTTTTGTATAGCTTGCGTGTGTGTTTGTGACAGAGAGAGAGACAAATATATTATAGACTAATATAATCATATTGTTTCTTGTACTTAAATATTACTTTACGGTCACTATCTGTTTCTTCTACATCATATTTATAATGTGTTTGCAAATTATTTTTCTATAATAGGTATTTATACCTATTATAGCCTACATCATATATGTGATGTAGGGGTATTTTGCAAATACCTATCATTTACAAATGATAGATACACCGAGGATGTCTGGTCTAGGGTGACCAGACGTCCTCGGATTTAGGGGACAGTCCCCCGTTTTTGTCCCCTGACTAAATACAGAAGAAAAACTACCTCTGTCCTTGTTCTTTTTTTTTTAAAGACACAACATTAGGTTTTTCAATCAGATTTATAGTCAAACTGGAAATATCCCCGTTGCTCTCCCTTTTCGGGATTATGTTTCCCAGTTTTGATCTCGGACGTCTGGTGAATTTATATCATATCAGAATATTCTACTACTGTTAAGCACACTATGAATATTAAAAAATATGCCTAATCATGTGTCCTGTATCATAGCTACATGTATGACCTTTGTAGCAAAAAAAAACATGTTGGGTATTCAGTGAGTTTGATTAATTAAACGCGCTGACAGCTCATTGCACCTGCCAAACACATTACACTGAGTGGAGCGGGTGACCGGTCCAAGATGGCGGCCCCAAATCTCGTCAGCACCAATAGACAGTAGCGGTCGATGCGGCGTCTACTCTTTATTTCTCACATCAAGACAAAAGTCAATGTGCATTCAGACGACCAAGATATCAAAAAGAACAGGAAAAGACTGGATGTGGTTAGTATCACAGCTTCTGCTCTTGGTTTGGTTCGTGTGGTACAACTGGATAATAGTCCCCCCCCTCCCCCAGGTGCTGGCTAAAAACATTCAGACAAAAAAAAATTAAAAGAATAATTTTATCATACATGGACATGACAACATTTTAAACACAAAGGGTGTTTCTCTGATCATTTTGGTTGAAACTTTTCTTTGGAATAGATTTAAGTGCGCAAGTATTTTTTAGTTTTAGGTCTAGACAATAAAACAAATAACTCACTGTCCTAAATTGAAAATGTTCATGAATTAATCTGCAACAACCAGTGCCAGAAGTTCAACCAACAGATAACACAACAAACTTCAATCAGAAGTGAACCAACATGATACAACATGGCCGGCTAAATCAAAGCAGGATAAGGGGAGAGGAGTAAGGGAGGGGGTCGGGACCCTGTGAAGATTTGCCACGAGAACGGAGAGCGGGAGCGGAGAGAGAAGGCTGGGACTCCACAGCCAGCCCAAATCCCACATTTAAAAGGCATTCTGGGAACATTCCATCACATCAAACACACCATACAGTAATGCAAAAGAAGAAAACTGCATATTTCTCATATACTTAAACTAATACATGCATATGTCTTAGTGTTGCTCAGAGATTGAGTGTGTGTGCATGTATGTATGTATGTATGTATGTATGTGTGCATGCAGACAGTAAATTAAGCGAGGCCAAATAAAAGACGTGTTGTTGGGCAAAATAATTAAATCACAACTCCATGTAAAGTCCTCTGGCAACACACTGCACTGGTCAGTCAAACATATATTGTGAACAGAAAAAAATTCCACTCAGTCGTCCAGATGGCGCATAAAATGATTGTCTTTGTGATAACTTTATAAAGCTGTAAAATCCTGTCTGAGTATTAAAACCACTGTGCAGTGTTCTGATCATTCTGAAAACTCACCGATATACCCAAACCAGCCTTCCTGAATCGTAGTTCATCCTCTCACCTGTACCTGACGCGTCATTATGGAACCCACGCTACTTCTGAGAAAGGCCTGCCCTTCAATAGCATTCACACACTACTATTGGCAGGCAAGGCGTCCATTCCCGATTTGTTCATGTCCTATCCCCTGACCAATCGGCTATCCTAACGTTAACCATCGTTGGGTCAATGCCTAACCCCAACCAATCGAGCCGCTTCGCAGGACGGGCCTCGCATAGAAGTTAGGTGGGTTCTCTAATAACGCGTACATGACGCAACACAGTGCCTTGCATTTTTTTTTAAAAACACAGTGCTGTTATTGGTCTAAATGCCAAATAACACGGAGGGATACACCAGCACACCAGCACACACACAAAAACCAAACACCCACCTGTGGTACTGGGTCTGGAGGAACTGAAACTCCTCCTTGATGCGGTCCAAAGTTTCTGGGTATGTTAGTTTCAGTGACTGGGGCGTCCCCGATGCTGCTGCGGCTGCTGCTGCTGCGGCTGCCACCACTGAGGCCGAAGACCCAGGTGGTGGCTGCAGAGGTGCCTGAGACGAGAAGAATACAGCCAACTTAGGGGGTTTAATAACAGACTTAGTAGTACAGAATAGTTACAATAATTCTTGACATTTGCTACTAAAATTGTGTCAATATCCCAGGGCCAATGGTTGAGTAATTTCTTTGTGATCGGACTCATTTCATATGGTAAAAAAAAGCTTCACTCAAACAGTTTCTTCATGAGCACCATATCTGTACCTACATGCCTCTGTAACTATAGTGAGGGGCTGTCTATTCCAGAGACACTCACATCAGCAGCAGAGAAAGATGTGAATGGAGCTTGGATGAGAGGGTGGAGAGATACAACAGCTTCTTAGCCAAATGAGCACACTTTTAATTGCAAGTCTGAGTAGAAAAAAGAAATAAAGAAATAGAGCGGTGGAAGGGATAAAAGTGGAGGAAAAGAACCTCATCATGGCTCAAGACCCCTCCCAACCCTGTGCATAGTCTCCCATCTCTGCAGGATTCAGAGCAATTAGGGGACTACAACCATAGTGGTAATGCTGCAGGACAGGCAGACAAAAGGGGGCTGAGAGCTAGACTAGGAGGGTGGTGGGGGGCTGTCCGTCTGTCAGTCTATTTGGCTCTCTGTCAAAATAACAGAGTGCAGAGGCCAATGGGGCCTGGGACAGCCGGTTCACAAGCTTCATGATGGTCAGTATGACAGTGAGGTTAAGTGATAGCCATGTACTGTATTTTTTTGGAAAGTAAAGACTACTTTTAAGATGGCTCTGTTAGTTTATTAAAAGGCCAGAGTTTTGTCACTGACTGAACCACATTTTGCACTTTTTCCAGCCTGTGATGGGAGGTGTAAAGAGAGAAGGAAGATTGTGGGAGGATATAGATAGATATACAGTAAGTAGGATGCTAAATCTGACAAAAACCTTAAACAGCAGAGCAGATGTTAGCGTTGCATTATCTCAAAGATGTTGTTAAATGTATTACAGATCAAGTTACATTTTTATAGATTAATAACATTTGCCTATAGAATTTCAAAAAAATGATGCTTATGTGGAGTGGACAGCTGTTACAATACAACCGTACCTGCATTTCAATTTTTTTTATCTTGGACAGTGGAAAATATTTCTCCAATGTGCATCTGTAACTTGTAGTCTTTGTGTAGCTTTGTTTGATGTCCTAGACATCAACCATGGCTGTCACACATGTTTAATGAACCACTTATTCACATCACCCAACTCCAATGACAAAATGAATGCCAGGGACAGTGTATTTAAGATGTTCAAGGCATCTGCATGTTGTGCCTACACAACACCTACAGTTCATACACGTATGTATAAGGAGACACGTATGTCCACAGGTGCTTATATACAATGTGGGGTGTACATAGGGGGAGAAAGACGTGAAAAAAAACAAACAAGGAAGGTGTTTTAGCTGGTGAAACATCAGAAGAGAGGAAAGCAAATACAGAGGAAAGAGGTGGGAAGTGTGAAGAGAGAGAGAGAGATCTAAGTTGAATAGAGGAGAGGTTGAAGTAAAAGATAAGATGGGTGGAAAGATATAACATGTGTGAGACTAGCAAAGTGAGATAGTCGGTAAAGTACAGAAAGAGCAGGAGAAAACAGAATGTGGTTTGAAAGGAGATGGAAATAAGAAAGAAAAAGGAAAAAGAGACTGCAACGGACCAAAACAGAAGATAGGAGAGGGGCTGTGGCCTCATTGTTCCTCTTTCTAACAAGCTGCTCTCAATCTGTCGGCCAGATCCCCCTTTCTAGAGCACACACTCAACCCTTTTCCTTTATGCACAAACCCACCTTTATTTATACACACACACTTCACAGGGGGGAAAATGAGCACCAAGGCCATTTTCTAAGAGGATGGAAGGAAGAAGAAAGAGGCAACCATCCTTCTCTCCCTTATTCTTTAATATTTTTTATGGTTTTCTATTTCAACATGTGAACAGAGAAGAGAGGGAGCATCTTCCTCACAAATGGAGGCACGTATGAGGCAAAGCGAAAAGGACAATTTGTTTTTTAGGTAGTAGAAACCGCTGTCTCTCTGCTGGCTCAGCCACTTAGGACCTTACGCACAACTCCAGACTGCTGGTTAGGTTTGTTGCTATGATGATTCACACCAGACGAGACTGGGCGCACAACACAGATGCTTTCTCGGCAAAGCATTGATCCTATCCCTGCATACATGACCTCTGTCCTCCTACTTACATTTCCTATGAACCATTGCTATTAGTCTTTCAGGCAAACAGCTGAGCAGGCTTTAAAGTGAGAGGTCGGGTCTATAAGCTGACCTGGTGACCTCTGGGAATGGATCCTCCCTATTCACTCTTTACTGAACCATTTAATCTCACATTTTACAGTAATGCTTGCTTATATTCTGAATATTCATTATTACCTGTTATTTATTATGTTGTAATCGTAAGCTCTCTGTGTGTGTTTTTTTTATTGGTTGCTTATTTGCGCTTTGTTCTGTTTATCTTGTTTGTATATGTGCAATGTTTCTTTGTTGTATTTTGTTTAGGACCCCCTTGAAAACGAGATGGTAAATCACAAGGGCTTATTCTAATAAAAGAATTTCAAAGAAAAAAAAGGAGCTAGGCTGGGATCCTCACCTGATAATCCTACACTCAGTTATTCCCTCCCTCTCAGCCGTGTCCTGGGCTTGAGAGCAAACGAGACACACCGTCTGCCCTTGAACAAAGCTTACATACGCTGAAAATCGCTGTTACACAATTACAGACTAGATCTTCCTGTGGTTCATACAATCACAAAGTCAGGTTCTGTAATACTGGGGAACGATTGCATGGGGAAGGAAAGATTTTCTATGATATGATTTGAGATCATCTGATTCTCATCTGTTTAGATAAATCAGTGGGGAGGTGTTTACAGGCCCCCCAGGCGTTGTGACCTGTTCTGCTGCAAAAACCCTGTTAAGAAGAACTAAAGGCTAAAGTTTGGGGGTTTACGGTCACCTATTGCACAAGCTGAATGACACCCAAATAGGTCGCTGTTACATCAGATGTATAGGCACGCAGACACATGTTCACACTAATCTCTCTCTCTCTCAGTCCTTGAAAAGGTCTGAGTCAATTGCAATGATTAAATGCAGACCTTATGATGAGGGGATGAGAGAGAGAGCGTGAAGGAGTCATCTATGGGAATGAAATTATTTAAATCAGACCTCCCCTTCAGTGGGATAGGAAACAATCTAATAAAGATGTTTTAAACATGCTAACTGGGTGAGAAACAGCGAAACACAAATCATAGCACTATGCTAGCAACAAAACAGATCAGGTTATATCTCTACACATGCATCATATCCAAGGTGACATGCAACAAAACCCATAAATGTGACGACATGTACACAAATGAACGTACTGTATATGCACAATAAAGAAATGGTGCAGAAAAACAGCATCCGTGGACAATTCTGATGTGAAGGGACCATTAACAGTGTGGCATTCCTTGAATGAAATCATTCCTGTTTTCATTTGAGTCACCACTAATTACACCGCAAGCAACAAACCACTATTACCTCACATCCTTGCTCTAACACCGCTACCCTCAAAAAAACATGTGCACACGCACACACAGACGAGACAACACGCCCACACATGCCCACTACAAACACTAAGTGGATGTGTGCACGACTAAGTTTTCCACCAAGTATTTACAAGCACACATGCACTTCATTGTATCGACACATGTAGCTCCTACGTCAAATATCAATGGGAATCTGCAAGAAGTGTCTCAGTCCTTACGAACCACGCTGAACCACAGTGATGCATAATTTGCTTATGGAGCAGAAAAGGGGCCATCAATGTTATTATGTGGTTGTGTGACCATAAAAATATTAGGTTAACTTTAAAAGAACCCTCCTGTCTTCTTTGTACGTCTGCAGGGGATGAGGGGAGAAATGGGTTTCTCTTGGATTACGTCTTTAATTTCCCTTCCCTTTTGCAGTTTTCACCACTTAAAATGTGTTTTTCACATAGACTTAGACTTCTCTTTATTGATCCTTTTGGGATGACTCCCGTGAGGAAATATTGGATAATTAAAATATTACTGGATAATTCCAGCAGCAGTTTTAGCAAGAAAAAAAATAGATAAAAAAAGACAGTATAAAGACAACAAAATAAAAGTAATAATAATAACAACAACAACAACAAGAACATTCGTCAAATAAAGACAAAAAAGACCATAACATGTAGCAAAAAGACAACATTCTTCCAAACTATTTTATACACAAAGCTCCCACTACTTTGTTATGAGTGGTTGCCACGTTGTTGTTTCTTTTCTGCTACATTGCCTTAATTATAAATCCTGAACACTAATTGTGCCCAGCTTTGGCCAGAGAATCTAGCTTATACCAAAATTTCACTGGAAGCTAAAGAAAGTGGTCCTGTTCACACAAAAACAAGACTAAAGGCAGACATGCAGGTCTGTAAGACTGTTCTCACTCCAGGATGTGAGTCGAGTGCAGAAGTTAGTTGTGTATGCTCAGATTTAAATGGTTTACGGCATAGCGTGTCATACTGAAATTTGTGAAATCCATGAAATAAACTTTTGTCATTACAAACAATAACAGAAGATGGAAATAATTTCAAATACGTTTTAGCAATCTATGATTGTTTGATTGCTAACGTTAGCTCAAAACGCCATTCGACTGACAGCCTTTGTTGTGTTTGACTGCTAGCTTGTAGCCAGCAGTGAACAAACTATGTAGATGGATTTTTATTGTATTGACATTACAGAAGTCTCTCGTTTGCATCTTGTAGGCTACTTGTTGCAAAGTGACGAATGCGCAACTCACATCTGCACTTGACTCACATCGGGTAGCGACACTGTACGTACACACAGTGGTGCTTTAAGATAAATGCTAACGTCAACATCCTAACATTAGCACAATGACAATGCTAAGCAGGTGTAAATTTTATTAAGTTTAACCTTAGTTAAGTGTTATAGCATTCAACACTAATTAGCACCCAGAGTGCAGCAGGGGCTGATGGAAATGCCATTAGTTGTACAGGTATTTGGTCAATGTCATTATCAATTTTAATGGCAATCCCACCAATAGCTGCCAAGACATTGAAAAAAAAAAAGTAAACCTCATGGTGGTGTTACAGGAAAAGCCAATGTCATTAGGATTCTTCCTCTGAGCACCGTGAATATATTGTATTTTATCTTAATTAATCAGCCAATAGTTGTTGAGATATTTCAATCTGCAGCTGGAACAGTTTACTCCCATCCTTCGAACCAGAAATGTTTGGATTTGCAGTTTTGTATTTGTTTAATCGGAGCGCTGTCTCTGTCGGCCTGTCTCCTTTAGCTGGGAAGATGCTGTGCTGCTGCCTCCCTTCATATAGTCGCTCGGCCCATTAGTCAGGCCACTAATTACACTGCTTACCCTCAGAGTCAATCATCAGAGTGAACACCCACCAAGCTCTCTCTTTCCCTCTCTCATCTGACCAAGGGCACAGTGACAGTAGGTCTAAAAACCCAGAAAAGGTATTTCTGAATGTGTATCTCTGTGTCCTCCCCACACACACACACACACACACACACACACACACACACACACCTACCTACCTACCTCTGGGGGCCATAAAAAATATTTACCTAACAATGGTACTAGATGAAAAATCAGGGGGTCAAAAATGATTTTAAATGATCATTTCGAGAGCATGGACAATTAAAAATATATATGACAAAGGACTTCCTGACCACTGAAGGCACATGTCTGTTGCAGAATTCTGATTTTCTTAGTCTTTAATGTAATTTTTCTATTTTGTATTAAGTTTGTTACTGTATGTCAAAACTATGATGCTGCTGCCTTGGCCAGGACTACCTTGTAAAAGAGATTCTGAATCTCAATGAGACCATTTCCTGGTTAAATAAAAAAAAGAACATGTTAATACACTGTCCTTTCTCAAAAAGCATTTCATGGGAAAGCTTCTTATATATAACAAATTATTCAAATACAACATTCAGCGATGATTTGCATTGTTAAAGTGGCTTGCGGTGGGGAAGAAAAGACACAGGTTTATTGCCCGCCCCCAACCTTCCATCAAGTGGCTATGTGCCTGGCTCTGCGCTAGAGAAACACCCTGGTAATCTCTCAATGATTCCTGCACTTAGAGAGGAGGGGCTGCCAGGCACCTGTTTCATTAGCACCACACATCTTTCTTCCTCAGTTTTCTCCCCCCCGACCCCCTCCACATCCTCATTCCTCTCTCCATCCTCCCGCAAGCCTCGTTATTCAAATCCCCCTGCTGTCAGCCCACATTAGCGAAGCTCCACAGTTTGCCTGTCAGCTGGCTTAATTGCTGGAGGTGCCTTCTTTTATTAGGTACCCCCTCAGTTCATTTGTTCCTTCCACCAAGACGCACCTCCACAACAGCTTGTGTAAACCTGAGATCCATTCAGCCTCTTTTCCTTCTGCCTTTTCTTTTTCTCTTTCCCTCTTCTCTCTCTCTCTCTCTGTCTCCATCTAATCGGTGGCTGAGCAAAGCAGGCGGACTCCTGATCAATAGCCACACTCTCACCCCTGGACAACAGTGGTGATAAAGAGCTAAAAGCATGCTAGGACTTGGGGCATCGATGCTTGCTTGACGTTAGCTCTAAAGGACAAGGAGAAGGCCTCAACTCAGTTACTCAAGTACTCTCCCAACAACAGTTTGTCCACTACCTTAATTATGCTTACTGACTAGACATTTAGAAAGACCACCTCCTTGAAAGGATTGGTATGATGAGGGGAGATAGGAGATACACACGTGAAGATTTAGGCAAGTATTTAGTTGAAAACATTTTCCTTAATCAATTACAGGTCTTCATTTCACAGCCCTAAAACTCTCGAAAAGGTCCTACCATCAATGTTGACATTTTGAAACTCAACTGTGTACTGTGTTAAGTTCCACTGTTAAGTTAGCACAGGCTTTGTGGCACTGCACCAACGTCCACATGGTGTGATGTGAAGTCACCAAGCACTTAAATATCAGTTAAAAAAGCATCAACTGGCACCACAACATCCAATTTCTAATATGGCATTGGTGCTAGGTTGGGTTTTGGATTACATATTTAACTAATTACAGAGCTCAGGTGACACTAACCCATTATAGAACTAAGAAAAGGTCTTAAGTGCTGGAGTCTGTAGTGTGCCATAACATTCATTTGATACATTGACAAGACACATCTCTGACTTTGGAAATGCCTCTGTACAGTCCCCGGGGGCTGTGCCTCATAAAGTGAGCTTTTCAAAAGAGTCCATTGGGACAAGCAAGGGCGACAGCCAGGCAATAAGTCAAACAAATCCATTTTAACTGTATTATCTAATCAAAACTTGTTTGGAAGACAATATTACTTGTATTATACACACAAGCTGTCTATAGTGTGTACCAACTAGAGATGTAATAATTCCAAATTTTACTGTACAATTTACTGTCTCAGAAAAAATTGCTATTAATATAAATGTCTGTTTCAGTCCAATTTAAGCCGTTATGTTATTAAGTGTAATTTAAGTGATTATGTTAAAAAAAAGGACAAATTGTGATTACCTATTGGCCTAGTACCAACTACAGCATATACAGAAGCTCAAACTAAGTACAATCAGGACAGAGCTCTAATAAATGCTTACAATGGACAGTCTGGGTAGCAACCAAATTAGTGGTTTGGATAATGTGCCCAAATAGATTATGAAATGCTATAAAATATGCATAAACGACTGGCTAAGCTACAAATATTGAACCACGGTTCACCCACAAAAGTCTAAGGCATTGTTCAGGATAAAATGCTTGGCAGTGGGATATGGGTAATATTTTGGCCAACCTTATTGTGACCTATTAGAAGTTTGGATGTCTTTGATAACTCACTGATAATTACATTATCTCGCACAGATCAGGTCTACTTTGGCAACAGAAAGATCTTTAAATCTACTTTCCCCCCAAAGCAAACAGATGGACATTGGAAACCTTTTAGTGAGTTATAGCTTTCTTCTTTTTATCCATTTATGTCTGTGTCTACATCATAGCCGTGAATGTTTCGGTCACTGTGGCAGGGCTAAAAAAAAAAAAAAAACGACAGCCAGCCATCGTGCCATGTCCTATACACTTTTAAGATAATATACAATAATGGGCAAAATCTCAAAAAAAATCATCTGAACACATAAGAGCCAGAAGCATGTTCAAGAATGTTTCTATGCTGTTTTTGTAATGTGGGCACCACCACTTCATTACAGCGGCACACACAATTGGATTTTGATCTCTGGTGAGGAGAGGTTCAGTTTAGGTGTGCACTGCATTAGGTCAGTACACTAGCAAGCTATAAACATGTACATATAGTGGGCAGAACAAGTATTTTATACACTGCTGATTTTGCAGGTTTTCCTACCTAAAAAACATGTAATTTTGAAGGTACACTTCAACTGTGAGAGACGGAATCTAAAACAAAAATCCAGAAAAACACATTGTATGATTTTTAAATAATTAATTTGCATTTTATTGCATGACATTTTATAGACATTTGAAGTATTTGATACATCTGAAAAGCAGAACTTTATATTTGGTACAGAAACCTTTGTTTGCAATTACAGAGGTCATATGTTTCCTGTAGTTCTTGACCAGGTTTGTGCACAGTGCAGCAGGGATTTTGGCCCACTCGTCCATACAGACCTTCAGGTTTCAGAGCTGTCGCTGGGCAATACGAACTTTCAGCTCCATCCAAAGATTTTCTATTGGGTTCAGGTCTGGAGACTGGCTAGGCCACTCCAAGACCTTGAGATGCTTCTTATGTACCCTCTCCTTAGTTGCCCTGGCTGTGTGTTTTGGGTTGTTGTCATGCTGGAAGACCCAGCCACGACCCATCTTCAAACCTCTTACTGAGGGAAGGAGGTTGTTGGCCAAGATCTCTCGATACATGGCCCCATCCATCCTCCCTTGAACACGGTGCAGTCATCCTGTCCCCTTTACAGAAAAGCATCCCCAAAGAATGATATTACCACCTCCATGTTGGGATGGTGTTCTTGGGGTTGTACTCATCCTTCTTCTTCCTCCAAACACAACGAGTGGAGTTTAGACCTAAAAGATCTATTTTTGTTTAATCAGACCACATAACCTTATCCCATTCCTCCTCTGGATCATCCAGATGTTTATTGGCAAACTTCAGATGGCGTAGTGTGTTACTAATGTTTTTTTTTGAGACTGTGGTCCCAGCTCTCTTTAGGTCATTGACCAGGTCCTGCCGTGTAGTTCTGGCCTGATCCCTCACCGTACTGATGAGCATTGATGCCCCACAAAATGTGAGATCTCGCATGTAGTCCCAGACCGAGGGAGATTGACCGTCATCTTGAACTTCTTCCAGTTTCTAATAATTGCCCCAACAGTTGTTGCCTTCTCACCAAGCTGCTTGCCTATTGTCCTGTAGCCCATCCCAGCCTTGTGCAGGTCTACAATTTTATCCCTGATGTCCTTACACAGCCCTAGGGTCTTTGCCATTGTGGAAAGATTGGAGTCTGTTTGATGGAGTGTGTGGACAGGTGTCTTTTATACAGGTAATGCAGTGTATCAAATACTTGGTATCCCCACTATAATTATATATATATATATATATATATATATATATATATATATATATATATATATATATATATATATATATATTTATATATTTATATTACACACACACTAATATGGGTCATGCCATGTTTATATAATATATGGGTCTCATCCTTTACAGCAGACCAGTATCTAGTGATGACAGGTTGCTGCCTGCCTAGCATCTCCGAGATTAAACTGTTTGCCGGGTTGAGTGGCCCTTCGCTTCAAGGTGCAAACAAGAGCTGCTGATGGCCAGAGAATTTCTGAGGACGGGTGTCTCACGTGGTACTGTTCTGCGGAGACTTGAAATGAAGCAGGGCCGCTGGCCTAAACATTCCACCCAGACTTGCCACAGGCTGCTCTTCTCACCCTGGGACGCCAGCCCATACATTAAGATGTGGTTTGGAGCGCTCACAGGAACACAGTGAGGAGAGGCTGGATGAGAGGGATTGGGTTTACAGTGCAAACCACAGACCCACAGTCCGCCTCCTGCATTCAGCTATACTACATACACAGCTGCTGGAGTGTGTGTGTGTGTGTGTGAGTGAGAGAGAGAGATATTTGTGTATGCACTGTGTGTTTCAAAAGAGGGGACTCACAAGATCCATTTATCACTCTAAGGAAGTACAGGGTGAAATGTTTAAAGTTACAATTGTTTAAAAACAATGTTGTTTTAAGTCTTTACCTGCAATCATGAATTTGTGAGAAGATTTAATTAAAGTGGCATACACACATAAAGTTATATTTCACAGTTAATCTGGTTTTAATGCCTGTCAACACACAGTCAGGGGCGGGGTGCAGGGTGGCATGGCTGAAGGATGTAGATGAGGGTTAGGCAAATGAGCAGGCCTTAATTGATACTTCACACAGCTGGAGGACCAGTGTTTATGTATTTCAGTCTGCTCAAAAGCTCTCCACCTAACTCGACTAAAACAAATTAAAGCCATGCAGCATGAATTTCGATCCTAACCTCGCAGAGATCCATCTCAAAACACAGACAGCGGGCCAATTTCTTTCTCATTTTCACAGCCACATTACTAGCCCTTGTAGAGGACTTTTGGCAATCGCGGTTAGCTTCTTGAAAGGGGAAGCTTCTAGTTTTCCATTCATCACATGAGTCTCCCTTGATATGATTGAAAAGAAATTTAAAAAGCAGATTATTTTTTTAAAACAATGAGTGGCACTTGAGAAGGGCAGACCATTAAGTGAAGGTGTCAACAAGCCGAGCTGACTCACTCCCCTCCTCCTCACAGCCTGTGAGGAAGGGACAAACACACACACACACACACTTCATCATCTGGGTCAACTCTATGGGAGTATGGGAATAGAAGGAGGCTCCGTGTTTCTAAACTGGTGGCCACCAAGGACATGAGATTCACACACAAAGACACGCAGCAAAGTTGGACTAAACCCCTACTGACAGCAATGTGCCTGAACTTCATAAATGCAAAGAATACACAGGGCGTTAATATAAAGGCAAAGAAGAGAATATGTTGTAGCTATGTAACAGACTATAGTATCATAATTCCCCCACAAAGGAGTCCCCGGAAATAGACTGTAAGGATGACAAAGAAACAATTCGGGCTCGTACTTTCTTATTGATGCTCACTACGGTTTTAAGAACAACCTGGCGTTTATAACACACACGGGTTGTTTTTAATAGAGGTTCCAGACAACAACCTCGCTAAACGCGTGTATACGGTTACATAGTAGCGTAGCCTACTTACCGGTGGTCGGTTCTGAGGAAACATTGTAGCCGCCGAGTTGTGTGCCTCCGTGTGCGTTTTTTTGTCCTTCTTCTTTCTCGCTTTTGGGGCGGAAAGCTTCCTCGAGAAATACGAGCAGCCGATGTACTATTGTTGGTCTCAGAGAGGCATTTGGCCCGGTTTCAAAGGTAATGGCAAAGCTAGTCTCAGCTCGCTCATTCCTAGCTTCAAGACTCCTTTGTTCTGGGTTATATCTCCAACCGCACACCGCACCGCACTCGACGTGTAGTGAGGACGGGGAGAGGAGAGGAGAAACACCCGGTCCAAGGAAGCCTTCCTCCAAGTCCTCAACTTCGCGCTTCCGCCAATTGCAATGTCTGAATTGGGTTCTCTCTCTGATATGTCTTCGCCGTCTGTAGCATAAAGACCAGAGGGGGGGTGGGGGGGGATGTGGTTTGCTTGTGGCTTCAGAGACGGACACACCACCGGCACATTCAATGCAGCCTCTTTTGTCTCGCTCGTTGGCCTGCACTCTTTTCACACAACACTCCCAGTCCCTCACTCTCACTCCCCCCTTCTCTGATCCTCAATGGGACATAACATATGAGTAGCATTCTTTAAAGGGGGGGGGGGGCGCTAAAGACACTGCGTTCCCCCACAGTTTAAATTAATAACCTTATGATAGCTTTGGTGATGTTTTTTTCTTGCAGAAAAATAGTATTCAATTCAATCTACCATTCAAAGTTATAGCCTAAATACTGGGCAAATGAGAGCATCGAGCATCCACACAATGCTGTTCGTCAAAGACTGATGATACATTTTGTTCTGTTGTTAGTGTTGTATTTTAATTATTCACCCTCATATAGTAGGCGAATTGTAAATCTATCCAGACAATTATTACATTTGTATTTTTTATAAAAATGTACATTTTCTTTAAAAATAAGAGGTTCAGAGGAATTGTTCAGTGATTGAATGAAATCTCCACGTGGGGCTCAGCCTCGGCACGGTAAACACTGGTAAAATAAACCAATGAGTATTGAGAGCCCCCACGTGGGGCGTGCTGACCGTTTGCTGATTGGAGGGTTTAGGTAGCACAACGCTCTGCACGTCAATCAAGCAGGCTACAACTGCGCTGTGTGGTTAACCCTTTCCTGGTACAGGGAGTGCTTGAGAATGAGGAGTTGTGTGGTTGCTGTATCAAGATTCAGTGGTTTCCTTTTTTTCACCCCACAAACCATCAATGCATTGAAAAAGCTCACATTTACCCCAATTCGTCCCTGTTGATGTGGAAATAAATAGACGTTGCTCTAACTTCTGCATCATCCTGCTCATTTCTAGATGTCAAAAATTAATCATGACCACAGGGAGCTGACCAAAGATGAAAAGACCAAATACATCTAAATCACACCCCAAGAAGGCAGCAGAAGCCACAGAAATACAACAGTGATAATGCTGCAACGCTTGCATAGGCATACTTTGAATATGCACATTGTTGTTACCTGGAAAATGAGAATTATTCTGGGTAAGAAAGGAGAAATGGTGGAAAAAAATTGGTATTCTGGTGGCACGACCCCTTTGGCGGGGCTCATAATTAGAGAGAGAGATATTGAAAAAGCAATTTCTGACAGTGGAAATCACAACCTGCCAGAGGTGGAGTTGGAAAATATAGATGTGTGTGTGTGTGTGTGTGTGTGTGTGTGTGTGTGTGTGTGAGAGAGAGAGAAAAAGACAGAGAGATGAAACGCAGAGGGGGAGACAGGGAGGGAGGGAAAAAGGGAGGGAGGAAGAGAATAAAGGATGAAGGACAGCAGGGGGGTTATGAGAAAGACGAGCCAGTAGGAGGGTTAGAGATTGAACGAGGAGAGTGCACACGGGTGAAGGAAAAAAAAGTATGTGTGTGTGTGCGCCGGGTGCATGTGTGTTGAGCAGACAAGTGAGGGAATGAAAAAGAAGGAAGGGTGAGGGGAGCCAGGAGAGAGTGGAGAGAGAAGGAGAGAAAGAGGGGAAGAGAGAGAGAGAAAAAAAGAAAGATTTTATTGCCATTTTTTCCCATGAATTTTAATGCACAGTGCTGGTCTCCCTCCCGGATTCTGGGATCACATTTATTAGAAAAAAAAGTCATGAGGAATGCAGTGCTTTGCAGTCTGCTGCTGCACGGGGAGATGTTTCATGTTGGTGTGTGTGTGTGTGTGTGTGTGTGTATTTTGCTGGGCAGCAGGGTGGGGGTGCACAGGATGTATGAGGCTGCGTTACGTTTTGCTGGGGGAGGCATAATATAATAGATGATAGAAAATGATAAGTGAAGGACACATATTATTGTTATTGGCAGGTCAGATGAAGGAGTGTGCTAGGTGTGTGTGTGTGTGTGTGTGTGTGTGTGTGTGTGTGTGTGTGTGTTGGCTGAGCGCCAGTGATTAAATAGACCAAGTCCACAGTGCCCTTCTCTCCTCCACAGAGGCTCAGAACAACGGGACATCAAAGTGGTCCCACAATGGGTCAGGACACAATGGCCGTAATGCTATAGGAGCTTTTGGTTTTGGCTCGGTGGTGTGAAGTTGTAAAGGGACAATTCTGTCAAACAAATGTATGCGGACTGCCACTAAACACATGCTCACCTACACACACCTGTATCAAAGGGCAAAACAGTGGAGAGTGCCTGAGGGAGCAGCAGCATCCCTTTATTATCACAACTTAAGGCGTGGAAAAAAACAGCAGTGGGAGCCCAAACCACCCATTATCCATACAGTGGGCAAATAATCACCAAGCAGCGAAACATCAGGAGGGAGATTTTCGAATGAGGGGACAAAAACAAGTTCATTTTCCAGGAAACCTCAGAAACGACTTAATCCCTAGTTGCTAACAGCAACATCAGTGTCAAACTGTGACGATGATATTAGCACTAAATGATGCCCTAATAACACTGGACAAAGTCTACTGGACAGATATCCGGTCAAAAAGATCATAATCATATATTTTCTTTTGTTCATTGGAAGGCAGCATTACAATGTTTTGCATCAAAAGGCTTCACTTGTCTGGTGCTCTCTCCCTTGAGACTGGCAGATACAGGATTGTATACTAAATAACCATCTATAAACTTCGATGTGCAGAAACTCAAAAAATCACAAGAAAAACACCAGTGATGAATGGACAAATCTAGATGACCATTTCAGTATATTTCCACTAGAGCTTATGAAAATATGTTCAATCACATCAATCGTAAACATCAGATTCAAAGAGCAAGGCCTTCTTTTCAGACCTACAATTGTGCAACAATCATACTGGTAGGAGACCATCATAGACCCAGCAGGGAAACCATTTTCTCCAATAGACCACAATATATTGAGACTGCAAGATATGCTGCATTTTGAGGGCTGCAACTACATTTATTTCCTGACATAGAAAGCCCACGTTCTCATGTTTTTATTCTCATTCTTCACGCACATAGTAGGCTCGGGAGTTCATTTACCTTTTTATTAAAACATTAAAGAAAATAAAGAAAACCACTAACCACTCTTTAAGCAGTCAAAATCAACTTACTTAAAAATTACATTTCATATACAAATAAACTCTAGAACCCAAATCAATGACCTTCCATCATGGAAGCCATTAAATGAGCAACTTTGTTCAACTCAGCAGCAGACAGAGTTCATCTTTAAAAAAATAAAATAAAAAAATAGGAAAAGAAAAAGGCATCCCATGGGGAAAAAGATGATATTGGAGAAAGGTGTTTTGGTTCCTGTCATAATCTTTTGGTTTTGTGGTATCCCTATTTTCTCCCCGCCCCACCACTTCTTCTCAATTTCTCCAGTGGGGTCGAGAATGGCTACTGCCCAGCGTGGGCTTGAGTGACAGGAAGACAAGGCCACAGTGTTGTCATGGTGGTGCCCCCCTCCACCCCCACAGCCCTCCTCACCACCACCTCACTTTGCCCTCATCAGACATGCTGGGTGTCAGCGCAGACGGCACTGTGATTTATTGTTCCCTACTCCTCTGGGACACCCCCACCCCGCTAACTCACACACATCCACGCAGGCAATCTCAATCCCCCCCCAGTCCCATCCACCCACCCACACATCCCCTCCCCTTCTGCCCTCTCCTGCTGCATGGCCCCTGGGGGAAAGAAGGGGTAATGACCCACATCAGCAGCAACTATGCACACTTGTGTGTGCGCGCACACACGCACACGCACACACACACACACACACACACACACACACACACACACACACACCTCCTCTCCACCTTGCAGGCAGATACAAATAAATACCCTCTGTGACACACATACGTACATGTATGTACACATAAAACAGACGCTGACACATTTACGGCCACAGACATGCGTATGTGGGAACTCAGGAATTTCAGTGCTGTAATGTTGTTGCTCATAAGTCTCCTCCACTGAAGAGATCAATACTTAATCATCTACTTTTGTGGTATTTGCTAAATAGATCTTTCTTTTTGGAAATAGGACATTTTCATCATAACCCAGGCTAGCATAACCTCTGGAACAGGGCATGTAAACCTCTTCTTTTCACCAGCATTTCTTTCTTTAAAAACAGAACAATGTGATGATTTGTGTCTCTCTGTAGTGAAGTTGACTAAGATCTCATTGACTTTCTAAATATCTGTGAATGCATCAGCTTGCACAATTTCGGCCATGAACTACCAAATTTGCACTGAATGCTCACAGAGGAAATAAGAATGAAGTAAGAGGACTTCTAGAAAACAGTTTTCTCATGGTGTCAAGATAATTTCATATGTTTCAGTGGAATTCTTAGATGCGGCAAAAAACAACTTTTCTGAGGTTGATTCTGAATTTAGGTGGTTGATCCGCACTGAAGGGAGAGTGAAGAGGTTAACTCTAAGCATTGACTTGCAAATGCCAGTGACAGCACTCTGCTGTGTGCTGTCACTCATCTCACACCCAAGTGATCCTCACCTGCAAAAAGTATGCCACTACTGCCACAGGTTTCCACTTTACAGGACTGCTGGCAAGCTGAGTGACACTGCTGTAATGACTGGATAATACATAAATTAATTATGCATCCAAAGGAAGACAAGGAATGAAGGCTAGTAGAGAATTAAAAGATCTGTTGAAGATGTTTACAGAGTTTGCTCCAAAATTAGATAAGATAGAACTTTATGTATCTCAAGGGAAATTTTGCATCATTAGTAGGAAAGAATGCAAATACAATGAGTGTGAATACAAAATATGAATACAGGTGCAAGTATAAATAATCGATAAAAAGATATCCCAAATCCACATAATTAAAAAAATACACAATGCATAAAAAATATGTCTAAAAATCAGGAAAGTATAGCAATTAACAAAAGATAGCAGCCTCACATTTATGGTTGACAAAATGACACTTGAGATGCTGCCCTTTCCCTAAACTGCACTAATTAGACACACTTGTGTAGAGTGAGGTGTGTTGGATAGAGGCAGTACAACAGGTACATGAAATGGATCAATAATATCTGCCTCCACAGACCAACTTTCATATCAAAACTCAAATACTGTGTTGTTGCACAGCCTCTTGTGGTTTATTGTTATTTTTTCACCATAGACGGTGGTTTACCTGTACACATCATAAACTGTACAGTCTACGGCACAAATACAGGCAACAAGCTAGCTAACACTGCATTATATTGCCACCTACTGTCCAACAGAAGTACTGCAGTCAGATGAATAAGGTTGGCAAGATGTATACTGTAGACTAAGGACCAGGGCGCAATACTGTAACTTAATTAATAAGTAATTGACAAGACTGCATGTTAATACAGCTGTTAAATTTGTATATGTCCAATGGTGGAGAATAACTGGTTTTGTAATGACAGCAATTTGAATTAAACCAGTGATTATCTGACTTAGATGTCGGTAAAACCTCCGGAAGTTAAAAGTTAACATACCTGCTAGCTTACTTGGCAACAGACATTAATCAGCTCTTCATTGTACCTGCAGATAATTCAAATATTTACAACCTGTCCGGGTCTTAATAAAATGGTGAAACTTTCTACAGTGAGTGACGGGAAAGCAGTGAGGTAGTAGCTATATGCAATATATATAAAAGACGCCATTTTCAGGCAGCAGGCTGCAATTATAACTTTGTACCACACGGTGTCACCATTACACTGTAAATGCTGAGCTGTCAGAAAGTCAATTTAGTATTCATATCAGAAATCTGTGTGTGTGTGTGTGTGTGTGTGTGTGTGTGTGTGTGTGCACCGCAATGGGTCAGGACACAATGCCCGTAATGCTATAGGAGCTTTTTGTTTTGACTCGGTGGTGTGAAGTTGTAAAGGGACAATTCTGTCAAACAAATGTATGCGGACTGCCACTAGACACATGCTCACCTACACACACCTGTATCAAAGGGCAAAACAGTGGAGAGTGCCTGAGGGAGCAGCAGCATCCCTTTATTATCACAACTTAGGCTAGGCCTACTTACTATCTATACAGTGGGCAAATAATCACCAAGCATCGACACATCAGGAGGGAGATTTTTGAATGGCATGACGAAAATACATCCCACAAAACCTCAGAGATGACTTAATCCCTCTGTAGTTTCTAAAAGCAACATCATATTGTAATGATGATATAAGCACTAAATGATGCCCTAATAACACTGGACGTGTGTGTGTGTTTGAATATATAGGTATGCTTAGTCAGCACACAGTGGATTGCATTATTTTCCACAGAGGCTTATTTTCACACTCACAAGCAATTAAATCCTGGAATATGATTTAATCACAGCCTCTTTCACAAACAAGAAGCCTACTGAGGGTGGGGGGATTTACTAAACTAATTATAATTCAGCAATTATGGCAGTCAAAATAAATCTTGGTTCACACCTTCACTGGTGTCTTTCACCTATATAGTGTCTGTGGACAGAGCTATAAAGTAGAAATAATACAATCCAAAAATACTCCATTATAAGTAAAAGTCCTGAGTTCAAAATGTTACTTAAGTAAAAGTAGAGAACTATTATCAGCAAAATGTACTTGAAGTAGCATAGTACTCTTAATGCAGAATGTCTCTTTTAAAAGTATTATATCATTATAGAATATTTGGCTATATTATCCTGTTTTTAGAAATACATGTAAGAGCATTTACATGTTACTGTTCCCCAATGTAGAGCTAATTTTAGATACTTTCTAAACTACTAAATAGATTAGTAGTTTTGTACGTCATTATATCATATGATTTTATATTTAGAAAGTAACTGAGTGTCAAATAAATGTGATGAAGTGAAAAGTGCAACAATTCCCTCTGAAATGTAGTGGAGTAGAAGTATAAAGTTGCATAAAACTGAAATACACAAGTTACCTCAAAATTGTACTTAGGCACAGTCCTTAAGTAAATGTACTTAGTTACATTCCACCCCTGCCTGTGACTAAAACTATGTGATTATGTTTATCATACAGCATCATATCAGTTGGTAGATGCAGTGCTCTGACTGCTGTGAATGTTAATTCTAAAAATAATACTAGTACAGTAGGCGCTCAGGTTTGTGGTTCATGCTAATACATAGGTACTATTCCAGCAGGTTTTGAATTGGTGATTTTACAGGTCTAAGGATGTCTTGACATCTAGGTTAGATCGGTCACAGCATCAACTGGAAACATTCTTCTTCTTCTGCAAAGTTTCATAAACCTAAAAACTCCTCAAATTTGTACTGTACAGTACTTAACATATCACTATGATCAAGTTGGTGACAGGTCTGGGTCCCCCGGAATCTGTAATATATTATAACCTGTGTTTTGTCTTCCTAAGTGCTGTATTATAAGGTCAAATTGAGGACTTTTGAAGCCATAATGTTTACCTCATGGTAGTCCAAGAAATTAAATATTTAATGCTCCATCTACACAGTTTTTCACAATGTAATCAGAAAAGCCAGCCACAGACTTTTATTTGTCTTTCTTTAACCACGTTAGCTTCTTATTACTGAGGTTAAATGCCAGTTCTTTTTTCTTTATTTTCCTCCTCCAGTTCTTTTTTGCTTGCACTTTCCTCTCTTCAGAAGATTGTTGAATTTTAGGAATATGAACCATCTTCTCCTTTTCCTTCTTGGCCGGTAGCATGTACACTAACATTTTCCCTGCTTTCATTCACTATTCCCTCTCACTCTGCAGATTCCTGGCACGGGAAGGCATCTTGTATTTTCCAGGGGAGACCAGCTGGCTGTTGAGCAGACCCAAGCCTCCCACTTCCCCTTGTGGTCCTTCTCTCTCTCTGCTGCAGCTACATGGACAACAGCTAGGGATAAGCCCATTTTAAAACCATCGTGGTTACAATTAAAGCTCAATTACTGACCGTCTAAAGAGAAAAGGGAAAATATCCAATGTAATGGGATTTTCTAGCAAGAATGTGATCTGTTTCAAATATCAGACGCCAGTCTTCTCCTGGCGCTTTTGTGATAATAGATATTGTCGTTCTGAGTCCAACTCACATGTAGCAAGAAACATTAGAGGCCTAAAGCAATTTCCAGTACAGCCACAGGATTTATTATCGCCAGGAGAATGTCTTATCACAAAGACAGACCACATTTGGAGTAACTATGTAAACAGGAGTGTTAAATGACAAGTTCAGAATGATACACAACACCCTAGTACCCCACTGGGGGTGAGTACTCAACGTAGCTGATTTAGTAACTAGTCAGACCGTTTAGTTTGGGTTCCACAACAATGTAGTTAAAGTGTCACTTAGGAAAATATGTTGGTGTTTGTGAATTACCATCTCTAAACTGTAAAATTGCTGAGTTAGGGGGTTTGCCTTGTGTGTGTTGAGCTTGCTGATGGGTTAAATCCACACATACATGTTATGCTAGACCTGTATCTCCTCTCTGGCCCCATAAGATAATATATAACTCTCTGCAATCTAAATCTAGAAACCTTAACATAACATAACAGAATTATAAAAATGCCTTGAGTTAAATACCATAATGTACCTGTGTGAGAGACACATATATTCCATGATGGGTGGTCTCTGTATGAGCCCATGCATGAGTGCTTTACAGTATGTTACTGTATATTAGTCACTGTATATTAGTAGTCATTTTTTTAGTGTAAACATAGGACATAAACAAAACTCCACCTTTCCTGGTTATCGTTTTTGTGCATTAATAACTGCAGCCTGTATTCATCCATGTGGCCTGAACTACACTGTGCTGTTCCCCTTTGGAATGACATCATTCCAGCCTGAAACAGGACTTGAGGCTGTTTCCCAACAGAGGCCCTGTCACGCACGGCCTCCAGCGACACGGTTTGTTTACCTCTCCGTGTCGCTACTATTCCACAGCGGGACACATTTTCCCCTTGACCATTAATCTATAAAGTCTTGCATGACTTACGTGGTCAAGGGCGAACGACGTGAACCTCCTGCGAGGCAAGAGGAATGGTGTGTGTGTGTGTGTGTGTGTGTGTGTGTGTGTGTGTAAATGTATAAATACATAAATCCCTCATGGGGGGTCACTGGTGGTAGTGGTGAGGATGGCTAGCAGCCAGATAAGGTACTTCTGCTGTGGCTCTCTCTCTGGCTCTCTCTCTGTCTCTCTCTCTCTGGCTCTCTCTCTGTCTCTCTCTCTCTCTCTCTCTCTCTCTCTCTCTCTCTCTCTCGGCTGCCTGAAAGAAATGTGCCATTATCCAGCAAGGCCCTTACAGCCGGGCCCCCCGGGCACAGAACTGCTGCATAAGATGACATGCAAACGCCAAGAGACTGGAGACTGGATGCTGGAGACGAGAGAGCTTCAGATACCTCCTCAGACTGTTTACGACCACCTCTGCTACGGCCAAAAGCTGCTCCTGCCCCACTACCTTTTCCTCACTACTCCTTTCTTTCCAATAGGTCATTGCCTGTGAGAGTGAAACGTCTGCAAAACACACCGGCTGTGTAGGCATTCCTGAGTCCAAAATGGACTGATCTGTAGAAAACTAAATACATGCACTCCAGCCAAGAGTATCAGCAGCTCAATTCAAACTCCCTCTCTTAGATACTGGCATTACATTAGTGGTGGGTAATGTAGCCTAAAAATCTGCAAACATTTGTCCTGGCTCACTGTTTTTCAGACAATGAAGTATTACATGAGCATTGTTGCTAAAAGCTAAATGCCAAACTACGATCTGACTTGGATAATAACTTACATTTATCCTGACATTATCATAAAGCCTAGAATGGGATATTATTGTTTTTATCAGTCACTGGTTACAATCTTTCTTCACTTGTTTCTTAATTTGTTTTTAATCAGTTATCCCGGTCAGAACTCAGGTGGTAAAGTGCATGAGCAGATTTCCTCCTTATCCCTGGGGATACCCAAGTGGCCTCAAGGCAGCAGCTGGGAGATGTAATCACTCTATTATGTGCAGGGACTGTTCTGGGGACTTCATAAACGAAACACCAGGGCCCACTAAAGGAACCAGTTGTAGTGTCTGCAGAGTAGTGCCTAGTTGCCCAAGAAGCTGGCCAAAGCTCAACATGGGACAATTACTTATTGGCTCAACAACTGTAAAGAAAATTTAATATTTGACTGGAGAGAACAGTGCTTCCAAAACCCCAACAAGCCCCCCTATGGATCATACATTTTTATGAACAATACAAATATGACAATAAAGTAATTGTATGAAATCAGAATGCTAAATATCCGTTTCAGTGATGTGCAGGGAAACTGCAGCTGCATGTTGGAAGTGGAGATTTAGAGATTAGAATGTGGCTAATCTCTTGTTTTATCATCACTGGATGACAACACCACCGGAGAGCTTTTGGGGGTGAGGGTCTTTTGCCAAAGTCAAAGGTTAGTATCCTCATCATCATCATTGTCGTCATCATCATCATCATCTGCCTCTGTCTCAATCTCACTCCCCCAAAGCTGAGGGGTGTAATTATATTTTGCGGTTACCCACTCAATCACTGTTATTGAGATGAGATGGTTTTTAAATTAATAACAGGTTTGTGGTTACTGTGGTCTGTCATTATTGATTATAGAAAAATATAACATCAATTTGAATAAATCCATGGATCAGTTCCAAAGGCAAACAGTTTCAGGTTAGTGGGCTGGAATTTTTTTAAAGTAAAAGTAAATGCTCTCAGTGGGTTAATTGTTAATGAAAAGGAAAATAAGAGGTTGTGGAAATATGACCTTGGCTATTTGGGTCCAAACTGATTGTTTAAATATGTAAGGTCCGTAGAAGCTGCGTTATTGAAATGCAATCTGTGTGACTAACACACTGAATCTCAGTAGGTTTTCATGCTTAAACTCTGATCATGAAATAGTTCCCTCAGCACACAATGGGTAGAGCAGACTATTCATCAGATTTAAGTCTTGTGGGCTTAATTATAAAATAATATATTCATACTGTTATTTCAAATTACACAAGGCCATGACACTGGCTGACAAGCCTGCATTGTGTATGAATGTTTGTGTGTGGAATAGAAAAGGGGTTAATTAGTGTGCCTCCTTGTAGAGCCAATACCTTTGGCTATATGGGGAATAGCTACTGTCTATAATAGGAAGAGAAAAACAACAGAGACTAGCTGCTCATTTCTGGAGGCATTTTAATTGCTAGAATACAGCGCCAAGCTAAAAATGTCTCCACTGGCCTTCAGCATGAGAAAGTAACAAAAGCTGCTCTCTGTAACACCTCTGAATCAATGCTGCAGAATAATGTTACTGCCAAAATACTTTGAAACATAAAGTACTTAAATAGGGTGCCCTTAATAAAACTAGATTTTCTTGCAATTTCTACTGTCATATAAACTACTGTTGTAGGATACTGCGGACATCTGAGTCTAATCTACAAGTTCTTCTTTCAATCACTCAATTCATCACATGAAAACAGAAGAAATTACGACACGGTGGGCCTCAGACTGCTCAGCTCATGTAAAATCACTAAGCTGTCACTCCACTGACATTCTCCTGCCCCTTTGACTTTTTTTCAATCAATGAAAGTATGACTAGAGGGTCAGAAGCACCAGTAGTTCCTGAGGCTGCAGTATTGACTGTCTGTGTCACTGTGGGTGTGTGAGTGTAATGCCGCTTTCCATTGCAAGGTACGGCTCAACTTTTTTGGTTTTGCATTAGCAAAAGTTGATCACCTCGGTCACGGTGCCTAGGCTCCAACGTTGATTCTATGGCGATCAGCTGAGAATCCTGCCTACACTGATGGGACACCATCCCCAGGGGAAAACATAAAGAGAAAAAGGCACCAAAAAAGTCAGCCGTGTAGAGCAGAGCCATGCCATGTAGTGGAAATACGGTA
Source organism: Etheostoma perlongum (assembly GCA_026937815.1). Lineage (NCBI taxonomy): Eukaryota > Metazoa > Chordata > Actinopteri > Perciformes > Percidae > Etheostoma > Etheostoma perlongum. Next base: position 19,471,284 of record CM049379.1, read on the forward strand.
TAAATGATTTTCTCTGAGGCAGTTTCCCCCTTTGAGTGCTGAAACGGGATGTAAACAGTTCCACCACAGTGGAAAACGCAAGTTAATAAAGTTAAATTTAACACAGGCTGAAGAACAAGAGCAGGCCTGTGCTTTTCATTTATCCACTTCTAATCACGTAAACCAGTTCAGCTCTCCACCATATCTGTTTCAGTTTTATGCCACCATCCCCCGGATTCCCATTGCTTCTTATGTTGCCTCTCTATATTCTCTCTTCCTCTTTGGCAGTTTCTACAGAGACCTCAACGAGACACTGCCCTTAGCTTTAGTCTTGTTACCCAGGGTTTCCTGATTCATTTGACTGTTACGCCCACTAATTTCCATCCATTTGATGATCCCACTTTTCTCCAACATCAATTTAATGTCATTAAATTATTGAGCAATTTCCTATCTGATACACACTCTTGAACAGTCAACAAGGCCGAGAGGAAGTGGGAGAGTCATCTACACTATATAAGGGACCCTCAATTGGGAGCAAAAAGTTTAAAAATGCCAGAAATTACAAATATTCATTATTTCAGGAATCAGGATCTGGATTTTCTAGCTGCTTCCCTGTCCCACATTCATTCTTCTCTCCTGTTTCTGGTTCTGAAATTCCAGCCTGAAACCATATGGTAGTCGCCCACAGGGACACTGACCAAAGTTGGCTCAACGGTTGAGTATATAACATTCACCGCTGTCTACCACAGCATGAAAATACTGGCAGCCGAGTCTTTTCTGTCATGCTTTTCTGGTTCCAGCGCTGAGGTTTTCCCGAAACCGCTCATCTCGAGAGCCACTTCTCACCCGGCTCTGGGTCATTCACAGAATTTGGTCCCTGTGGACCAAACCATTCATGATTTGTGATAGTTTCTAAGGAATTATCTATTTTCTGTGTTTGTCTGCAGATCAGATATACAACTTTATTTTGATATAAATCTATTTCCATGCTGGCACTACATTTAGCATTTCATGGAAGATTATCAAGTGTGCTGAACAATATTTTATGATAGAATGGGATAGTTATTCAAAATTTCCAAGGTTTTTTACAGCACGCTGATGGTTTGGTGACTAAAGGCACAGTAATTTATCTGTCTGCTCCAGGTAGAGTATCTATTTCATCGGCCTCATAACCCCTAAGGCAGATGGTAGATCTGATTTAATGCCTTTTAGATGGATAGTGTCTTACTGTTTACAACCACAGGTGGGTGTGCTGTATAGCAGGCTCAGAAATGCCCTGGTTACCTTAGAGGCAATTCTTCATAATCTAACAAGGTAAATTTACTATTAGGCTTCAGGGTAATATATTCAGCATGAGTACATTATGCATCTCTAGAGAAATTACTGAGAAAAAAAGCTATGAACTTACATATTGTTAATCACCCTGAAGAAAAAGAAGCTAAATGGGTAGTCATGTAAATAAAATAGCTGAATCTTTTCCATTGCCAGTTGTTTTGACACCAAAGTGAAAAATGTCCCCGTGCAAGTGAGTAATATTGTTTTAAATGAGGGATGACGGTGGTTTTCAATACTGCTGCAAACAAAACTGCCACAAATGTCCCAATGGGTCCAATGTTTATTTTGTTATAAATATATGTTTTTGTGAAGCGATCCATTCTCCAGCCTGGACGCATTGAGGTTGCAGGGGAGCCCTGATTAACCCCTCCTAAATCCGTAGCACTTGGTTTGAATTCATTTTTTTTTTTTAATTCATGTCATGACTCAGTCCTTTGACAGCACGTCTCCAGAGGTAGAATGTTAAATCTTTAGACATTGCAGTGCACGAATGCTCAAACTATACTTTTAACATAAATCTGAAGGTTTATTTACATTCCTTGATTCTGTGTTATTAGCTTTATGTGATGGATCTTGATTTCCCATACAATATCACCTCTTCTAAATAAGAGATAAACCTCAAACCTGAGTAAATGAATTTCATTTTCAAAATTCATGATGTTAAAGGGTCAGCTTACCAAAATTACAGAAAAACACGTGCTCTGTGAATCAACCAGAGTAACACAAACATGGTTTCTGATAGATGTTATTTTTAAAGCTGCAAACTACATTTATTTTACCTTCACTATAATACGATGGATGCCATAATCATAAAGATGGATATCTAAAACCCTGGGCTCATAAAACCAAATGTTTTTCATGGCAAAATAGCTCTAAAGGTCAGTGAGAAAATAGGTTGTGTTTCCTTACATTGGGCAAACTGATCTGTTTAGCAGATGCTATGCATCATCCTGGTGGATTAAGTATGAGATAAACAATCTTTAGATAACAAACGCCCTCCTCGCCTTGTTACAACACCCATTTCAAGTGTGTTGACTTTTTTGGCTTGTGAAGGATTGTTATTCTGCATCATTGAAATGAAATATTGCTTGCAATCAAGATTACAGTGAACTCGCCAAGAACATCTTGAAATCATGATGATGCAACAACATGGTTTATCATATTTAATTTCTTTAAAAAAAAAGGACAAAAATCCTTTCTGCAGGACAAATGTTTACCATCACCATCTAGCAAGTACTGTAGACATGAAATACACCATCCCTCAAATCTTTGTATCAACAATTAAAGAAGCCCGGTGTAATTCCATCAAAACATCAGTGACATTAAATGTATAAACAAAACAGTATAACTGAATGTGGATTATACCTTTATTTAAAATTTTCTGGTTTTAAAGCCTATAGATATAATCTTTACACAAAAAGCAAACAATGTGAATCATACCTACAAATGGACAGGAGATTGGCCAAACAGTGCCTACTTTAAGGCACTGATTCAATAAAGCATAACAACACATGGAGCCACATGAACAGCTGAGAACCTTGGTTTGTCATGAAGCTGGAGAGACATTAAACACCATGCCGTTTCTACATCCTCATCCTCATTTGGGCTATTAGTCTGGCCGCAGTAATACACTCCGGTGATTTTGACTCAGGGGAGCCGGGGTGGGGGCTCGCACAGCCCTTCATCGCAACCAGTTCCAGCTGTTTCTCGATGTAAATCTGTTTTGAATGTGTAGATGTCCTCAGGGAGCAAGGTTCCCCATGGGATACCCCACCCCCTAAAGTACCTTTGCTTTCTATAGTCTCAGCTCAGTTTTGGGGCCTTACAATCACTACCAGGTGAGAGTCTCTCCTGCTGCCCCCCCCAATCAGCTTTGTGGTCTCTCAGATCTGCTGTCAGTCTTCCAGGGGTCTGCAAGCTGTACACAAACTTTACAGGAGACCTTATTCACAAATTAACCTCATTTATCAACACAGGAATGGGAAGAGGAACACAGACGGATCTTTGAAGTGGGAATGGAGCAGTGTTACTAGCTTCAAAAACACAGTCGGGTATGTAACCCTTTATCATTACAACAGCCCTTTAAAAGCCGTGCCAAGGCATCTGGCTTATGTTTGGACCTGGAATTGGATCTGTTTCTGTGGCAAACTTCTCCAGCCACCAGTCTGAGAAGTCACCAGCCAAAGCACACTGTACATGTGAAATAAAAACATACAAGCATATGTATACGCAACATGAAACATGTCTCATAACATTAGTATATACAGTATTTGTGGCTCATAGTGGCAAGCAGGGGTGATTGCACAAAAACCTTAACAGCGCTGGCAGTAAGAGTAAATAAAGAACTTTTATTTAAAATAAATTAAGCACCATTTTCAAAATGGTTGTCTCATCCTTCTTTAATTATTATTATTTGAGAAAAAAAGAGGGGAAATTGCTTAATATTTGATTGGCAATAAAGTAGTGGTATAGAACATAAATTCAACAGAAACTAAAGCTATCTGTAACAATGGTTTCAACCTCTGCAGTCCATTTCACACAGCATTCACAAGCTCCACAATTAAATGTATACATTTTTAGAAAAGCATCACCATTGTTAAGGGTGAATCTGACTTTAAGGCCCTGACACACCAAGCAGACAGTCAAGAAGTAGTGGCGACGAATGCCACCTGTGGTGTTGCCTCACGTGGCCGTGTTCTTGGTAAAAAAACAAACAATTGCACTTGAACACACCACAAAGACTACAGCTGACAGCCAGTGCCGGGTACGTTCTGTGCTTGAGTGAGAGAAAATAATTCTCCATGCCAGCAGGTAGCGGTAATCTATTCGTCATTGAAAAAGAGAAACCGCCATCTTATGGACATAATGTGCAAAAACAGATATTCAAAAAAACATTCTAACATAATTTTTGGCCTTTTTTTTGTGTATTGGATTGATTAGATGAGATGATGATGAAAAATTAGAAGAGCTTTCTGTGTGCGCGTCATTTATTTGCTTTCCTCACAACATTTCTTCTTCTTATGTACCAATTCACTCGAGCGGAATAGCCAACCAAAAAAAGGCAGACGAAGGACGACACGTGGCCACGGTGCATGACAACGCAAAAGCTAGGGGCGACTGACGGTCACCGTCGGCCTAACTTGGATCGACGATCTCCTTGGCATGTCAGGGCCTTAAGAGTCAGTATATGATCTCCTCTCTTGAGATTCAAAATTATTGGCACCGAAGAGATGATGCGAAAGTCAGGCACTTATCAGGACACTTGGGTAATGATACAACATGATACTAAGAGTAATTTCTGGGACTGGTGAAGCAGAGTTGCTCAATGTAGTGTAAGTCATCGGGGAGAATAAGCCTGTATAGTGACTTTTAAAAAGGTTATATTGTTTGTCAGAGTAGATACCCAGCTCGGTTTGTGGGGCAGTTAGGGGAGAGCTGGCAGAAATGTATTGTCTAATGTCAGATCATAGAATTACATCTGACCTAAGATGTTTGATATAGATTGCCTTTTTGCTAACAGGATGATATGATACATGGAGAAAAAGAGCTCATCTGCTGTGGACTTAAAATAATTTGTTATGATTTGCACTGCCCTTCTAGTGTGGAGCTTCTTCTTTAAGGTGCACTTACAGCAAACTGTGCCTTTCCCTACATTTATAAACAATCTTGTCTTTCTTCCTCTCGTTCTTACATCGCTGCCTACACATATGGCGCCTTACATACAGAAATCAAAAACACAAAAATTGTTAAAGCTACATTAAGCGATATATTTGATGTTAACATAAAATCAAAGAACTCCTGTTAAGTAAAATAGTTGCTATAGAACGATTCCCACTGTATCAACACCTTGATCTTCCTGACCCACATCGCCACAGATATGCATGTATGCATACAGTATATATATATATATATATATATATATATATATATATATATATATATATATATATATATATATATATATATATATACACACACACACACACACACACACACACACCTGTGGCGATGTGGGGGAGCTGTTTCCCTCAAATACGGCCTGAGAAATACATGTGTATTGCACCTAATAATCAAGTGATAAGTAAAGTAAGCAGCATGCATCAAGACAAGCCTTTTTTGCAGGAATTGGTGGCATAAAAGTGAGTGGATATCAGACTTACATTTGTCAGTTGGAAGGATAGGACTAATTGGGATGCCCATGTTCTGGCATTTCTGCTGTTCACATCTGCTGACACATCAGCCACAGGTACTTAAGAAGGCATTAGTATATCATAGCTTTGTTGCTGTGGGCTTGGAGTCTTTCGCTTAATGCAGCTTTAAGCACATACACTTCAACATCAACAATGATGTCTTAAAAACAACATCCTCTCTCCCTTACAGGAGATAGACAATTATCATGGTCTCTTTGAGAAGGGGCTCAGGCACCTGGTGATGGGATGCAGCCCCCTCAGTCAGTCCAGTGGTTGGGGAGTGGGTGGGGTGTGAGTGGTTGAAACAGAGGGAGGGAGCATGGGGCTTGGAGGCTGCAAGCTATAGACCTGAACTCTACCTTCTACTATTTCAAAAAGACATACAAAGGGCTGGCTGCAGAATTTATATAGACACTTTAAAACTTCTAACATCTCACACTCATAGGACTCCTTACATAGCAACCGGAGTCTGCAAGGGGCAGCTGATAAGAGTCAAGACCCAGGTAATTCCCTGAACTAAACGCTGTTGACTGCACAATCAAGGTTGAAGCCCTTGAGTTGGACCCTATCACACAGGTTTTGGGTCTGCAGGCTGCAGCCTCTGTTGCCTTGCATCAGCCCCTATCACACAGGGCCTGGATTGTGGCGATAGTTGAAATGGTTGCTGTGCTCGGAGTCTACAATCTGCAGGCTGGGTTTCCTCTCTGGTTCTTCGCTATCAGCTGTGTCTGGCCTAGTGCAACGAGGAGGACGCTTCTTAAAGAAGTCTGACACAAAGTGCACCTGTAGAGGAGGACAAATGAGGATGTTAGCTTTGGTCACTTTTTCCCACAGAGATTGGAGTGTAAGCATGTAAGGGATCTAGGGGTGGTTAGGGCAGGGCTGGAAACTGTGATTGCATACAGTATGTCTGGACAGGTCTGTGTACAGCTGTTAAGTGACACACAAACACACACCAAGACACCCACACCCACACACACACACACCTAAGAGGACCACACTGGGAGCAGGCACAACCCCTGAAGGCCATAAAACATTATGCCCAGGAGGGTCTAATTGCACACAACACTATGAAGGCCAAAAGAGTGGGCTTCTCTCGCTCTCGCACGCAGGCACACACACACACACACACAAAACAGGGAAATGACCCAACAATAAAGAAGCCCAGCTGGATAAAAGTGCTCTGAATGGACTTATTGCATAGAGAACCTGTCAGTGTAAGTGTGTGGGTTTGTATCAAATCACACTTTGCTGCTGTCACACTTCATTCCCCTCATGCTTTCTGTCAGCTATATGGATTTTTACTGCCAGACTGAAATAAAGTTGAAATATGGACCATTCTTCAGCGGCTGTTCTGCTTTGAAAGAGTATCACGGACAAAAAGATTTCCATTAAATGTCATTTTTATGACCTGGAGCAGCACCCATGTTTGCTTTTCCTTAAACCAGAAACCACAGGAGTATGACTCAAAGTACAGATGTCAACAGGTTTAAGGCCGGAGCCACTTCACAGAAAAGTAAATTTCAAAACATGTGAACCTGTTTTCTAGAGATAAGTGTTATTTTGTTTAGTTATTTCTCTGAGCTGATGTCATCATACAATTCTCAGTACAAAATTTCAGACTTTCTGTGAATTGCTTGATGATGTGCTTCCTTCACTGCATGGAGATCTCAGCATCATGCTACCAGACCATCTTATGACTTACTGATATCATGGAAAAATTATGTAGAAATTCCACATTTTGCAATGTTTGCCCTTGAGAGAAGTTGTCGTGGAGACTCACATTGAGTACAGCAACAAGTGCTCCCTGCAGCAGCCCCACCAGCACGTCGCTCCAATGGTGCTTGTAATCAGAGACTCGGGTGTAACCCACATACACCGCAAAGGCCACCAGGAAGAACTGGATGGTGGGCCGGAGAAGTCTGGCCCACTTAGCCACCAGTCTCGCCTGCACGTAAAGCTGGAGGAAGTGAAAAAGGAACAGAGAGTTGTCAACCAGGGTTATTATTGTTAACTAAACAAAAATAAGCAGTGAAAAATATTGTTTTAGTAAACTGAAATTAAATCAAAACTAAACCCTTTAAGGAAAGCTAAAACTAATGTGAAACTATATTGCCAGGTTAATAAACTAATACAAGTGAGTGTAAACCATTTCAGTTAATTTGTTTAGCTATAATATCAATTAATATATATATATATATATATATATATATATATATATATATATATATATATATATATATATATATATATATATATATATATATATATATACATACACATACATAATATATATATATATATATATATATATATATATATATATATATATATATATATATATATATATATATATATATATATATATATATATATATACACATACATACATTCATACATAAGACACTTAAAATTCTAGTCAATTTTTGTGACATTCAATTATATTTAGCTACATAACCTCTGAGAAATGTTAGCTGACCCTAAAGGCCTGTTCACACCGGGACGAATTTCGCGCGCGATATTCGCCGACGTTTAACGCTTCGTGACTAAACAAAGGGCGTCAATGAGAGTGTGCACACCGGCGCGAAAAAACGGCACGCGTAAAAGTGTCATTTTTTAAAAAACGCCTTGGGTTTGTTTTTTTGGTTTGACGCGCCGCGTCAAAAACTATCCGACCAATGAAATCGGCCCTTTTGCTCACGTGTCTTGTGCTTCTGAAGTTACAGTAACAAAAACAAACAAAAAATGGAAACTTAACCAAAACTAGCAAACATACTGTAAACTAACTAAAACTAAACTGAAAATGAAATCCAAAAGTCAAAACTAAAATAAAAATAAAAACTCATTGAAAATGTAAAACTATTATAAACCTTGCTGTCAACTTGCTATTACACTGAGAAAAAGATGTGAAGAGGTTGTGGTCTGGTTATCACACCATAGAAAGGTTTGGACCATGTAAATGGTGTCTGGACCAACATCTGTTGTCAGCGTTTGCAAAGACACAATGTTACATAAATGTCATGCAGTATGCTGACAAAGCAGTAAAGAAATGGAGCAATCTCCACATCTCTGCATTTGCTGTACTGTAAGTTTTCAAAGTTTAAATAGTACCTCACTCCAAAACACCAAAAACAAAAAAAAGTACCAGTTATTTTGAGTTTGCGTCTCTCTACAGTTGCTGGTAAGCCCCAAATTGGATTTAACTGTAAAGAGGTGTTTAGTATGAATCTAATTCATGTCCACTGTGGACTGAAACCCCTTTTTACTGGAAAACAGCAGATGCCAAAAAATTATGAACCTGGCAACAGTACAGACTTCTCTGGGCTTCGTCTGGACTGCTGTTGAAGGTGCAAAACCTTGTCACATAGCCACACTCGCCACACTGAGGGACGCAGGCTGCTGGATACCACAGCTCTGTCCAATTTGTTTGCAGCATTAGCCTGGAAACCTGAGGGCCACTGACAGGAATGGACACTTGCATGAGATATTCTGTCTTTAAACTGAACAATGTTGCTTTGCTTGGCCTCTTGACGCTTGCTGTCGAGCACTGGTGCCTGGCGTTTTACATAAAAAGGGATGGGGCCAAGGGTAATGAACTGGATAGGCTTGAAGGATAGAACACAGCACATGCTTTGATGTCATCATTGCTGGGAAAAAGGCAGCAGAGGCTTCCAGATAATTTCTCCTAGTATCCACATTCTTCCTCTAAACTCTTGCTCTGTCCTTTTATGTCCACAGACACAAACCAACTCTATGAGCCTTTTCTCCTCCTCAACAATTAGCCCTCGAGTGTGGCTCCAAATGCCAAGCCTGTTCTCAAATGAGATATCACACCGAGATATCGGCATGGAGATCACAAGGAGTGATTTACGTGTTTACTGTACACAGAGATGCGTGTTTACACTGTGTGTTAGGTCTTTTAACCATGGATTAAGGATCATGTGTTGTACTTACCGCGAGGAAGAGCATGCAGTACATTCCAAAAGAGGAGTGACCCGAGTAGAAGGACAATCTGGAGAAGAAAACAAATTGAAATGTGTCACACGGGATATTTAAATGGTAGAACGCTGTTGGCATCATTATCATGTAAAATGTGTTAGAATCTCACTCCACAGACAAACACCAGTATGTGATAATTAGCTTTAAAGCATAATGGTTCAAGTATACTCCTATAACACTGAGATCCCCCCCCGCCCTCCTACCTGGACTCTGTGACGTCCAGAGGATTGCCTGTGCAGTTGATCACCTGCATGTATCCCGTGCAGACCTTAGGGACACATACGGCCATGAAGTTCGGTCTCGGGCGGCCGATGGTGAACTTGGCAAGGTCGGTGAGCGACTGGCTAACAGATGCACCAAACAAGAAGGTGCCCACTACCTTGTAGAGTGCAGCTACATACTGGTTGAATTCAGAATTTGAGTACACCCTTTGGCTGTAGACCAGATAAGCCTCTCCAGTGGATATCTGAGGGAAGAGAGCCAACAGTGAAAACAGATCCAATTTTCTTTCTACATTTTTTGCATGATTAGAATTGAATTATTTAATTATTTAATAATTACTTATCCTTATACATCACTTTGCCCATTAGTTATGGAGCAAACAGCCTGGAATGTTGTTAAATGAGTGAAGTTCTGTAAACTTTTCATGATTTTGGCTTCAGTGAGATGATATAATAAAGCTCCATGTGTGGAAGGGAGGGGGGGGGGAGTTTTTAAGTAAAACTTACAATGATGACAGTGCAGGAGATGGTGACAGCCGCCAGCATTCCATGGGTGATGGTGTCTGGTTTTTGGGGGTACATGATGCTCTCGTCGTCACAGTAAACCCCTCTCTGATATGGCTTGAACACAATGGTCATTATGATGAAGGGCAGCGCCGCTGTAGCCAAAACGAAGCAGAAGAACAACGAGATGGGTTGGATTTATTCACCATATTTGTAAATATTGTGCTTTAGGGGAAATGAGATGAATGCATTAGTCACTGCCACTGGGCTTACATACCCGGGAACAAGGTTGATCCAAGTTAATGGACATCACTATCTGAGAAAACATGTTTTGGTGGAATAACGTAAGACAGAAATTACATCATTTTCTAAAAGCTGGAACGTGAAAATGTTTCTCTAGGGATAATTAAATTGTTTTCCCTTTCCCTCTCGGACCTCGAGGTCTAAAACCATAATGATGAAAACAACCCACAAGGAGAAAAAAAAAAAACATTCAGTCAGTAAATGTCAGAGTAGAAACGCGCAGCAAGGAATTACAAAAATAAACATTGCAAAATAGTATTTATATACACAGGCATGTGTGCTTATGTAAAAATCACACTCATACTCACAGACACAAGAGAGTACACAAATCAACGCAGACATAACTGCAGCTCTTTTGAATGATGTGGCTGTGTGCAAATATAATACCAAATATAGCCGCTCAAGGCTCCTGAGTGCACGAAAGATGTCCTTGAGATGTTCAGAAACATCCGAGCCAGGAATTCTGCCAGAACTGAAGTGGACTGTGCAAGTAGTTTGAGAGGACTTTTCTTTGGATGGGAAAACTTTTTCCCAGTGGAATCCATTGTAATGGATTATGACCTCTAACCTTTTATTACACCTTTTTTAAGCCTACAACAGTAAGTGTTTCATACTCAAAAGACTTTAGTAGATACAGTATGTGTAAGAAAGGCCTTACTTGATAGACATGGCTAATTTATCATTTTAGTAAAAGTTTACTTGAGAAAAAAAGTGCTTTTTAATACATTAACTCAGGTAGCTTTTGTTGGGTATTTCTCATTATCTTTGACATTTGAGTCAAGTGTAAAAAATGAATTAATAGAATGAAAAATCAGCATGAGTTGCAGTCCTACTGAGGAATGTACTCTCCACCCTGATATCCACTACCAATAACAGGCAGACAGACAGTCTTGGGGCCACTGTGGAAATGCCGCACAGAACAGCCACGTACTAAACGCAAGAAAAACAGCTGTGAAAAAACACTGCACATAGTTGAAAGTGCTTTCACCAATAGTATTACATTTCTGTGTAAATGAGAAGTGCACCCCTCCCATTTAGAAATGTCTGCAGCTGACATAATTCTAGGAGGACTTCCAGCGAGACTGAATGATGAAAACAGTCCACATGCTGAAGAGCTAAATAAATAAACTAAAGCAAAATATACAACTGGATTGATGACAACACTTGGTTTAACATCCACCCTGAAACAAACATGAAACGACAGCCTAATGTAAATGTATGAATACTGACAAAAAAAAAAAAACTTCTGGCAGGTTTTTCTTAAATGCTGGGGCTGTGGGCTGAGCAGTTCAAAAAGATGTGAAGGATGTATAGCATGTTAATGTGACACTATAACCTGAGCTCATTCTGAGGAAAAAACAAAACATTAAGACTAAAACCAAACCACTAATTAACTAATGAAGTAGAGATATTCCTTGAGTAAATGCTGTAATGTAAACAGTACACAAGGACACCTGTACAGTGGCCCTCAGTGGGTCTCACTCGTGTCCAACATTGCAAATATCCGAGGTGACATGAGATGAGTAAGGTCATTGTTTAGTGGCATGCTAACTGCACACATGTTCCTCACAGATAGACAAAGAGTGTTATTGGCTCAGTACGGAAGGGCAGCAGCAAAATAGAAGCTTTGTGTTGAGAGGAGAATAAACAATAGTGCTCTAAGGATAAACCCAAGACTGCATATGGACTCCTGGTAACCCGACCTCGGAGGGTTTAGACAAGGCAAACAGGGAAGAAAAACACACAACCAGAGATACCAATTGATTTCAACACGCAATGCTCTAATCTTCTTATGACATTAAAAAAAGGAGGAATAAACTCCCATCTTCAAAATTTCAACACAGTAAAAATACTCTTATCAGCAAAAATGACCTTCAGTTTTGACAAGAGGTCAAAAAAATATTTTCTTGGCAGGTTTATTATTGGGTCACATGCAAAATAAAATCTGCCTGCTGTTACCTTCCGACAGTGCCAAGCTAGCTGTTTTCCCCCGTTTCCAGTCTTTATGCTAGGCTAAGCTAACCAGCCACTAGCTATAGCTTCATATTTAGTGTACAGACATGAGTGGTATCAATCTTCTTATCTAACTGTCAGTGAATACGCGTTCTTCCCTAAAATGCAAAACCTGTCCAATGCATCTATTCCACCTCCCCCCCCCTTTGTCTACACCCCTATCTGTGAGCAGCAGCAGCTGGATAACACCTGTCCCCACACGGCAACTTCCCACTGGCCACCAAGCACCACACGCTTCCTGGATCCCTGTTTTCACATCTACCAGCCGTGTCAGGACAGGGTGGTAAAGCGGGTGAATAAAGTCTTATTCCACATATTTTCCTCTTTGCACCACCAAAATCCTGTTTGTGACAACCACAGCATATGTTCTCTTCCATTTAACTAACATCCTGTCTCAGGCGCCTCATGGGAGCGCCCTGAAATGGATTTATTGATGTAGCTTTTGGGTGCCAGCTTCTGCATCTGTATCCTGCATCCTGCTTCCAGCTGACAAGAAACAACTCTCTCTGGTGTAACTTTCCTTTTCACCATCGCTGACAAATGGTTGGACTTAAATCAAACAGATACTGGACAGAATGTCTTTACAGGAGTTGTTATTGTAACTACTACTACTCCAAGGTTCTGATGCTTACTTTAAAAAAAATAAAGAAAATTTAATCACTGTGAAAAAAGAAAACAAAGAAAGAAATCTTAAACCTTTCCAGGCTCTTCATATATCTAGTATGTCTCTTCATATATCTACGCTTGAAATTTGCACAGCATGTCAAATATGTCATTCGATTACTTAATATTATCAGTGTGTTTGCATTAGCAGACATGAAAACAAACATTGTCCTTTGAGATCCATAGCCAGCTGGACATTGTGAGATAAAATCTGTTTCCACTCCACATATTATTTCAGCCAATACCAACTTTTTATGCAGTGTGGAATGTTTGCATTCAGCACAACATCAAAAATCAAGTGGAACTACAAACAAAAGGTAAGACTTGTTTGACTATCATAACTGTATACCAGCAAGTTTTAAAAGGTTGGTGTATGATTGGGCCTGGACAAAGTCATGGGGAATGTTTATTTATTTAATACAGCATGGTAAATGTCACTTTAAAATGGCAGAAGGACATAATTATTTCTCTCTTGCAGTCACAATAGTGGTATATTAACTTCAAACTGTTTTATGAAGTTTAACATTTGCCAGAGTGGAGCTATTAATCACAGCAAAGTGCGGGAAAAATGAAGTGAAAAGCTTCAAAGAGAAGTGCCAGCAGCTAATGAAATATACCACCTTCCTCCATCTAACAAGTTCACAAAAGGCGTAATAGCTTTTGCATGTACATCAACGACATTGCATTTGTACATTTGCACTGATATGTTTTGCTGCATACTAAAAGGTTTTAAGGAGTGTTTCTTTGCACTTACTAAATCCTCTTAATAGCTTTAGCCAGTTTGCCCACACATTTACATTTCATGTACTGAGTGAAGTCAGGGCAGCTGGCCTTAAACAACCCTCCCTTGGCTTGTAAAAAAATAAAAATAATTAATTTTCTCATTTCATGTGTTCATAAACAAAGCACTAATTCAGGCTGACACATGACTTTAACTTGTCTTAAGTTACAAGTTTTGTTGAAAATAAAAGTGCTCATATAATATGATGTAAGGGTCTGGCCTGCCGTCATGGGCAGAATGAATGGTACATCCTGAGGTGTGTGAATGTGTTTCATGAGCGTTGCCTCAGTAGATCATATCTGCGAGAAACAAACCAGCCACTCTTGAAAAAGGAGACACGCATACACAAACCCAGCAAAAATAGACCCATCGGCAGACAAAATACGTCTCTGGGATACCACGAGACAACCCCACAACCTAAACTGACATGGTTCCATAGCTGCCTCCACTTAAAGACCAGGCTTCTGAGTTTTTATGATTACAAAACACAAACGGACATATACAGTATCTGAAGGAAAGGTAGAAAGGGATAGGTGTACTTATTCAGGATACATGAGAACCTTCTTTCTAGACACCTGCTTATACAGATGAAGGGAAATGCTGCCAGTTTGGAATGTAGCCATGAAGCTTACCTCCAGCTGCCAGTCAGAAATCTCCTGCCTGAGCCCCTAATGGGAGCCTGTTTGAAGTTGCAGGATGCAGGGCTCAAAAGTTCCCGCCTCACATTAAGAAAAGCTCATTTTAGAGGCTTTGGTTCCATTCTGGGAAGTTTAATGCTTCTCATTTATCTGGCTGCAATCTAGCATTCATCCACAGTGGCACCTTGGTGTCTCCTCCTGCACACATTGGCATTAGTGCAACAAAGAGCTGAGTAATTGGCGATGACTGCGTCTCAAAAGGAGAGTCTGAAAAGCATCAGTCAGAAAAGCGGAACGGAAAATTTAAGCATCAACTGATACCATGGAATAACAAAGATGTCAGTGTGAGAAGCAGTTTGCACTCTTTCCTTCATTCCTTCCACCACTGCTGATTCACATCCTCCATGCTGTTTTTTCTTTCGCTTACTCAAAGTCATTCATTCTTCTCTCTGGAGCTCCATCTTTTTGTCTGTCATTCTCTTGATCACAGTGTCCTCCCACACACTTCTCCCTCTGTTGTAAATATAGAGGCCTCAATGGGATGGTGCTTTATTTAGCTGGCAGATGTGCAATTACGCAGAGCCATTTGGACCACAGTCGCACTCTGAGGCTTTAGATTCGAGGCTTGTCACGTCCTCTCTCAGCCTCTCTTTCTTGCTTTTTTTTTCTTCTCATCTCAGTTTTTTTTGTCGTTGTCCTCTCTATCACACATTTCATTCTAAAGGAAAGTTGACGCCTCAACCATCTACAAGTTACACCAGTGGTTTAAGAATGCCTCACACCTACTTGCCCTTGTTTCTCTAACATAACCTGCTGCACTTGCAAAACCATGTGGATAATTATCTCCTCAATTTGAAAAACATACAGTCTGGGTTTTAATTATGCATATTTTCAAGGTGTGTAAAGCATCTGTCTGTGAGAGAGGGGTGTTCCCATGCCCCTGGGCTGCCCTGTTTGGTCTGAAACTTCCTTTCAGGGTCACATCTGGATATTTTGCTCTTTCTAATTTATTCCACCCTTATTTCTAGTTTCACCAGTGTGAAAGTCAATCAGAGAGTTTCTTCTTTCTGTATTTCTCCCCCCCTTTCCAATCCATCTTTCCTTCTGTTGATAGCTCTCATTTCCTCTCACATTAACACCATTCTTCTTTATTTTTCACCCTTGTGTCTCTTTTTAGTCATTTACTCTATCCGACTGTGCCTCCTCCCACTGTGGACAAGGACAGAGGAAGCCCTTTTCCCTTAAGCTGCAGTCAACGTTTCCACTTTTTTTCCTTTTCTTGCCTGCTCTCTCTTGTTTCCTCCCTCCAATTCAGACATGCACTGTTAAAATGACCAAAGCTCTGTATCAACATCGTTGATGTTACAAACCTTTACGAGATGACTCATGATAAAGAAACAACTAAAAACACTCCCTCTTTTCTGACGGTCTCACCTCAAGCTGGACTGACTAATGGGGAAGGTATGTGCTGAGCCTACAACCTCTGCCGGCGTTGGCCTCTGGAATTCTAATTCACATGAGCAACGCCCAACTTCACCATATATACCAAATCCTGCTCTTGCCCATTCTTTATTTTTAATCCAGCTGTTTGGCTCAGTCCATCATTTATGCATGCTTAGATCCAAGCAGTGCAGAAGGAGACAGGGTGGCAGGCGAGGTTGTAGGAGTGGTGGAAGGGCAGCTAAATCTGGCAATCAAAGAGCTTGGGTTTGGAGGGGATCAAAGATGTAGGCCACACAGGTTCAAACCTAAACCATAAAGATTGAGTTAAAGAGTACACCAACTATCAGAAATAGTGCTGAGCTTCTCTGAAAGGTCTGCCTAACATTGCTGAATTTGTTAGGATTCTTATGTATAATTACTGTAAATGGCACTATATTTAGCTGTTGTCTGACACAAGAGATATTGAATGCGTTTCTCCAAATTAGGAGCCACATTTTCCAAAATCCTGCTCACTGTCAAAAAGTAATCCTCGCTCACGCCGCTTCTCTCTCTATGCGTATGTTTTCTGTCAAACTTTACTGGAAAGGATAAACATGTTGGCAGACTCCTGCATTTTAATCATCACCATTTGAAAGACACTGGAAAGCTACATTAGAACACCAGGCGTTATAACTGTTTTGACTTGCAAAGCAATTAGGGGAAGTTTCCCATTAAATCCTAAACAACACAATTTCCTCCTCATGTCTTAAAAACAATAATAACTATTAGAACTAAAAGGGCACTTGGATAGTGCAGACCTCCACCAAGGCAGTGTCAATTTGCCCAGTCAGAACTCTTTTGCAAGATTATCAGAATATTCCGACACCACATGAACGCAGCACAAACGCCCCTATCTCACAATGTTAACAAAAGTGAAAAATTGTTTTTCTGCGCCGTGATTCGGCTCCGCTCCAAAACTTCATGGGTTCTTCCTTGGCCCATGCTACAGCCTTCCCCCGTGTTTCATAAAACCAGAAGTTTTCTGTAATCCTGACAGACAAACCCAGCTGAAAATATGACCTCCTTAGCGGAGGTAATTACATCAAAAGATTCACACTAGTGTCTTACATCTCCCTAAAATTCCAAAATGTTCTACCAGCTTACCACTAAACTTTGACCTTATCTGTGTACTTGACTTAACTTTTGGGGAATGTGGCTTTAATGTCTCACAATCAAGGTTACCAGAAATCATTGTGTAATTAAGATAACAACAACAACAAGGAGAACAAGAGAAGAAAAAGAATAAATAACTTGGCTTAGTATTTCTCAGAGGGATGTTCCTTGTTGTTTAAAGGGCTTCAGTTTCCATGACAGAGCTCTCCTGAGGAAAACAATTCCCATCAAGGCTTTCACTGAGAACTCAGGATGATCAGTCTTCCCAACACAACGGCATGAGAGACCCAGCTCCCTGGAGACGCTGCAGCACGGCTTTACCAACAAACTAACCGACATCCAGCAAGGTCAGAGAACAGAGCATGGGGATATTTACATGCAACCCCGGTATAATAAGATGAAAATAATACAAGGAAAAACGTAACAACTCTTTGATACTTTTATAGCTGTGGGGGCTTTGGGAGCAAACTCTATTGTATCAGGTAATGAATCAGTCAATACTAAGTTGCTAATACAAAATGAAATAACTCCACTATGTGTGGGGACTCCACCAGCTGTGAGCTCAAATCCACAGGATCAGGATACACAAAACTAATAAGGAAATACTATAACCCAATGTCAGAATCACGTGACGGGAACAATGAAACTTTGGTTAATCCTTTTATCACATTTGAGTGTAATGGGATGCATATTAGACTTTAAGATGAACTGGTTTTGTCACAACTTCCTTTACATCACATGGAAAAACAAAGCTACGCGAGAGTGCATCTTACACCAATGCCTTGCCTTGGGGTCGTTTAGTCACACACACATCGCTAACTGCTTATTTAACACATAATTAATGACACACACAAGCTCATTGCCATTCACATCACCTGCAGCAGGCACAAGCCATGCAGCAATGTGAGCAGTGTGACCCCCCCCCCGACTCCTGAACAACCTGCTGCACTGCACCTACGACTATGAGCTGTGGGCAGGGAGAGGTTAAACCCCTGGCCTTTCCTGTCTGTGCTCTCAGCCAACAACCACCGTCTACTTGTTCCGAGTCTAGAGTGACACAGACAAGAGAAGGACTGGAGGATACACTGAAGAAAGAATGGAGAATATTTGAAAAGCAAAAACAACTTAATGTCCCTCATGAATCAGACAGGTTTCTTATTATAACAAACCTTGGGTCTAAAGAATCAGAAAACCACTCCTTGGGGTGCCTGGGTAGCTCACCTGGTAGAGCTGGTGCCCATGTACAGAGGCGCAGTCCTCGACGCAGCGGCTCAGGGTTCAAGTCTGACCTGCGGCCATTTGCAGCATGTCTTCCCCCTCTCTATACCTCCTTTCCTGTCTACAGATGTCCAGTATATTACGGGCTTAAATGCACAAAAAGTGCTTGGCTCTAAGCAGCCATTTTGTATCATATCTCCAGTAAGAAGTTCAGATATAGTGTGTGACATAGTTTGAACATAGACGGAGGCTCATCCACAACAACAGTTGTTAGTTTGACCTGGGCAAGGTAAGGTGTACAGGACATAGAGCATGCAAAAGAAATGACTCTGTGATTGCATCTGTTGCTTATATTTGGATTTAAGTTACATAACAAAAAAGAAATACATGTACGCTGCATTACAGGAGATTCATATTCTGAGTCTGAGGAGAATAAAGAAATCACTTCCGTGGAAGAAAGAAGATAAAAGCAGTTGTCAATCAGACAGGTCAGCGTTGGTAGATTCACATGGGGATATTTACAATATGAAATGTAATTAGTTCCAAATGCAGACAAAACCTCAAAACTCTGTTTCCATATAGGCAAGCGGAATAATTACAAGCTCTACCATGTTGTTAGTACATGGCTGGGGCAACCTCACATAGGCTTGGGGTTGACTTGACAATTATTTGGGTGGCTGACGTGGGTGGCAAAGGGGGAAGGGAGAGGCAAAAGGGTGGGTAGCAGCTACCCAGACCTGACGTTAATCCCAGACTTGTGACAGCGAAATGGTGAGGCTTATCAAGTTCAGCAGCCTGGGGATGTTCCCACAGACGGAAAAACACCCCTAAGCTCTCTGGAAAGCCGGAGGGGGCTGAAACTGCAGAGCAGAGCAGATCTGCACATCCTTTTCTGAGTTCTCCCCCCAACTTCCACCACTATCACCAGCGCAGAAACAACAGGGGATGAACACGCCGCCAAACACCAGACCATTATGCAACGCTCGTCGGTCAATGCTTGTGGCATTAATTCAGAAAACTAAAGTCCCACCACAGCGGTTGGTCGGTCTGTCTGTCACATACACTTTTTCTGAAGGTGGTGGTGGCTTATCACTGCTGTTGATTTCTGCAATGTAACTGTTATAATCAGAGGCTTATCATTTACACGGAGGACCACAGGTGTCATGTCAACGGATATCTAAATCTATAAATGAATGAATCTATTTTAAAATGATGCATTTGATTGTTTTATGATGTTTTTCTATAAACCCTTTTTATTTGACATATTTATTGATGATTGATAGATTTATTTGTAATATACACAAAATATTATGTGCAGTGTATAGTTCATCTCCATATTTATGGGTTCAATAAGCCCATTTGTAAAATGTTTTATGTATTTCTCTTTTATTGCCCAATTAGATAATCTTTAATCTTCAGTCTTTATTTTTAATTCAAACAAAAAATAAAATAAAATATAATAACACAATGAGTGCATAGCAACACCCCAAAAGGAAAAAATCAATATCTGTAAGTGTTACAAATAATATGTTCACTCTGACTGAAAATATGTTCAATCAATAATATGCTTGTTATTTTTCCCACCCCTCATTCAACTGTAAATAGTTCCTGTATGTATTATATATTTTGTATAGCAAGATAGCAAATATACACAAAACTATTTTAAACACATACCAAACAACCCATTACCCTAATCATAACAGCTAATGGAAGGCATTATGATTATTGAAATGAAACATGCGGGCCACTGTATATCATATCCTATTCAGTTCCAGTCATAAAAGGATTGACAGCAAAATACAAATGGTGACAACTATAACCACACCACTTCATTATGTGTTCATTAGCCAGAGACAAACACCTGTACAGTAATGATGTAATCTCGTTACTCAAGCAAAACAAAACATATCTCAAACTGAAGCTTAATGCAAAACAATAGTCTGTGGAGCAATGTGAAGCAACATCTTAAGAAGTGCACAGTATGAAGGAAGTGAGGGAATTCTTGTCCTGACAGACAAACTATTGAAGAAAATGAGGAATTATCGGGGCACACACGCATATCACATTTCCATAAACAAACATTGAGCTTCCTGAAGCTCTGTAAAGTGCTGCAAAGTTTTCGGTGAGTAGTTTAAAGCATGGAGCAGCTGCAGGCCTGTGAGGTGAATGAGATTTCCTCCTGTTTTACGCATGGTGATACTTAATGTCCCATTTCAGCCTGGACAATGTTGCAGATCAGATACTGGACTTTTAAAGAGATACTGGAACACACCAGCTTCTGTGTTGTCCTGAAGATCTTCATTCTCACTCAAATTAAAAACATGTCTGCGTGTCCCTTTAACGGGAGACTAAAGGAGGCTTCCCTGAAGGCTGTCATGAGCAAAACACACAAACACACCGAGCGACTGGCAATAACCCGCTGTCCCCACAAATATATAATCTTCGTGGTATCACAATTCTGGCTGACAACAATGAAGTGCAACTCCTAGATAACAGGAGGATAATGCTGACTGCTGATAGTTTTGTAGCTTGGTGTCCATAACTTACCAACTAGAACGCACAGCACGTCCACCACCACGAACAGCTTTTTCTTCCTCAGCTCCTTCATCTTCTTCTTTTCGTTCATTCACGTTCAAATCAATAAATTTAAGACAGAATAACTAGCCTACTTTTTGTAATGAGGCAAACAAGTCCATCGACGCTCGCCAGCTTTGGAATAAAAGGCTATGCAAACAATGTGGCAACCTGCACTACGGGTTCTTCCGGGATCTTCTTCCCTACCTGTGCTGCTACGATTGACAGCAAAAGTGTGTAAAGTTTTTTTTTTTAAACGACAGCGTGTTAAAAACTGAGCAGATACGCAACAACACTGGAGTGTTGCGTCCTTTTGCGCGCATTAGACCTACTGCTTTGGGTACAAAAGCAGAACTGGAGCGATCCTGTGATTTCACAGCGCTGGAGGCGTCCGGAGAATCCAGTATAAACTCTTTCGTCCACACACACACACACACACACACACACACACACACACACACACACACACACACACACACACACACACACACACACACACACACACACACACACACACACACACACACACACACACACACACACACACACACACACACACACACACACACACACACACCACGCCACCGCACTGGTCCCTCCTCCTTGCTTCCTCGTCTGGCTCCTCTCTGGCTATCTGATCCCTGCGCAAAGAGCCAGTGAGAAAACCTTTCAGCGGTTTCGCTTGGGTTTTCTCTCCCTGCCTTGCAAGTCAACTTTTTATGTCTTTTCAGTAACACTGTATGGATCAGGACAGCAGTAAATCGGACACAAAGTGCGCTGTCAAGTCAAAAATACTCTTGCGGAATAAAAAAAGGAGGCTGGAATAAAGTGATATCCTGAAACAATTGACTGTCGTTACACCTGACCTCATTATCTGGACAAGAACATTCACTCTTGGATTTAAAAGTACTACACTGAGGCTGTGGCTTTAATCGAGGACTCAGCTCTGCCCCCCATTTCCAAATCCTCACATTGATGAGAGAGGCCTAAATGATCTCATCCCATCATGCACTCCACTTTCCCCATAAAAGCCCCACAGCAGCACAACACTTGAGTTTTGTTGAGAACTTAACCTTTTCCCTCAGTGAACTCTCCTCCCAATTGTTAGAGATTAATATTGAAGCTGACTAAAAAGCAAACAAGTTGTAAATAAAGTGCACACGTATTTAGTCAACACCGTCTTGTCCCTGGGAGGTGGACTCACACTGTGCACACTTGGTGGGTGATTCTAAAAATGTAGAGTACAAAACTTCCACCTTAACAAAGCAGGGAGACTGTAATATGCCCTGCTGGGACTGTAGCAACATTAGCATGACTTAACACCAGCAGGACTCCAGGCCATGCTGTTAGTTTTTTTTTTTTTTTCCTTTGCTCCAGGCAGGACGTTTCCCCACCAGCTGTCAATATCAGGCCACCACTTGCTGGCAACATCCAGCCATGTGTATAGCACTTTAGAGTAATTTGTGTGTATTAACAGTTACTGTTTGCATGACAAACACCACGTTTACCCCTAAGTCTATTAGTTCAGCACCCTTGAGTTGATAAGTAGATAATCTTACGTGCACAAACTCTGAATTGCAGCTTTATTTGACTAAAGGGACATTTACAAAAAAATAAAATTAAAGGCACTGAAATTAGATTATATGTACACTGTACAGCTGCCGACTACAATTTGATAATATGCAAATGAAACATCAATAATATGCGGCAGAATATGGGGAAAGGAGAGAAAGGGGAACAGCTGTCAGTACAAGGACAATTGAGATTTCTCTGCCCCCTTCTGGTGGTTTCTACCAATAACAAGCTAATTTCAACACTCAGAAACTCTAGTTAAAAGGATTGAAATATAAAAAACATATAATTGGGACAACATTCCCAGATTCATCCAGATATTCTGCTGGAACACGATTCACAAATATGGTCCCAATCCATAAAGGAATGCTTTTCATATTTGTAATTTTAGCCACCGCATGTTGCTTTGTGAAATAAAATGAAACAATCTTTTCATTGATGGCTGGAAGTAAGATTAAGCATATGCCATATAAGTCAGTGAGTATCAATCAACCTTCATTTCATACCTTAAAAAAAACATTTAGGACGTATCCTCAACGCCAATGGTGTCAAGATTTAAAAACAATGCTTGCGAACATAACCGCAAACAATAAAAACAACAGTTACACTATTTATCCTTAATATGCTCACAGACAAGAGGAGACTAATTCTCTGGTCCATTCGCTGGTGGAAAAGAGGAGAATGGGTGTTGACTACAGTAGTTCTGAATGTAATAATAAAATGGTACCGCTCATGATACTGCGCTGGTGGCATAATCATAAACCAATGCTGATATTCCTATTAATCTGCATCAATTCTCAATATCTTTGAGTTTGACCATTTTCCCCCCCCCAAACATTAGAACAATATGTGTCCTCCAGAATTTTACTAGTAGCTCTTCCAGCAGCAAGATCCCCTCCACTCTGTTGTCATGGTAAGAATGAAAACATAAAGAGGGACAATTCTGTCAAAGAAAATACATTATTACCAAATTGTCCTTGTGTGTGTGACAACTGCACAGAAATTCAAAATGTTCACTGTAGCTATTACTGATGTTTGGGCTACAGTATAAGAAAAGGATAAAAGGTCCCACAGAAGGTCATTGTCCCTTTTTGTGACAAAAAAAATTGTCTGTTAATCTTCTGGAACAAATTGCCATTGCTAGCTGGATGCAGATGTTTTCTAACCTGAGATAGCCTACACTTGTCTTGTTAATGTTCTGTGTTTAGTGATAGCTACCAGTCACACTGGTGGCCCTGTATTGTTTTGTCAACTGAAATGCAAATAAAGAACATTTATTCTGACAAAAGACTATCAGATTTACATTCTCAGTCTAACATTCACTCATACCCAGTGGAGACAACTCTGATAATTTAAGCAGAGAAAACAAAGCATCTGTTTTCTGCTTGTAAATTGCACTTTTATTTAAAAAAATGGTGGAAAAAAACACTTTGCCATTTCGTTATTCTGCCTTGTAAGAACCCTATATTATCTGTTTTCTGTTATCTAACTGCAGAGTAGGAAAACATGTTAACTTTCTTTAGCTGCTTTCCCCGAGGTGCCTTACATGGCCACTTTTATACATTTGTTCTCTGCAAATAAATAGCTTGTGTAATTAGCAGCGTAGCTCCTAATCTGTGAGTGAAACCTGCCCTGGAGAACAGGAGGCCAGATGAGATAGAGGGAGCTTTTCCCACTGGTATACTGTTCTCCACATGCACTTCTTATTCTCTAATATCATTCTTAAAACATGTTGCTGAAACAACCCTTCAGACAGAACTGCAGCTAAACAAAATGTACCGACTAATGTTTATTCTGTGGACCAGCTGGGACCATCTGCTGGTCTGGTAACATCTAAATGTAGCACTGAACTAGCACAGTCATTTCATTTTATAGTTCATACAAACATTAAGTAACTTAACGCCTAACTGCTACATTAGAGCTCTTTGGTGTTTGCCAACACTGGACAGCAGTCGAGTGCGTGCAACTGTACAGATATGGTGAAAATAATTTACTTTGATAAAACCTCCATGATTCAATGTTCAAGTTACTTAAAGAAGTCTTAGGATAAAAAACCCAATATTACATATTGCTTAAAGACAAACATATTGAAATGTTTTGTGGTTCAAGGTAACATATGGTTGTGATGCCTTATTACTGTATGAGATGGAGTCCTGGACATCTTGTAATAGGACTAATACATTTTTCATAACTAGAGATTATTTCAATTGTTGCCTTGTTTTTTCTCGCTATAAACTTTTATTTGCTTTATTTGGTCTTGTTTTGACGGCCATAGATTAAACAACTTTTTTATTTTTGCATCATTGTTAGTATAGAACTGAACTGGTAGATCATCTTATCATGTCTACATACAGCAATGATGAGGAGGGAGAAACACTACAATGAACACTGGCGGGAGGACACACACCAGGACGGTCCTGTCTGCATAGGCGTCTTCTGACAAACACACAGATACATTTATGAACAAACACACACACATACATACAGTCGGGTCCATAAATAATGGGACAGCGACACAATTCAAATCTTTTTGTCTCTATACACCACCACAAAGGAAATTGAATTTGAATTGAATTTTAATTTGAAATGAAACAAACAAGATGTGCTTTAACTACAGACTTTCAGCTTTAATTTGTGCATATTTACATCCAAATCAGGTGAATGCTGTAGGAATTGCAACAGTTTGTATATTTGCCTTCCACTTCTTAAGGGACCAAAAGTAATGGGACAATTGGCTGCTCAGCTGTTCCATGGCCAGGTGTGTGTTATTCCCTCATTATTCCATTTACAAGGAGCAGATAAAAGGTCTAGAGTTTATTTCAAGTGTGCTATTTGCATTTGCGGTCAAATTGCAATATGAGATCCAAAGAGCTGTCACTATCAGTAAAGCAAGCCATCATTAGACTGAAAAATGAAAACAAACCCATCAGAGAGATAGCAAAAACATTAGGTGTGGCCAAATCTACGGTTTGGAACATTCTTAAAAAGAAAGAACGCACCGGTGAGCTCAGCAACACCAAAAGACCCAGAAGACCACAGAAAACAATTGTGGTGGATGACCGAAGAATTCTTTCCCTGGTGAAGAAAACATCCTTCACAACAGTTGGCCAGATCAAGAACACTCTCCAGGAGGTAGGTGTATGTGTGTCAAAGTCAACAATCAAGAGAAGATTTCACCAGAGTGAATACAGAGGGTTCACCACAAGATGTAAACCATTGGAGAGCCTCAAGAACAGGAAGGCCAGATTAGAGTTTGCCAAACAACATCTAAAAAAGCTTTCACAGTTCTGGAACAACATCCTATGGACAGATGAGACAAAGATCAACTTGTACCAGAGTGATGGGAAGAGAAGAGTGTGGAGAAGGAAAGGAACTGCTCATGATCCAAAGCATACCACCTCATCAGTGAAGCATGGTGGTGGTAGTTTCATGGCATGTACATGTATGGTTGCAAATGGAACTGGTCCTCTTGTATTTATTGATGATGTGACTGCAGACAAAAGCAGCATGATGAATTCTGAAGTGTTTCGGGCAATATTATCTGCTCATATTAAGCCACATGCTTAAGAACTTATTGGACGGCGCTTTACGATGCAGATGGACAATGACCCAAAGCATACTGTGAAAGCAACCAAAGAGTTTTTTAAGGGAAAGAAGTGAAATGTTATGCAATGGCCAAGTCAATCACCTGACCTGAATCCGACTGAGCATGCATTTCACTTGCTGAAGACAAAACTGAAGAGAAAATTCCCCAAGAACAAGCAGGAACTGAAGACAGTTGCAGTAGAGGCCTGGCAGAGCATCACCAGGGATGAAACCCAGCGTCTGGTGATGTCTATGTGTTCCAGACTTCAGGCTGTTATTGACTGCAAAGGATTTACAACCAAGTATTAAAAAGTGAAAGTTTGATTTATGATAGTTAATCTGTCCCATTACTTTTGGTCCCTTAAAAAATGGGAGGCACATATACAAACTTTTGTAATTCCTATACCGTTCACCTGATTTGGATGTAAATGCCGTCAAATTAAAACTGAACGCCTGCAGTTAGACCACATCTTGTTTCATTTCAAATCCATTGTGGTGGTGTATAAAGCCAAAAAGATTAGAATTGTGTAGATGACTGTATATACAGTACATACTCTATACATATATACTGTGTGTGTGTATATATACATATAAAGGACCACATTCATCGAGCCAATGGAGAAAGTGTTTGTTTAAAGTGCAAACTGTGTGAGCTAAACCGTTGATTCATACTTATGGTAATTCAATTCTCAGACTGCAAAATAAAACACTACCGTTCGTCTGTCAAAGGGGGCAGATTGAAAATGTTTTCGCTATTTGCATCTGCGACAGGAAAGGCTTAATAAATGTAAGTTAAATTCAGCCATCGTAGTGAAGAGACAAATGTATTATTTTCCCATATAATTGAAACACAACGAATATGCTTATATTTTCATGTCATTGCAAGGCTCTCAAATACTTTTGAGAATTCTTGTCAAGCAAATAACATTATTTTCTGTATACGTTTTGTGAGGCACAGCACACAGTACTGTATATCAGCCCATACTTGTTGCTTTGCTCTCCATCTGACAGTAGATGCTTTATCTGGTGAGTTATGACTGCAGCGGTTCTCTGTTCCTTCACCTGCTGCCCAGGACCAGCAGAGGGCACCAGAGGGGCAAGTGATGGGGAGAAGGCAAAGGACAGGGTGGGAGAAGGTGGGGGAGTTGGCAGGAGGGAGAAGAAAGATAAATGTGCTGCAACAAATGAACTAACCAGAGTCAGATAATTGTCAACAGAACTGGATTTTGTATCAATGTTCTGTTAGCTTTCTCTAGTTGTTTATCCAAAAATGTAGTTAGGAGATGATCAATGCTTTGTTTTTATTGTC
This sequence comes from Etheostoma perlongum, assembly GCA_026937815.1. Taxonomy (NCBI): domain Eukaryota; kingdom Metazoa; phylum Chordata; class Actinopteri; order Perciformes; family Percidae; genus Etheostoma; species Etheostoma perlongum. Next base: position 19,498,763 of record CM049379.1, read on the forward strand.
CCTTGCTCTCTGATGAATGTGAAGAAAATAATTTGCATTCAATTTAACAACTTGGCAAAAACTAAGTGATTCTAGTATCTGTTAAGTATCAAATTCCCACCTTAAAATACTGCTTAACAAGTTTCCTTCAGTGGTCTGCATGCATTCTGATCAGGAACAATGGGTAACAAAAAAAGCAGTGAAAGAAGTGTCTGAACATCCAAAAAAAGGTCTCAACAACATCCAAACATCCTGTGTTGCATATGATATTATGTCATGCCCCGTGTCACTTCTCGCGTGTTTTTGTAACAAAAACATCATTTGGAGAGTAAGCTTGGGCATTTGTCCTGGTGAAAGATTTAGTAGTGTGTGTGCCACTGCTAATCTCACAAACAAGTGCAGGTGATGTATCAGCTTTTAAAAAGTAATGGTAACACATTACTTAACGTTTTCTACATAAGAGTGACATGACACTGTCACAAACACATGAACCATAACCATAACTTGTCATGACAAAACCGTCATGCTTACTTAAAGAAGCGTTTTCATAAACGTCTGACTTATGTTTTATGACACGTTCATGACAGTGTCATGTCACTCTTATGTAGATAACTTAACCAAAAGTAATCAATACATATTTCACTTATGTTTATTTCAATCATTTTTTTTATTTTAATTTTTTACAAAATAATTTTAAACAAACATAACAGAAGCAGTACAATATATAAATTGCTAAAAATAAAAGAATTAATAAAAGAGTGATTCGGCCCTGTTTCCTGCCTCCATGGTCTCATAATGACCCCCCTCCCTCAACCCCTCTCATGTAAACAAAGACCAAACAAATGTTGATCTGAAACTGGCTTGGCTTTAACAGGAATTACAGGAGGAGCTTCCACATGTACAGACATAAACGAGGAGGAATAAATAGGACAGATGGAAGAAAGAATTTGGGGCTTAATCCTTTCATCCGTTCCCTGTAACTTTGCCTTTACATCTTTAGAGAGTGTGACTAACGTGCAGAAGATAATGTACGTTGTGTATTAATGGATACATAAACCAATACATGACTTTGTGAAGTGACAAAAAATGTATTTAATTATTCTTAATAAGGAGGTATCTTAAAGCTCATCAATCAAATAATCAACTAATATTCACTGTAATCTTTAGTATATGCTTTGTCCATATATGTATTTATCATATCTATGACCTCACATCAATTCATTTAAATACTGTGCAATGATAAAAGTGCACTGAGAATAGAGAAGTATGTCTTCCTCAAAATTCATATGACAGTTTGACAACTCTAAAATGAGGGAACGTGATAGTTTTGGGACACAGGCAAGACATATTTGAGAAACTGTTAGAGAGAATTGCACTATAACATATTATTATCTAGATGTGTGTCATTTGTCAGTGTGTTTCACTATGTCTGGCGGCAGGGGTCGGTGAAGGAAACAGATGTTGGATTTGTTAAATCTACAACGCAGTTTGGATCTCTCACTCTAAAAATATCCCTAATGTACCTTTGTTCACACTTTGTTCACTGATTGGACGTTACTTAGATGAAAAATGACAAGCATAAGATCTGATCAATTCCATATCAGCATGATATCTGGACCCCAACATTTGTTATTACATTAGTTTTTACTCCCACACTGACAAGATTCGTCATATTCCAATAAACTTCTAATCACATAATCACATTCCTGTCTGATCAGTTTGTGAAACCTGTCCAGACTGATAGTGACTCTCATTGATTAATGATCTTGGGGATCATCAAAGTTGCAGAACTTGAGAAAAGTGTGATTGCAGTCAGTGACTTACCTATGTTGGCATTTACATTCTCCATTCACACCTTTTATTTTAGGCCTAATCTGCATTGCTAACAGCCTCCTAATGGTACAAAATATTCAACGTGATGGAAACGATCAGACATGATGACAAAGCACTGCACCTTTGTAAATGTCTTTGTAAATCTTCAAATTAAAAACACGCATTAAAACTTCCACAAAAGCAAAATTAAACCCTGCAAAAAATATTGAGCTCTTTGTCCGACCATGTTCAAATCTCAACATCAGAAAATGTTATTTAGTTTCAGCTCTTTATATGTAAACTAAATTCGGACTCTTCTGCCACCCTTCAAGTGAAGTGGAAACTAAACCGACATGAGGAACCGAAAAGGGAAAGCCAAGTACGGACTCCATTGAGGACATTTAAACTTTAAGTTTAAAGTATTCAGTATATACTTTGAAGAGACAGTTTACTCTGTGGTCAGCATGGCAGCAACCATGTCAATGTGACACTCTCCAGAGACAGATCTCAAATGGCTGCAGCAGCAAAAGTAGAAATAAACGTGATTGGCTCTTGCAGGAAGAAGTTTGGATGATATCTGAGCTGCAGTTAAACTTTTTCATCCTAATAAATAAGAAGAAAGAAAAAAAGAAACAGTGGTTAACATTGTCAAGCATTGATTCGTTTCAGAAAACAAAAACAAAAAGCACTGCTAGCCACTTCTGGTTTGTTTGCCTGGTCACTGCAGCTCTCAGCATCTGCACTGCACTTTCACCAGAATGTAGTAACCACACCCAATCAATAGCTCTGCCATGAAAGTAGTAATACTCATCATTCCACAATGGACAGAGGGTTCAAGTGTCTCAGTTTAAAAAGCGGGTTCAGACAGGCGAGTCACCCCCAACACAGGTAGTAGGTCCATTCTTTTTCACAAAGTAAGGTAAATGCACTTTTTGTCCTGGTTTGTTCAAGCCTTGTGTAAATACCACCGATCAAAGATCTTGACACAGTGCAAACCATGAATAGTACCACTCAGTTTTGAACTCCCCATGTCTCACTGTGTGAGAGAGTGTGGATGCTGGACGGGAGAGGAGTGCAGCAGGCTGCCAAATGCTTGGAAGTGTGATGGGAGGACAGAAGAAGAGGGAGGTGAGGCAGATGGCAGACTAAACTCTACCTGCAGCCCGTGGGGGGAGCCAGTCCCACCGCCTGCTGTATCACAGTCAGGGCCCTCGGAGACAAATGGTCCACTACACATGTGCAGCTGGTAAAAACAGGAGCCTGGGAGGCTATAGTCGTCATGGCAGGACGGAGGGCTCCCACCAGCCCACTGGGAGCTCTGGATGGAAGGCGGGGACTGGAGCTGAACTAGAGCTGAGGGACAACAACTGCCTGAGTCAGGATCCCGCAGGCCGTCCATGGGCGGGAGAGAGAAGGGACAGCCAAAGAGCTGCTGAGGACATCCGTCACCATACAAGTCTGACAGCCCCATCACCAGCTCACCATCTGGAAAGATCAACAAAATGTCTGTAACTCAGTCATGTAATGTTGCTTTATATGTTCCAGAAATGCTCACATACTGGATGTTTTCAGTTAAATTAGCTTTATCCAAAATAGTTTCAGTGAACTAAAACTTGTGTATACACAGTAAATACAGATGCTTCAAAAAGTATTTATGAAACTGTAAATTATGGCATCACTGAGTTTTTCTTTAGCTATACAGAAACATGCATCAAAGTGGCTCTTAACACACAAATCATTCCATTTGCATAAGGACCTATGAGTTGCCCTCTCTTGCCAAATGCATGGGAACAATTTATCTGATTAATCGTATACAATATGTATGATTATTTCATTTTGTTTCATTGATTTGCATGGTATATTCCTTATACATGTGTGTGTATTTGTGTGCAAGTTGTTGATATGCACTGCAGCCATAACAACAAACTGTAAATGTGTTCCTAGTAAATACAAGTGATTTTAATTTTAACCAAGGGTTACGGTTAAATGTTACACTTTGAACATATGAAATGGTTAATATCAAATGTACTTACACATTTAAAAAAAAATAATACAAAAGACAGGAGGGCCAAGGTTGAATTCATCCTGAAATCATCTGTATAGATAATTAGTGGCATTTACTGAATAGCCAGAGGAGGCTTCATGGCCTACTTAATGGTATACAATAGCCCTGGGCCTTTTGGCTCTGATTAGATTATCTTCCACCGGCAAGTTAATGAGACTTGTTCCCAACCACCACAGTATTCATATTCTCTCTCCAATTCTCTCGTCTTGCCTTCTTTACCTGCAGGCCCAGCCTGCTTTCTGTGGCCTGTCTGGACCGAGTTCATGGCTTTAAGAGAAATCGGGGAGTTCGCCTGCGGCGCGGGGACGGCTCTCCTCCTCTGGAGCACCATGTCAACAAATGTGCATGCACACATATACAGATACAGACATGCATATGTGCACGCACAACACACAACAACACAGGACACACAAGAAGCAGGAAAGAAGAAAAGAGTGGGGAAAACAAAAGAGGTGAGACATAAAAATGATTCATAACAGAAGATAATGAATATGTGATGTCAGAATAAAAAGCAAACCATGTTATCAAAACAAGACAATCAATAGATACAAATGAAATCCATAGAATTGCATGTTAAACACAATGAATAGCAGAAAATTATGGGATTTGAAATGTGTCTGACATGGTATGTAAAGTAAATGGTTAAATACAGAAAGATGCACAGCTCTTCCTGATTTCAGCGTTATGGGAAACCAAACTAAATCCTCAAAGGCACACTGGGATTGTTTTACGATATGCTCTAATCACAAAGTGGTAGAGCTAAGTGCTCTGTGACTAGATTCCCCTTCAAATGAAACTTCAAGAGTAGGAATCTTCTAACGTTTTAATGTGCTTGCTGTCCAAGCTATTCTGTCTTGCTGTAAACATGAGATAATGGGAATGATTTTTCAGGGTATTACGGCTGTAACCCTTGCTTCACTATTAATTGTGTTGGTCATCTATAAGAGAGCAAATTTACTCTATCGTGGGAACCGTCAGAATATGAGCCACCACATCAGGTGTTTGATTACCTTGTTTGTCCTGGTCCAGACTCGACTGGGGAGGTAATGGGGACTCCAGCTGCCCAGTGCCCATGGAGCTGTGAGACAACAAGCCTGAGGATTTGTTGCTTCCCTCCAGCTCCCCAACCTCCCCGTCCTGCTCTCCATCCTCTCTGTAGCACACAACCACTGTTAGCGTTACATACTGTAATGCGCATCAACAGTGAAAGGTTATCGAGACACAATATCACACAAAGAGCAGAAGAATAACACACCCTTACCTCTAATTCCCACCAGGCGCGTCTACGCTACGTTCCGGGCACGTAGCGTGCCCCGCAAGTAATCGCGGCCATTCAAGTAAATGCTTAAAGCATGCATGAAGTGGCTCTCCGCTCTTTCTACGCGCTTTCTACGCGGGTCGTTTGGACAGCCAGGCAGGATGTGAAACAGCAGGACTGTCCAGTCAATTTAACAAAACATCCCCCCGAATATTGTTGCAAATATGTCTCCTTTACAACACCACGGACTACTAGGGCTTCATCTTGGAGGTGGAAAAACATATTACCACATTACAGATCTTTTTTTAATCAGGACAACACCAGAAAAGAAAAGGCGCGGGGGTGGCATTTAGCTCACCCAGTAGAGCGTGCGCCCCACGTAGGCTGAGGCCTTTGCTGCGGCCCGGGTTCAAATCAACCTGCGGCCCTTTGCTGCGTGTCATTCCACATTTCCAGTCTATCTACTGTCACTCTGAAATAAAGGGAAAAAGCCCCAAAAAATAATCTTAAAAAAAGTTTAATTGCGGGAGTGGAAGGTACAGTAGATACTATCTTAATAAACACAACATTATTCTGTAAAGGACTTGTAGAGTTAATAAATTGTGAGTCGGGCAGCAAGACCCTTCCGAGACGCGCGCGGCAGAAGACAAAACAAAACAGAGGCGCAGCCGGAACGCAGCACAGACACGACCACAAGCACAGACACGCTCAAAGAATTAAAAAAAAATTGCATAAAAAAAACCAACATTACATTTTTCCAGAAACAGTGGATCTGCTGGATATTCAATATTCATAAGGGCTATTTTCCGGTAAACAAGACATATACATGTTGTGTTGTAATTTGGGATTAGATCAGTAGCAGAGGTGCACTATAGATAGCGTTGACAAAGCTATAACTAATGGGAATGAATAAATAAACAGCTGTAAAAGAGATCAGGTGTTACTGAAAGAGGTTCTCGGAATAGGACTGCTTTAATGGGAAGTTCACATGAGAACATGCAGGAAATCGTCATTGCAGGGCCAAATAGAATACAATCATATGCTGAGACATAGAGTAGATAATAGGAACATGTCTTTAATACATTTAAGATGACTCACAGCCTAAAAGTTCTAACTTTCCATGATATTTTTTTTATATATATATATATATATATATATATATATATATATATATATATATATATATATATATATATATAGTAGCTAGTCTTTCAGCATACTGAATAGCAGAAATAGCAAGATCTCACGTTCCTGTTTACTAATCATGCATGCTTGTTCCAGTGGTACTCACATGCTCTCTGATTGAAGGCTGAACTTCTTGCGGCTGAGCCTGGTGGCCTGCTGGGTGAAGTACTCATGACGGTCAGACTTCTTCCACATGTAGTAATACTCCACACACTCCCCAACGGAGCGCGTTCGTACCTGTGGAGGAGGAAAACGTTTTTGCTTTGAGTAAAAGCTCTCATCATCAGTCAGGAAAGACTTGACTGTGCACTCACCTTATTAGCCTGAATGAGGTGGAAGTTTTTTCCGTAAACCCGATAGCCATGCTCAAAATTCCTACACTCCTCCTCACTCCAGGCACAAAGCTCTTCTAAAGAGAGGGAAAAGCACCGGAGGTATTTTACATATTCATTTTATATTACACAACACATTCATTTTAATTCATTGTTAGCATCCTTTTCTTTTTTAATCATTTTTTTCTAAATAAATGCTATGCAATCACAGCTTTGAGCTGTAGATCAGGGATCTTCAACAGGGGGTCCAGGACCCCTAGGAGGTCCTCAGAGTAAATGCTGGGGGGCCTCACAAATTTTTACAGTTTTTTCAAAATTTCAACATATTATTAGCAAATATAAATCCCCACTGATGATATGCGTACTGGCCTACTGGTAAGGTAGTATCTAAGTAACTAAGACAGCCATCCACAGAATTAATTACTAATCCACTTTGCCACATGTATGTTTTAACATGACTTATAAAATCATGCAAACAATTATAAGGCTTAATAGCTTAGTATTCTATGCAAAAAGACGATGCATAAAGGCTTTTCATGCAACTTCATTTTATACGACATATGTAGTGGGGGGGTCCTTGCCCCGGCTCTCTCTCTCTCTCTCTTTTGGCTTAAAAAAATGTTGAAGACCTCTGCTGTAGATGATAGCAGGGTTTTGAATGTCCAGTTATGACTTGATAGAGCCCCTTCAGAAAAAGTAGGTGGGTTGTATTTTTTTTTCTCCCCATTCCATTTCAAACTACAGTGAAGGTCTTGGACTTGGAGCTGCTTACAGTTACTCCAAATAATGTTGTGAATTATACATAATTTCAATAGTCATTATCATGGCCATTGACTGGACTTTAAATAAGTATTACAGCAGGTTGGAAAAGGTACTGTAGGACACAGGAAGGTTCTTACCACGGAACACTTTCACATTGAAGCGTAGTCGTCTCAGTGCCTCTTCTGCATTAAAGTTGCATTTAACTAGTTCATACAGTGCCTGAGAATCAAGAGAATGGATGAGACAAAAGGGTTAGACTGTTAGTCAAGATGTGGTAAAATAAGACCAGTTTTTCAAGCCTTGAGGGACATGTTTTGTGACAAAAACTAAATATTAACAAAGCAAAAGATAGTGAGCAGTACTTACAGCACATGTTACTATAATCAGCCTGACAGCTGGATTACACTACTTGACAGTGTCTTTTGGAATGCAATTTAAAGGAACCTTACCTGTTGGTTGTCTCTGACAGTGTCTCCTCGTGTTTGTGTGCATGTTGCCCCCTGTTGGCCATGTGGGCTCTGTGCATTCAGCAAAAACTCTTCTACTTCATCCACTGGCAGAACACCCGGCCTCCACAGTAACTGGTCCTCACTGCTGCAGTCTACAGCAACAAGAAAAGGTTTAGGGTATGAGGGCAAATGCAGAGACAGAGAAAGAAGATGAGGATTTGGGAAGGGGAGGAGATAGAAAAAGACAGTGTAGGTAGATAGAGATGTGTTTGGCAGTTTTTTGTTTGATCCCTCCAGTGGGAGCGAACCCAACAACAAAAGATCTTTTCTGTTGCTTACCTCTCTCCTGGTAGGAACATGAACTGAGTGGAGGGATTTTTGCCTGGTACATAGAGCCAACCATGATCTCCTAAGAATGAAATCAAAGACACAGTCTGTCATAGCTTGGAAATGGGTCATATAATAAAGGCTGACATTTTGTTGAAGTCTGTGCTGTGCAATAGGGTTTAGATTTAGATTCTTTAGGCAGACCTGCCTACTTGAAAATACAAGGACCTGAACAGAACCAGGTCTCAAGTCCAAGCTAATCAGTCAGATTTTATCGCCACTGGTCTTTTCTCTGGCTTGGATAAATTAAATCAGGTTTCAGATCTTTTCAGAACAGTTTGGGTTCAGTTGGTCCAGCAGAGTGGTCCCAGGAATTTCATATTGTACAATGCTACAGTACATGATTTATACCTGATACAAATGGTCAATAACAACCATAGACTGTGTAAAAAAAGGACGTAGCAACCGTGATATCATCATTGGTTTGTGAACTACCGTTTTGAAGCCTCGAGTTTTGGCCGCCGCCATCTTGGTTTGTTGGAGCCAGGAGTGACCGGTGTCACTGCCCGATGTAAGTCAAGTGCAGATTTGAGTCGCGCATGCGTCACTTTTGTGACAAGTAGCCTAAAAGATGCTAACGAGAGACTTCTGTGATGTCAATACAGTAAAAATGGACCAACTTAACGAAGTTTGTTCACTGCTGGCTACAAGTTAGCATCAAACACAACAAGGGCTGTCAGTTGAATTGTGTTTTAAGCAAACGTTAGCAAACAAACAATAGATAGCTAAACAGTTTTTGAAATGATTTTCATGTTCTGTTATTGTTTGTAATGAGAAAAGTTTATTATTTCATGGATTTCACAAATTTCAGTTCGACACGTTATGCCCTGTGGCGGCTGCTGGTCTTTCAAAGAGGGGAAGCTCAACTTTCGGCCTACATCATAAAAATTGTCCATTTATTCATAATCATTTATAATATCTGTGAGATGGTTTCATCAAGAGGCATGGCCAGCAGTACATTTTTCTTTGTCACAGCAGTTCCAGTCAACCAGATTTGTCATACCAGGAGAGCTGAAATACCTGTTACTTTGACCTATCTTTTGCACTGAATCAGTCTTAGGTGTTTCTCCTCGTAAGGAAGACTTTCAAATGGCTTTGCCAAAATCAGGTCAACAATATTAGCATTGTCTGTAATCGTGTGCAGTTTGCTGTCTAGCTAGTTCACCCCTACAACAATAGCCTAACCTACTGTATGAATGAATAAATGAACAAACGATCTAACAAAATGATATTAAACCCAAAGGAGGAAATGTGGGAATTAGGTTAAACTGAAACAAGGAATGTTGTGTACAATTGTATGAAATGTGTGATGAAACTTGGCTAGCAATTTCACCAAGCAAATAACAAGGAATAGTTTGCAGCAGTTTGTCTTTCAACAACACTTGCCAAATCCGCAATGGAACTGAGCTCGTAGATTCGGCGACTTTTTAATAGTACAAAAATCGCTGTCAATCAAAAGGAGATACAGCCTTTGGACAGACCCTCCAATCATCACGCAGAAGCCCAGCGTCCAGGCCAGCCCACTCCTCCATTGACCCCCAGAGATGTTGAGCGTCCGTGGGTGGGACATAATTGCAGCATTTATCCAATGACCGCCTAGTTTCGAAGTGCTTAAAAAACTGTTCAAAGCAGCCCCATTGAAGTCCATAGAGGCTAGGCTTCAACAGGGAGATGCACTGTGACACTATGGGAATGTATGAGAAGGAAATCAAACAAACTCATCTTCGAGATGAAAGTGTTCTAACTCATTTTCAGTCAATGAAATGTTAACACAATAGTACATATTTGACCATTCATTTTTTGACATTTTATGGGAAGCTGGGGGTAAAGAAATCGCCACTGGTTATGCTGTAAACCATTTAAATCTGAGCATGCGCAACTCACATCTACACTTGACCAGAGCTGTCTGACTCATACTTTTATACAGTCTACGGTACAAGATGTGTGGTACAAGACTACCACTGCCGGGGCGGCCTCTAGTTTACCCAGTAGAATGTGCGCCCCATGTAGGCTGAGTCCTTTGCAGTGTTCCGGGTTGAAATCCGACCTGCGGCCCTTTGCTGCGTGTCATCCCCCCCCCTTCCTTTCTATTTACTGTCACTATTGTGTAAAAGGGAAAAGCCCCAAAAGGAATCTTAAAAATAAAAATAACTCCAGTGCCCATTGGATCAAATTTAAGACAGACCCCCCTCTCCCATAAATACATGCAAACTGCAACATACTATATTATGCTTAATGCCTCTGAATCACAATCTTGTGTATGTTTCAGAAAGACCCACTGATGATAAGATGTGTGTTGGAGTATTCGGTTGCTTACCTTATGCTCTTCATTGAAGGGAATAGAGGCATCGTCAGAGTCCTCATCTGATGAGCTGACTAATGTGTCTTTGTCTCTACCTGAGAGACAAAACATCAAAGTGGAGGATCAGGCAATCATTTCAAAAACTGTTTTTTCAATCCTCTTGATGCTGACAAATCACAGTACCTTCAAATAGTATTTCAGAAACATTATACATGTTCCATTTTTTTAGTTTATTAACCTTTCAACAAGTAGAATATATTGGTAGAATTCCATTGAGATACAAATCTCAGAAGTGAAACCCAACCAAGATGTAAATGTATAGACAGCGTGGACATGATAAAATGCTATATAACTTACTCAGTATGAAATACATTTCAGGATAAAGCAGTGACCGGTGAAGAATCAAAGATGAACAAGGCATCTCTTCTCACCTAATCTCTCCTGGATACATAAAGGAGGCAAAAGCAGCGTACCTGCCATATATTTGGTTTTCAGGATATTTTGTGGACTCAGCAACAATACTGTCACTACCAGGAGGAAGGCTGTTTAAATAGGTTTAAACTTCCTCAGTTTAGAAATATTTGAGTGGCTTTGACATCAGAGAGAGACACATAAAGCAGTACATGCTGCCATACCAGGAAGTTCCCATATCACATTTTACAGAAATAAAAAAATCAAAGCTTTCATGTAATTTTTGGACATCATAAACTCTGGCATGTCATGTTATTGCAATGTACCGCCTGGCTGTAAGTAACATGCTGCAGTCTCAGCAAAGCACGGATTTAAATTGAACGATGAAAAAAAAAAAAAAATGGCTCCAGGGATTTTCCTTTCTTTCAAGACAGCTATACATCAGAAAAAGGCCCCGAGTGTGCATGTGGGTGTTGTATTTATGAAGTTAAACCCCCATCCCCCCACCCATTTTCTAACTTTTCTTTTGCTGAGAAAACTTAAAAAGGCACATAGTGGCATGTACATGTACATGTGTGGGTTACCTTGGAGGTGGCGGAGCAGATCTGAGGTGTTTGAAGTGACTGAGGGGGTGAGATCCTCAGCTGACGATTCTTCGTCCTCCTCCCCAGGAAAGAGATCCTCAGTTATCTGATCCTGTACAATATAAATGAAGAGCAATGCAACAGCACATTATAGAAAAGCACAGCAACGAACACAACACAGAATACACTGATAATACTTCAGAAAGTAACGCTTCTCTGCGTTCTTGGCGTTGTCTCTCACCTTCTCCAGTGTCATGTCTGGCAGTCTGGCAGCAATGCGACAGGTCTCCTTCTCTGGATCTGACACTGTGTAACCATACAGAGCCAGCAGCTCCTCCAAAGGAAGCTCACCAGCCTACATACAGGGAATTACAGATGGAGACAGCAACAGGTGGACGGAGAGGAGCGTGTTACTTTCACATTTCTTGAAAATAACCTCCTTCAGACATCTGTCACCTCAATGATCTCATGGACACTCTGTGTTTTTTCGTCTTTTGTCCAAATATCTCCAAAGCTTTCACTTAGTTTGCAGACTCACTCTTGAACAGCCGAAACATTGCAAACAATACCTTGACAAAATGAAACCCAGAACAGCTCTTTTCATATCAGTCAAGATTTGAGGAGTTGAAGCAGATGCAATTATCAACAGCTGTGTTTTATATAATTTCCTGAGCTTGGTTGTCAAAGGAAGTTTGTTCTAATAAATGAAACTCTTAAATGTGCTATTTAACCAAGTTTGACCAGAAAAAAGGATGTTATTTTTATTTGCTTTGCTTTTTGTGGCCATGGGCCAACCTGCTACAAGATAAATGATGTCATAAAACGTTGATTTGGTGTAACAAAAAAAAAAAACATTTTGAAAACAGCAAAAAAAAAAAAAAAGGTACAACAGTGTCTAGATAAACAATCATAGACTTATTATAGATAGTAACTCGCTATAGCCATTCACTGGTGCGGTAAACATTTCCATGGTAACAACAAAATCCACCAATCAGAGCCATCACTGTTAAGCTTAGGAAGTGGGGTTGTGTATTGTGGAACTTCTCCATGACATCGCTAATAAAACATGTTTTTCTTGATATCATACAGCCTTCTGGCTTCCACATGGGCAAAACAACTTCATTTCACAATCTCATAGCTCGTGGTAATTACACCTTGGATGGTTTAGACATTATGGCTAATAATCAAAATCCTTATGTAGAAAATGAATTGGATTTTTATTTCCCAAACCACACGGTTGAACGCTTTAGGAAGGTCTGTAAAGCAGATTTATTATCTGTAAACTGCTGCTGCTGATTAGACCATGTTTTGTTTGCACTACTCCACCTTAGCCGTAATGACTAAAGGCCAAAGGGAAAGACAGTGACACTATGCGAAGTGTGGAGCTGCTTCTGTGTGTGTGTGTGTGTGTGTGTGTAAGTGCAGCTCCTGTCAACAGGTGTGAGCATGGGCTCTGACAGAGCTTTGTTACTGTTATGGAGTACATGCACTGTCAGGTGGTTTTGAAATATAAGCTGTAAATGGCAGTAGTGCAACTTTAGTCTGAGGGTTGCGTGAAAACAATGCTATTTGTGTTTATTTAGAGGGCTTTATCTGTTTGTATCCAAATAATGTTCTGTTTATTAAGTCTCTGCATTCATTTACATAATGTGATGAATGGTTTTGGTCCTTTGATTGATAAGATTCAGAACTGTGTTGTTTACATCATTTTTACTTGCAAATTATGTATATATATATATATATATATATATATATATATATATCTTGAAAACCTAACTTTAAATCAATTTAAAAAGAACTTCAATAACACTCAAGTATTAAGTGCATTAATTTAGTAATTTAAATCAAAGCATGCATTTCAATAGTCAGCATACTGTGCCAATGGGTACGTAAGTGCAGTAAGATGTAGTAAGGGTCTGCAGAAAAATATGTTGCGGAAGAGACTGTGGCTTTCATAGCCAGCAGCTAACTTTAACGTATACAGACAAATGTGAACTTGACCGTACAGCGTGGGACTGCGCTGCCATCTTCATGAGGCAAACAGACTCTTCCAAGTCCTCTAAGTCCTGTTAAGTCTTCTTCTGCTTCTCCTGCTGAGGGCCTTCATCACTGTACCTCCTCCACTCGCCACTAGGCCACAAAGTCCACACTTTTCTGCAAGGCCTTTTAATCCACCTGCAGAAACACACAAACAAACACAATGTTACTTGTACGGACATTCTACGGCATGCAAAACAGCATGGGGATGCATTATAGCACCACATTCCTCTGTGTGTCCATGGCAAACATGCACACATGTACACACAAACATGGCTGATCCTGGCTCATCCTATTACAGATCAGCTGACTCCTGACTTTTAAACCACCCTTTTTAACAAATGAGACATGCAGTAGGGATGCAAGTATCATTTAAAAAACTCCTACTGAATAGATGTGTGGCACTCAACTATAACTTTAATATAATCTCTCTAAATTGCTAACAGAATAATCAGACAACACTCTACAGATTTGGTTTTGGTGTTATATAATGTCAAATTCCTCTTAAAATCAACACATAGCTAATCAAGTGGGGTAACAGCATTTTCCGAATGTGTCAACTTGTTTTCCAATAGGCCTACAGGCTTTGGGCTAAAATAATTAAGACAAAGTGGAACATATGTCTTTGATGAAGACATGCAACTTGAGACCACGAAAGAGTTTAATACAGGAGGGAAAGAAATTCGGTTGGTAGGCTACAGGACAGGGTGTAAAAGGATGAAAACAATCCCACCTAGTTCACATTGAGTCCAACCACTCTTTGAATTACATTACACTTCTAAAGACACCATTCCTCGGCAAATAAGTTTTAAAAGTACAAGGAAAACCTAAATATTAACGCTGTGTGCCTCGCCCAGCCCATCGAGTGCTGTCTGTCTGACCAGGGGCGCTTTCCTGTGACTTGGTGCTGAACGTCTCTTCCTCTCCCCGGCTCACTACCAGTAGCACAAGAAGGAAATAACTAGTTCTCAATATTTCCCTCAAGTTTACCGCCACCAAGTCATGACATCTCTCCCAACTTTTTCACTCAATCCACTTCGTCGCGCTCCGGGGCGCACCTGAAATAGTTGAGCACCGACCCCGCCAGGCTCCCTATTGTTTTCTACTGACTTACTATCAAGGCGGAGGGAATGGCTCTTTAAAGCTAAGAACGCGGAGAGAGGCGATACGCTGGAGAGGTTCTCCATTTCTTTCCCCGCTCCCCAGTTAAAATGCCCCCGTAGCCCTCTTTCGGCCGGCGTTCCCCGGCCGGTGAAACCGTCGACACGCTTGTATACCGTACAGCGTGACACAATTCATAAATTCGGTCCAGTTTTTCTATTATTTGAGTCATTACATTCCTCGTTTTCGCTCACTTACCTCCGCCATTCCGTTTCTGCGCAAGCTGACTATTGCCCGGATGTTGTAGGTCTGCTCCTCTCTGTACAGCTCCGTTTATTGCCGCAACGATTCAGCAACATACAGTGCTACAGTTAGTTAGGTGCAGAGTTATATTGATAATTTCCAAGAAATTCGGCTATTTTTCTCTCGCTTGACAGCTGGCATATGAGAATTTCCCTTTTAGTTAAAAAATAAATAAATAAATAAAACCTCCCACTTTCGGTATCAATTTATAAATTGTAGGTTCTAAAAAGAAAATAACTTTCAAACATGAACGTAAAACTTAAACTCATCTTAAATATAGGCCCAATAGCCTAATGTTTGTTCCCTATTGTATATGCTATACATATTATGCCCCGTGTTTTCCCTTTGCATGTTTAAACAACAGGTTGCCACATATTGAAGTTGAATTTAAATGCCATCTCTCAACCAGCAACATAGTCCACATGGTGACTATATGTTTGTGCTGAATATGCGAATGAGGGAGGGGACAGACATGGTCAAAGCAGATAATGATATAATGTTCTTTTTTTAACCAATGCCTGCTTACACAGCTCTCAAGAGATATGAGAGGCAGAGTTAATGGAGGCCTATATGTCGACCACACCTGACTTTATTCAACCACAACATACAAAATAGATCATATGATAATGACATTCAGTTAATCTGTCCCATGTAGCCTACAATACAACTGAGTTTTGATATCAATCACGCTCTTCAAGTGATAAAGCCACATAAATAAATAAAAAACACAATGTGAACAAATAATCGTAAAAGAGGCATTTCTTTTAAACATAGTGCTTGTAAAACACCCAAAGTCTTATATTGTTATAAATTATAGCATTAGAGATGACCCACTGTAATTCTGTTTTACTGTATAATAAACTGAAAATATTATGGATCTTCATTCTTGTAGTTTCTTCTTCCTTGTGAAAACTTGCTAAAGTTAAAGATTTAATGTTTAACATGTAGGCTAGTTACATTCTAATATGTTCTTTTCACATAAAAACGTAAAATCATCATGGTAAAATCTTTAAAAATGTGCTGGACAACCAACCAAGTTCTCCAAACCTTCCTACTTTCTAATACGACCTATAAGAGTGTTTTAAAAATTAGGGCCCCTAGCAGTGCCAGGAAATACAACCCACATGAGCGTTTTCCATCCTAATATCTAAACCAGGGAACATAACGGCAGTTTATAACACGTCGTTAACATCATGAAACGGTCACAATTATGTTACGTTTAGACACCAAAACTACAAAACTAGTAGAAAAAGTAATAGTATCAGTAGCCTACATCTGTTCAGGCTGTTGGCATGAACCAGGCCTACATATAGGCCTAGCCAATGGGCCTATTGTTTTTATCCCCAGTGAGGACAAAATGTATCCCTCACTAAAAGTGATCAATGCTGCTTTACCAATAGACCACATAGTATATACTTATAATAAAAGCATTTAAAACTAAGTAAAGTGCTGTAATGAGAGCAGTCTATAGTGCGATAGAACGATCACATCTGTGTGGCAGTTGCTAGTTGTGTTTACAGAGCTCTGTGGACGCCAGCTACAGAGCTTCGTTGTATCAGCAGTTAGTAGAGGTGTTTAGCCGCAGATAGGTGACTGTGAGCCGGCTACCAGGGCAAGATGACAGTCCTTCCAGGGGCAATTACTGTACGTGACTAACTAGCAGTCACCTAGTCACTTAGGATAGCACACTAATTGGTGTGCATACATTTTTGCACATTTAGAATACATTGATCTGTTATGTTACTTCACTTACGGTTATTCCAGCATTGTGACGTAGTTCCATTTGTTTTGTAAAGTAAAAATAACAGACACAAATTCTGGTCTCCTGGGAAAAGTCCAGTGTTTGTTTTTATACTTCGTCACCTTCCTTTTTGCTTCATTCCTTGCTCCCTGCAAAACTACCACAGCCACTGGAGGACGACGCCACAATAAATGTAAATGACTCTAAATGTTGCTTAAAATGAAGACTCATGGGTAATTTTTTCAGGGGACAGTCTCTCAACAAAAGGTGTTTCCTACTACACTGTAAAGAGGCTTCAGGTTATCACATCACGCTTTCACGCAAGTTGAATACTGGATGAAGATTGGCTTCAAACTATTTGTGATGTCACAAATCATGCGTGTAGGCCAAGTCCTGAAAATGGGATTTTCAATAAGCACATATAACTTTAAGCAGCTGAACATGAAAACATCCATTTAGTGTCAAACTCTGCAAATCCATAATTCAGTTTAATGTTGAGTGAAACTTGAAAAAGAAGAAACATTTTGATTGGAGGGTAACTTTAACTGATATTTGTATTTAATGAAAGATTTAGAGAAGTCAAGAAAAGACACCAGTGCGTCAGGATCTTAGTTTAGAGATGTTGAAGTTTTGTCCCCATACTGTATGGATCATACCAGCCTGAGCCTTCTCATTCTCTATATGTAAAATGGGTTTAATTATTCATGTAGATGTACTTCTCCACGTCAACTTGATGTTACTGAATTCGAAGTGTGTGTCTGGGCATTTAAGTAAATCAATAATGGTTCACTAAAGACATTGTAATGCATAAACCTTACAAGGCCTTTATGCACTTTACAAAATAAGTTTTAAAAACACCCACCCATATCTTATAAGGAGTATGGTGGCTTGTTGTTGTGGCTTATTCTTGAGTTTAATGTATTGAAGTGTTTATCAACCTGTTTTAAAAAAGCTTGACAGTTTTAAGCCCCCAACGTCTTCTTCCTGGCAGCGCTGCGACCGTTGACTTCAAGCCACCTAACTCTAACCTTAACTCTAAGTAACGTTGGGGGCTTAAAATACCGATATGCATTACAAAATTGGCCTTAGTCTGAAATATAAAGAAAACCCATTCAGTTATACTGTAACACCATGTTTTTCCAGCTGTCAACATTACCTTAGTCAGTCACATGTGTCAAAAGGTACTGCAGAGAAAAGAACTTTGTGTTCAACAAAAGGTTAAACCACACAGAGAGAAAACAGAACAAAGCACATCTGTTAGGGAGTGTGTGAGTGCATACTCTGGGTTTTCTAACGTGTCAGGCATGGTCTATTTTTAGTATATAGTATATAGACATTTTGTATGAACAAATGTCCTGAGAAGGTCTTTACAGCCTAAGAAAGTTTCATGGGTGTGTATTAGCTAGTTGGTTTAGCTATTTAGAGTAATGCACAATATGGATTTCAACAATACACAAACAGGATATACTTAAGAGAATAATAAACGCAAACCTACTCAAAATCAATTCAAAGTCACACAATTGTGACAGTAATAACAAAAATTTGCTGACCCAAGTAGACATCACGAGAAAAAATGTCTTGTCAGCATGAGAGCCACCTAGCACATATAGATTCAATATATATGCTTCTTAATTAATCTGCATATCTAATATTTTGTGTTTCATAATACAGGTGTATCAGACAACTGATTATTTTATTATTTCCACTTGAGTCACAGAGAACATGTGAGAGGTTTGGGTGAACCAGGTTGGATCAGGACACTATATAAGATGTTCATCAACAGGCAGCTCCTCCCTCACTGACAGACCTCTGCTCTCTTTAATAACTCTCAGTAAAAGGGCTTTAGTGGGGTTTTACAAGTAAGGACTTTGTTATGTCCCTTGTTTCTTCAGGGTCTTTAACTCTTTCTGCGTGTTTTGTGTAAATGAGAAAAGCTGTTCACAAAAAGAGCAATTGGATGTTTTTGTAAGGCTTTGTTGGAGGTACCGCCAGGGACATGTCTCTACCACTTGAAATGGTCGCTTTTGTTCCCATCACTGTTTGAAAGCAAAATTGTTGAAAAATAATCTGAAAAATAGAACAAAGAAAACACAGATATGTTGGATATGTTTTGAATGTGCAGTTTTGAACATAATCAGAAATCTTGCTTAAACACATCCGAGCTATTAAAGTCCCAGAGTTTCTAAATTAATTAAAAGGCTGTGAACAAGCACATTTAAAAAGGTTACTTCCACAAACAAAAGACTTAAAGAAAGAGGGCAGAGTAAATCATGCCTACATCACTTTATTCCTTTATTCGGATCCCCATTAGCTGCCAACAATGTAGCAGCTACTCTTCCTGGGGTCCACATACAACAATCACAACATATACATATACCAAACCAATACCAAATTTACATAAAAACTACATGTGTGTGTTAACTCAGCAGGGATAACATTAAATGAGAACAGTTGACACAGAATGCCTGAGCGTCTTACTGCATTCTATTTCATAATGTTTGAATGTCTTCAATCATCACCTGCTGCATTATTTTGTGTTTTCCTTTACATAAATAAAGATAATTCCTCCATAAATGTTAGCATACATATTTGCCAGAATGCAGGAAATGAAGTTTTAAAGCACACACAAAAGATCCTGGGGGATGGTGTCTGTTACACGGTTAGGCCTTAAGTTAAGAGGTCTGATTGTGGAGTTTTTCAGACAGCCCTTCTGCAGTATGTGAAAAGATAGTGAACAGTGAGGAGACTAGATGACTAGATAGACTTAGATGTAGGCAGAATAGGCTGCTCAGGAGACTGGAATAATGACACAAACTTGTTGAGTTTATTCAACTACCTTTAAGTGAAAATGTTGCTTAGTATGTTGTGTAAATTATGCCAGTCTTTTTCCAGAACAAATTCTAATGTGATATATACATATGCAGTATAGACATGTTCTGAATGTGGTGATAATAGCAAAGAATTTGAAGTGCATCATAGGGAACTGGGCATTGACCCATTACCCATTATACCCTGCTGTGGCAGGGAACACTACACCTGTACTGGCAGATGTGAAACACACATTATACTACATGGCTGTTGGTAGTTTTCTCTCTCTCTGTCTTTGTGTCATATTTACTGTGAAGTTTACTGGATGTTCTGTGGTATGGTCTGTTGTCCTGCTAAGGTGAAGTGCTATTTGAGCACATTCCATCATGGTTGTCTTCATTATTCATCCTGTCACGTATGACTTAGACCCAGTACATTCCAGGGTCTGATGGACTTTCTTTACTTAAGATAGAGCAGAAAGTCTGAGGAATGCAGATACACAGAGGACACACTGAAGACAATAAAACTGAGTTCAGTAAACATTCTGTGTGCAGAGGTTCCTCCTGTTTTCTTAGTCTTTAATGAGCATGCTTTTTGTTTGCTTTTATCCCTCATCATTCTGTAGTAATGTCTCTGCTTTCTCTCTGAAAAAGGATGGAGACTTGTGGACAATGGCAGATCCAGGAGCAGGTTTGGCCTGTCTTCGTTGGCTGAGAGCTTTGCTAACCTGCTTTGCCCAGATGCCCCAGCCACATGCTGCAGGGAAGCAGTCAGCAGACATGCCTCAGCACACATCAGGGTTTGTCCCAGAACATACACACTCCTCTGCTGTAAGATATGAGTGTTTGTGTAGAATGATATGGTGGTGATGCATGCATGGGGCTTTAGGATTAAGATGATGATGATGATGGGGTGTATGTGTGTGTGTGTGTCTGTGTGTGTGTAATCAGTTTTCCCAAATGCAAATAAAAAAATAAATGCTGTTTGAAATTTGCTGATGTTATTACCAGTAACAATGTAATGTTTCCATAATGTTTCAGAATTTCTGAGTCACCACGGTAACCACTGAGCTGTCACAAGAGCCTTCCACAACATGTCATCCACATGTCATTCACAAGTGTGTTCCCATGGGACATCGTATGTGCCGTCATGTGACACTTTATATCAGTGTTTATGACTAAAGTACAATCAGTCTTTTCAACCATAGGAAATGTAACTACAAAATTGACTTTGGTGTGATAGAATGCATGTTGAGTGTAGTTCTATGCTGTTATGACAGCCATACAAATGTATCTACCTACCTGTTATGACCAGGCAAAGGACAGAATGGGAGAAAACATGGTATGCATTGTTATTAAGTAATTAAATGCTGCTTTGATTACCCTACTGTACTGCAACAAATTAGAAAAGAATGGAAGGAGGGAGTTATTTTCTCATTCGTTGAATTACTTCATTAGCTTGGCTGGTCAACACTACTTTCTGTTTCATTTTGTCACAGAGCACATGGTCATCAGCAGACTAACCAAGACAAACCACTGCAGCTCACCCATGAAAATAACAAAATAACAAACCAGATGAGAACATACAAACTGCACTTTAAGTGCCTTTGTTTTCCTAATGAAGACAATAAGGTAATTGTTTCATCATTGGGCACAGTTGATTATTTTGGTACATTCTTGTTTACTTAAATGTACTTGCTCAAGTACTTTCAAAGGTACTATTTAGAGTTTTTTAAATGTAATAATTGTTGTGTACTGCCAATGTATGAAGGGATTGTAACTTAACTTAAAAACTGAGACCTTTCTTGGGTGCCTATAACAGCCTGGGGACTGTTTATGTGCCTTGCCTCTAAGAATATTGACAGTGTCATTTTGAAGTGCAATTTCAGTTTTGTGTAATGTGATCATTGTGGATTATTATGTGTAAAATTGCAAAAATATCATTCATACATTCATACATGATGGCAATTAAAAACTAATCCACTTCAACAAAGCAAACTATAAGTGCTTTTCTTGTCATGAGCATCAAGGCGTGACGGTGCAAATTCAACTCATGTTTAGTAACATAAACGTTAGAGCCTATTAGTTGGTGCGCAAAGACCTTGAAATCCATTCTGCTGTTAGCATCATCATTTAGCCATTCAGCTCCTATGGCGCCATTTTAATGCTACCAAGCACTCACCAGCCGTTAGCCGGAAGCGTTTAAAGACTTTATTTGTCCATTTTTTATTTATAAAATAACATGACAATGTATAAAAGGTTCCATTACCTTGTATCTTATGTTATGGCTCCGTAGCAGGTGTTTTTGTAAAAATAGGCTAATTGAATGGAAGAATTATGGTATTCTTTGGTAGCCTGAGTAACTTTAACCGTTGTTCATGTGAAATCTAAAAGACAGCCTGATGCTTTGTTTAGAGACTATTTGTGGGTAGCTCTTTGCTGTTGAATTCCTGTTAATAAAATATAAATCTTGTATAGTGCTACACTTGTAGGTGTTAGGAATCTTTTTAAGTCATTGTCTCAAGTGCACGCCCCCCTCCCCCCGGTGAAAGGCCACAGTATAGTTTCAACAATGTGGACAGGTAAGCTTGACGTTATCCACTCAAGACAGTATTTTGCTATGTTAGCTGGCTAGCAATTTGTCTGTGTTAGTAAGCAAGCTAATGTTAGCTTATATTAGCCAGCTAAAATCCAAACCACAATATTACAATATATTTTACATGCTTTCCAGTAGTGTTAGCTTACCTGACACTTAACGGCCATCAGTCAGTCAACAAAATACACCAAAGTACCAAATTTGTGAAGCGCTTTTGGTCCCAAGAGAGCAGGGAATATTTAGTAAATCATCCTATAGTCAGTCAGTAAACTACATGTAGGCTATGTGTCAAATGTCATACTGTAGTGCATGTTTTTGTAAGGCACCCATCTTTATGTAGGCTACTGTAGCTCATATCATTTCAACACATACTATGCATATGCATCTATTTAAATTTTCTGGCTCAAAGGCTTTTACAAACACAAGAATTCACATTTTACTCCCTTGTGAAAGTACATCAGTCAGTGTGTACTGCACACATTCTTTGAAATGCTGTCAATCATTCGGCTTCTGCATTGTTCGTTTGTTGTTCCCAGACTGTTATTTTGAGAAGCAGTAACGCTTCGGGATAATTTTCCGTCTTTCTCTTTTATCCACAATTTTGGTTTAAGTTAATTGCTGATTTGTCCTCTAAATATAAAAAAAAATAATAACACGGATTAACAAAGATAATTGACCACAATACTTTAAGATGAAACAATGTCTGAAGTGTTTTGAAATGTCTATTACACAGACACTATAAATCAAACATGATGTATAAGAATTGTATTGTGTACCAATTTATATGAAACTTGTATTGTTGTCATGAGCACAATTTGACAAAATCAAGTTACTATTTTAATGTCAGTTTTATTTTTTCAAGCAGTTAACTGGAACAGGAACAACCCTAACCCTCATACATTACAGTGTACATACTGGAGTATATTTGCTCTTGCTGGGAGGTTTCTCTTTTTTGGTTACACTGTTATTTGTCTGTATTCTACATTATAGTGTGCATCTGTTTTATGCCCGTATTATATCATCTCAACTCGGTAACTACCTTTCCACAAGGGGGCAATGCTGTCCTGTGCATGGGTTGATTGAGGCATTGACTATGTCAACAATTCTCCTACATCTCTGTTGGTACACATTGAAGTCAGGTGTGAAAATGGTAAAGCTAACTAACATAGTTTATCCTGAGCTCATTTATCTTGAGAGCATTCCTCTGTTAGTTCCATATTTGGTGTATATGTTTTGTGCCTGGCTGCCTCAGATGGGATAATAGATACTAGGAGTGCAGTGAAGTCATAATTGCGATAATTTTCAGACTGCTGGCTGCTCTGTTTGCTCTCACGTTATTACATACATACAAATATGACTCACCACATCTCTCTATCTACACTTTGCATGTTTCTGCATTGAAAGAAATTTTGTTTTTAAAAAACACTAAACACTCTACTGTAGCTAACACATAGTTTGACTGCATGTCGGTTTTTCATTGCATATGTTCACAGACGTATAATTAGTACCCGTTCTTGTTCCTTTACTGACCATTTACACTGGTATTTCTCTTTCTCTGTCTTTTCCCAGTGGCTCTCTAAACAGGATGTTTGTGTCTCAGCGGGGCAGCCACCAGCCGACTAGTACAAAGCTGATGACCAGATAGTGTGGCTGTGGAGTGCCCAGTTCTCCCAGCGTTGTAACAGATTAACTAGGATTTAGGCTTTCCATTTGAATTCCCTACTAAACCAACACGCCGCAAGAGACGGCAAAACACAGGAGGTCATGTAGCCGACAGCAAGCTTCCCCCTGGACCGCTGTTGCCTTGACAGTGAAGTCCCCCTCCATGTTTTATTTCAAATTGCTTCTAAGCCTCACAAGTATTACACATACACAGGATAATAGTTGTCTTTCCAAGAGAAACAGTGTAGTGATAATTATGACAATAAGGAGGAAAGGGCCAGAGAGATCTCTGAGTGTCCCAGGTCTTATCTACAGGAGACAATAGCCGATATGTTTGTGTGCTAATGCACCGACAGGGATTGTCACACAAGAGGAACCAAGTTTGAAAGTGCCGTGCTTTATGGTCCCTAATAATTCAAGCTACAATGATGGTTACATTCAAAGGTGATATCATGAGACCCACGGGACTTGGGCTTCCGTGTATTGTGCTGCAATATGTGTGAACTCCCCACATCAGATGCCTGGCTGGGCAGTGGTTTGTGGAGAACAGGATCTGAATCATGAGTACAAGTTGTTTCATGGCAAAACAATGTTGCACAAGTGTGAGTTATTTAAGAACAATTTGGTGCTATTCAGTCTCTTAAAGAGAAGGTGGACCACCAACTACAGCGCTTCCTTTATGCAATTAATCCACTAACTTAAAAACCGTAAAAGCAAAAGCAGGGAACATGTTCTGTTTTGGTCTCTTGTTAATAAAGCCTGTTCTTTTACCATAGAAGAAGAGCAAGTTTTCATGGAAACAGTGGAGGGTATTTCCTGTGAGACGCAATAAGCTCAAATAAAAAACACAGGAGTGGAAAGATGTGTGTGGCTCTGCCCTGTCCTGTTTTAGTCTCAATCTCCACCCTCCACTCACTCTCTCTTTGTGATTCTCTGGCCAAACCCCTCCTTTCCTTATATTTACCATTTTTGGCCCTGATTCCCTTCTTAAGTTGCTCCAGAGCAAAGTTGGGCTGAAAAACATTCAGTTTCTGAAAGGTGTCCCTTTTCAAGCTACCAATGTGAAAACATGCCAAATGATGTCTGGCGGATAAAAGGATAGACAGAATTCTATTTTGACCTAGAGGAAGCATCAAACCCTAAAAGCGTTCACCTCCAATATGAATGACACAACCGATTCTCTGTTGGTAGGATTTCCTCGCATGATGTTTTTTTTCAAATATGCACAAGAACCTGAGTGTGAATTAGGCCAGTAAGTGGTGTCATTAAGTCAGTGACGCCCAGACACATGGTCCTTTCACTGGTGTGTGTACACACATGTGCCATAGATACAGCACACAACCTCTCTACTGTTTGAATGCACGGTTAATCGGAAATCATAACCAGGCCCCTTTTTACCTCCACACACTGAGAGTAGAGAGTGGATATGGATGGCTTGAAATATTACATCACTACTCAACGGTCACTAGTTTTTGATGCTCTGAATCACATACATCACATGATCTTACCACTTACAAGCAAACTTACAGTACAAGCTGAAACATGCTGTATAGTATGTTCAGATGCTTTGCAACTGCCTAATTTCCAAATAACTTTTGGTGTCATCTCATATTTTCATTAGGCCAATTTTTTTTCTTGAAGAGTAACAATTACTGTGTCATCCTTTAATATTAATATTAATTTACACAAACTCATTGTGAGAAAATAATCCTCCGTAGCCTGCGCCTTCCCCAATTCATTCCTCAAAAGATTGTCTTTCAACCCTCTCTATGGCCATATTTGAACAGAAATTTTCCAAGGCAGAAAGAATGCCAAGTGTGCGAGTGCCTTCGTGGTGATGGTCTCGTAGAGCTAGCAGTCCACTGAGAGGTCACAGCTTTATCTTTTGGTCTGCATCCATGGAAAACAATCCATCCAGGGTGAGAGCTGCAGAGAAAACATTAAGTACAACAAGCCCTCAACTCTAAATACAAGTCTCAATATGTTTTCATTCACTCCATCTTGATAAAACATTTGGCCTGGTGATGAGCTGTAGAACCAAAGAGTTTTGGGGAATGTCACAGTGTAGCAGGCTGAAGTTGAAATATATGTATATATATATATATATATATATATATATATATATATATATATATATATCGTTTGCCAGCGCTTGCTTTTCAAAATATTTTTAAAATACTGTACTGTAATATCCAGGACTATGGTTTAAGGTTTGTGTAAGTGTCAAACTAGTTTTTAGGCATCAGTAGTGGCGTGTGGAGGTGATCGATTGGAGACATATGTTCACTTTCCTGTGTTGGTGGTTTGATTGTTTGGGTTTAGACTCCAAGGAATACACTCCAGAGGTCCAAGGCAAGAGCAAGGTTATAGCTGTGTGTACGCGTGTGTGTGTGTGTGTGTGTGTGTGTGTGTGTGTGTGTGCGTGCATGTGAGCATGTGTGCGTGTGTGAGTCTACAAACAGTATATTAGATTTATTTTAACTCTGTCGGAAAGATGTGGAGATATTGGGTTTGTGGTGGTCCAATCCAAGGCCTAACTGTTGGAAAGGATGACATCAGAAAGCAGACAATTCTTTGGTGTTTATACAAAGTACACAGAAACCTTAGTCAGACCTGGATCTGACACGCCATTGTTGGCTTCACTGTTTGCAGCCATCTTCGTTTATTTTCACACAACATTCTCTCCATGTAAACCCACCGTCCACCTCTTCCACCCCTCTCTCCTCTCCCTTGTTCACTTCACACTCCATCAATAAACAACGCCTACCCACCACAGTCACCCTTTCTCATCCACCATTGAAGCATGCTGGTGTTTGGCCCCCTCTGGCTGCTCTGCACCTCCAAAGCTCCCACAGCACACTGACAGGGACAGGAGGACAGATGTGGTTAGGTTTGGCTTGGTAGGAGATGGAGGAGACTGCAGCAATGTGCTGTACTGTCATGTGTTAGACTTATAATCACAGGTGGCCTGCAGGTGGACTACTGTGTGTGTGTGTGCGTGTGTGTGTGCGTGCGTGTGTGTG
Source organism: Etheostoma perlongum (assembly GCA_026937815.1). Lineage (NCBI taxonomy): Eukaryota > Metazoa > Chordata > Actinopteri > Perciformes > Percidae > Etheostoma > Etheostoma perlongum. Next base: position 19,525,559 of record CM049379.1, read on the forward strand.
TGTGTGTGTGAGCATGTGTGTGAACATGTGTGTGTGTGACCCCACAGATAAACTGCAACAACATATGCTCCGCAGACGCCCAGGACCTCTCTTAAATACTGTGTACAGTGGTTGAAAATAGGATTAATTACTGCTGTGTGATCGTTCCACATGAAGACCACTTGTTGTCCTAAGATCATCCTTCAGTGGCAGAGAGTATATTTGAATGGGTTTAAAGAAGGTCTCAGATCCTTCCCTTGAGTAGTACTTAATATAATATATAATATAAAAAATGCTCTGTTACAAATAAAAGTCATGCATTGAATGTTCTAATGAACCACATCAACCATTTTTTCGCACATTTACATACATTTTGTTGGGTTTATTTGATGAAGTGGCTCTGGTTTGGGCCCTCTGTCAGCTGTCACAGTGGCCCTGTCTAATGAGATGTGAAGTATGTGTTTTTAGCCTTTATTTTGTCCAGCGTGTCTCTGGAGCCAGGGAGCTTTAGGATGGCGGTGTCCGACGGACGGCCTGTCTTATTGTTGTTGCTGGTTCAGCAGTAACTATGGTGCCCTTTACTACCTCTGCAGATCTCTATCAAGCCTTTCTTTTTGTGGAGCATCAGCGTGTCACACAGGCCACAGAGCCCACTGTCAGTGAGAGGCTGTTAGCCCAGCTGTGACTGATTGCCATTCACACAGTAATTCATTCACAAACACACACCATTCATTTCACACAGCCACTATGGCAGGGTCACATGCTTGGAAAATACCTCTGAACATCAAATGCACACATACACGCTCATGCCCACATACTCTTAGTGCAGCACAAAGTATTAAATGGTTTCACTGTGTTTATCTCAAACAGTCATATGTAACAAAAAAGCATTATGACATAATGACAATGGGGAGAAATGTATCAGGGAAAGAGATCCAAGGATCTATTTAGCTGACTATTTAGGCCTAGTCACGTTGAATCACTGACTGTGTAAGCATACTGAGAATAAAAACACTTATAATAATATTGAAGAAATTGTTTGACATTTTGGGAAATATTTTTATTTGCTGAGAGTTAGATGAGAAGAACGATACCACTCCCATGTTTGTACAGTAAACAGGTAGCTCCAGCCAGCAGCCAATTAGCTTAGCTCTGTACTAAGACTGTAGCCAGGGGGGGGGGGGGGAACTGGCAAGCCAAGCTCTGTCCAAAGGTAACAAATCTACCTACCAGCACCTCTAAAGCTCATAATTACTCAATAAAACTAATTGCTCACTAAATCACTATATCTTGTTTGTTTAATGCCTACAAAACCACAGTTTAGAAACGTCCCAGTGTGGTTTTGCCTGGGCGCAGTACAGTAACTTCAAGGGATAGTTATATAAGTTTTAGAGTGGGGTTGTACTTATTCATAGTCAGTATATTACCGACATTAGATAAAGCATGGCACACGCCTAGTTTGGAGAAGTAGGCAGTAGTACCGACACAGAAGCAAATGTAGCCAAGGCCCACCTAAAAATAATCTAAATCAGTTTAAGTATACGCTATATTTAGAATATTTTCACTGTTTACCTTGCTGGCAGTCAGCCCTTTCTGACAATTCTTCCTTTCTTTCTTTCTGACGATTTTAGACCCTTTTTAAGAGGGCTCAAGCCCCCCTCAATTTCATCTCAGCTCATCTCAGTGAGAGTTTGCAAACTAGTCTGTTAGTGACAGAGAATAAACAATTACAGGTTGAAAGGGCTTGAAACAGGTTTAATATCCTGTGTGTCTGTCGCTGATGCTATGCACCTGTAACCCAGTCAAGGAAAGGGTTAACAGAAATGTAGTTCTGAATGGTGTGCAAACATTGTGTCAAATTGGGCGTCATTACTGTGACTTATAAAGTGGCAGGTTTAGTTTCATCATAGTGTTAATATCATCAAAGAAGCTGATGTTGATGTTCAGTAGATAGCTCAGAAATTATCGGCTAATGGAATAATTGATTTAGCGGGGGGAGGTTAACACTTTTGCAAGTCACTGTATCCGTGTCACATTCTCATTAGGGGCTGAGACCCCTAAAGGTTTGATCCTAGAATCGCCCCTGTTTTCTGATGAGGAACTGAACCTGTTCTATCCATCTATCCTCTCTTCAAAGCCTCCGGACAAAAACAGTAATTTTACCTTGCTGAACGCAGGTGTTTCTGGTCTACCACTGCCTTAATTGATTAGTTAGTTTGTGTTATGGTTGACTTTGGTGCATCCCAACTAACCCCTTAAGCTACCAGACGGCTAACTGTAGCTCCATATTTACCGTGTGGACAAGAGAGTGCTGTTGGTCAACTCATCTACTGTAACTCTTGGCAAGTGTATTTCCCAAAACTATTCTTTTAACAAACACTTATGTTTCCTCATAAAGGGAATCTCTAGTCTAAGTTACCATACAGTATGTTTATTTGCGTAAACATAGTATATTTATGTCTTTGTCTAATTTATGTATTTATGTATTCCTGTTTTCCTTGCTTCATGTGCCAATACTTACTGTAAAACTCTGTGACTTATAGTACCATACACGCTAAGGGAGAAAAAATACTTGAGCTTGTCTTTTGATTCTAAATCTGTACTGATGGCATTTGGAGACGGAGTCTGGTCTGTTTCTGTCACTGGGTTACTTCTTTCTCAGGCTCTGGCTGCATTGCTTTGGAGAGCGGAGGGTGTGGGGCAGGGGCAAGGGGGGGGTCTTGGGGCTGTGAGAGATTGCTGGTGAAGTAGGTGTTGGGGGTGGTAGATGGTGTATGATCGGGGTTCAGTAGAACATGTGTGGAGCACCTCACACTGGACAGCGTGGCCATTAGTCCTCATCTCTAGGGAAATGACCCTTTGACCCTTTCTTTCAAAACAGCAGACAGACAAACCACAGCCAGCCAAGAGACACACACTTCAAGAAATATGATGCATTATTCCTGCACGTAAAGAATGCATGTTTTGTGCACTGTGTGGGCTTCAAACCCCTTCATGTTTGTGTTTAGTGAATGTAAAGCCATGGTTCTGGTTTGAAGGAGAGACCATAACACAAACACAATGGGCATAGACATGCATCATGCACATGGGCAACTTATTTTCTGCATACATTACTTTGTCTTGCACAAGCATACGCACACGCGCACACACACACACACACACACACACACACACACACACACACACACACACACACACACACACACACACACAGGGGAATCTTACACAAGCGTTCCCAGACATCAGAGAAGCAGTTCTGAGAAAGTCAAACATGATTATTTACATGACTGAGGTCAAAGTTATTTTTAACATATTTTGGCAAAGCAAAGGCTTGAAGTCTATTTTGTGTTTAAGGCCTCCTATTGTAAGGAAAATAAATAATGCCATAAAGATGTTGACTTCGGAAGTTCCAGTGAGAACAGACAGTCTTACATTATAAAGATGAAGGAGCCATGATGAAGAGTTCAGATATGGCGCCATGGTTATAAGCACTTCATGTCATTTGGAGATCCAGAGCTTTTCACTCTGTTTTACTGCAAGTTCTAAATTGTGGTATTTATAATTCACCAGCCATGCAGCTTCTCAACATAAATACTGCAATGTGATTGAGACGACCCTCCTGTCTCTGATTTCCAATCCTTTCCATTGTGTGTTGAGGCTAAGAGGGATGCTAAACCTCACTTGGAAGATACAGAATAAAGATATGATAAGATAAGATACTTTTTCCCCTTCCTTGCTGATAAGTCCGCTATTTGCCTTTCTGACAACTGCTTACAGCCAGGATGAAATCAAATCTCTTTGCCTTCTATCTGTAAAAAAAAGGAAAAAAAGAGAGACAGTGAGAGAAAAATAGTTTGCACAGAACAGTAATCAAAATAACCAATTTACCTTGAAAATACATTGTACACACTGTTTATGCTGTGCACCCTTTGATGTTGCTATTTTGAGCTGGGTGCAGATAAAAAAAAGGTTATCTAAAAGAACCAGCAAGTCTGTTTCTCAGACAACCAGTCACCTTGTGCCCTTAAAGACCTCAGACCTCCACTGATAACTGACCAGCAGCAGCATTGCTCCAGATACATTATCAGCCCTCAATGCTCTACTCACGACCTTAAGCTCCATGCAGGAACATATGTGATGCTCCTCAAGATACTGATAATGTGGCAATTATCTTAATTAAACAGCTTGTTTATTTGTTTCTTTGTTGTAATATCCTGCCAAGATTATAATTTAACAATAATGCATTTTATTTATATAGGACATTTCATAGAAAATGTATTACATGAAGTAGAGCAGGGCCACGCCTAAACCACACCTCCAATCACCAGACAGTCCTACATATACCGTGCTGCGCAGCCAGGCTCGTGTCTCTGATTGCTTGACCCACCCTCCCTTTCCCTCTCCTTCATCCATTCATCTTCCCCCTCTTCCTTTCCTGTTGCATATCTCTCTCATGTGTCATCTAGGTACCATCTGATGGTCTGTAAACTATTCGGGCAAAAACTGCTTCTGAGACGGAACCCTCACTCTGCGTCTCCTCCTCCCGGTCATCATACATCCTCCCAGACCAGCCATCAGACGACATCCACAATAATTTATCTATCTGCACAGTCATAATGTTTATTTGCACATTCATATTGTTCATCTGCACATTCATAATGTACATTAAATCATTAACACATGGTTGTGGCGTGGTCTATGCTAGTGAAAATCTGCTTAACAAAAGATGGAAATTACACATGAAAGACAATGAGTGGGCACATCCAGAACATAACAAAGATATGTGAAGATAAATGAAAGAAGTACTTAACAATACCAGATAACAGATAATAAACGACAATTATTACTGTGATTAGATCAAAGTTCAGTAAATGTTTCTAGGTAAAACAAGTTTGAAAAGATGAGTTTTAAGTTTTATTTTAAAAGTTGTAAGCGAGTGCACATTGTCAAATCTACTGTTGCATGAACTAAATGCAGCATCACCATCCCAGAAGGAACAATTAGTGTGAGAGCGTCAGCAGAGCACAGTGATCTGTTAGGAACACAAACTGTGAAAAACTTACTGATGTTGTTGGGTGTGATTCCCTGAAATGACAAGCAACCCCCAGTTGTTATGTGAGAGAACGGCCGTGACAGTGTTCTTTAAGTGGTAAAGGGCCACTTTAAATATTCAGAATGTGTGCCTCTATATTTAAATTAATATGACATTACATTTTTTCTTTTAGCCTGTAACCCAAAACCTTTATCTGTGTTTGTTTGTTTTTATAACTGATTGTGTTTTTTAGCCATTCAAACACTTTTAATATTTTCTAAAATGCAATCTGCAAAAATTGCAGACAGGGCTCAGATCATCAAGTGATAAAGATAAAAAGTTGTATGTCATCTGCGTAGGACTGAAAACACATGCCATGTTTCTGCAGGACTTCAATATCATCTCTTTCTGAACAGAAAGCGAAACAAATAAGTCTAACTAACCTACATTTCTAATGTTGCTGTAATGCCATCATTGCCAATAATGCCACAGCGCTACAGTATACTATAAATTATTTGTGTGCAAAAACTGTTCGGCAGTTCAGAACTTGCCAAGAGGTGTAAAACTTCCACAACATCTACATACTGCACGTCTATGTGTCATATTGAAATGCTGATGGAGCTTATTCTTGTATAATTCCCATAGAAACTTCTGTCAGTGGGTGTGGGTAAACTGCAGGAGTGGAGGGCAGTGGGGTGACGGCCCGAGAGGCCTTTCTTTTCCACCGCTGCAGCTTCTCCTTCGTTCCCACTACACTTTACATTCCCGAACATCTAACTCACCACCGAGCCTACGTCAGTATGCCCAGACTCACAATGCAGCTGCACAAGTACACACAGTGGCCACACACACAAAGATCCAGAAACAACAAACTTTTACAGGACTTGGCAACAAGGCAATTTTTTTAGGATCTGGTGACCTGTAGCTACATTTCCTTTTTCCACCACAGCACCAAACATCCAGGAAATCAGCATCCAGCTTGCAACAACACAGAGCCAATGCCTTTGGTGTGTTTTCATATGGTTATAAATGGCTTGTCAGGGTGTCTGTACATCTCTAGCTGCTCAAGGTAAAGTCAACAGCTCTCGGGGCCATTCATTAATCTGCAGTGTCTGAGCTGACATGTGCAAGAGGGCAATTCTGCCTGCAACCTCTCACAATCAGTGATACCAGTGGGACCAAGAGGGGGGGGGGGGGTTTGTCAGCTCTCCTGCACCTCCCGCTCTTTCTTGTCTCTTTCCATCTCGCCTTCTTTTTATCAACATTTGTTACGCTGTCGGTCTCTGTTAGCTAGCACCGTCATCCATCACAGTCTCAATTTCTGGCCTGTTTTATGCTATTTTAGCCCATAAGAGCCAGCAAAAACAAAGAATTTCATAACAAAAAGCAGAACAGATAGACAGTTTAAATATAACAAAGCAGACATCAGCCACTAGAAAAGAAGAAAAGAAAACACATTAGCCTCCGTCGTAGCCTCAGGTGATTCTGTGCCATTTTAGAGACACCTTCCATCCATGCTGATATGGATGGTCACTTTTCCTTGGCATCACCTTTCTATTGAGCACCACTGGGCTGAATCAATGCAAACATCCAATATCTGCACACAAAAAATTGGCTCAGTTCTCTAAAATCTGACTTTATGAATGCACATTTTTTTCTTTTGTGTCCAACAACGTTTCATTTAAGCGATTGCTCCGGTGAAACCGGAGGCTCATTTTTGGCCGGATGTACCTCACCTTCCACATTTCTTGTGTTGGCATGTAAACGGTTGATTTGGGAAGCATCCTCCAAGCGCGAATTGACAATCAAATTATATTTATCTTTTTTTTGATAAATATTCTCATCACACACTCAATATCCATTTTAATTCCAGACCGCGCATTCCTACGTGCACATCTTAAAGGCTATTTTGCAGAGGCACTGAACCTGTGTCCTGCGCTTATAGCACCACCCAAGACTATTGTGATTGGTTTAAAGAAATGCCAATAAACCAGAACACAGTTTTTCTCCTATCCCAGAATGCTGTGAGGACTAGCCAGACCTTCTTCCGCAGCTACTGTGGAAGTAGTCCTTAAGGATAACCAACTTGGTGCGATTTTGATATTGTAAACAAAAGTTGCCAGAACAATCCATAAGTCCTCCAAACCTTACAACAATATGGGTAATTTGTTCCCTACCCTCTAATACAACCCACAGGTTTTTTGGGGGGAGGACAGTCTCAAACAATAACACCATAAGGTCAATTAGCAGCTGCTCTGAACATTATGATAATCACAAGATCTTTCTCAGCAAATTAAGTTGATCAGTTGTCACTGAATTCTAGTGTAAATGTTTAATTTTCCATTTTGTCTGGGAAAGGTCTTCTTGATAATGTTGACTTAAGATTGAAAGTTCATTCTTGACCATGGAAACAGTAGTTGTCAAAACAATCTAACGACAACTAACTGTAACTGCCATGACAACTGGGCCACACCACCTGCTGAAGAACAATATGTGATTCAATCAAAAGCTCCCAAACAGACATTGAAGGGACAGCATTTTACTTTCAACCCCACCTTGTAGATTTGTGCCATCTGATTTAAAATTTTTATTTTTAAGGATTTGTTTTCAATCCATTTAAGTTTAAACAGTGATATCCCTTTGATACTGTTTCTATACAAATTAAATTGAACAACTTCATCTTCCTTTGTTCTTTATTAAAGGTACTGTAGGTAGGATTTGGAAGATACAGAACTTTAAAAATGTAAACATCGACAACTTCTCAGTCTTTCCCCCCTTTCCGCTAAAGCCCAAAGTGGTCTAATTACCTAATTCATGTAGTTCTACTCGAACATAGGGTCAGTTTCAGCAAATATGACAGAAAGTTAGTTTTATAAGGCTTACCTACTGCACCTTTAAGCCATGTTGACAATTACATTTATAATATTATACAATTTTAATATAATAATATACTTTATCTATAAAGCACCTTTCATAACATAAAATGCAGTTTAAAGTGTTTTACAAAAGAAATAACACAGGTAATAAAAAAGGAAACAGGAGGCTGGGTATGTCAATTTCTATGTAATTTATTTAAATTGATAGTTTTCAGCATTTGAACCCTTAGACTGCCAGAGTATCCCTTTTATAATATTTTGAAATTGATCATATGCTTTATATGTAAAATCTAAAGTTGTGTAAAATCTGAAAACAAACTAGTAAATATGCTGCCGAATAGATGAAGTTGAGTAAAATACAAAAAATACAGATAGCAAACAACTGCCCGTCTCAATTCAAGCCTCAATACTCCCCTGCTCTTCCTGTTCTCTGAAACTTTCTGTAGCTGCTTTTGCTTCTCTCCCGCCCAGATGTCTTTTGACATCTCTCCCATCATCTATCTCTCTCTCTATCTCACTACCAGGATGTGAAAGCATGATACCCAAAGCCAGTGGCAATCATGTGGGAAAACTGCAGTCCATAGCATAAACAATAAGAAGAAACAGCCCCCTAAGCCTTAGTTTCCATCCATTGCACCATCCAGTGGTTGGAATCATGGCTAATGGCTTGATAGGAATGTGCATTCTGTTTTTAAACACAATGCAGAGCCAGCTCAGAGAGGAGCAGGGGGGGCTGTTGGATTAGCAGAGTTGAAGAGGAGGTTTTAGCGGGTCAGACACAGACCTCAGCATGTCCCATACCATCCACGTCCAGCTGGCATTTCATCATTGTGGTCAGTTTTTTCCTCAAGTCACACAACAGCAGGAAGTTGCAGCAGGAAAAGCTTGATTGGTATCCACAGGGATACGGTGTGAAGGTGTGCCAATTCTCTGCTCATCACACGTGTCATGTCCCAGACTGCTTCTGACCTGATGACCCGACCTATCCTGGACATGCAGCCCCATGGATTGCAGATGAAACCATACACTACCCCATAGCTACATTCAGCCTCCCAGACCCTTTTTCTTATCAGTGACATAGCTTGTTTATTCAGAATAACACTAATAAAGTGCATTAAAGGAAAGTATGACTCTTCCCTTCCCATCCCTTTCAGATGGCTTCAATGGCAGAGGTCTGACCTACAGTATCTCACACCCCGAAGGGAGCAAAGGGACACAGTCATCTTTTATTTGAACATGAATGCACAAGTTAAAGAAACTGATGAGATTACCAATTAACAATTTCATTTTAATTGTACCTCATGTGAACAATAAAATGGAAAGGTTGGATAACAAGTTATTAAATCAAAGATATAAAATGAGTTGCAAGTTCTTGGCCTGACATTGGAGGGGTGAATTCCAAGTAAAGCAAATGAACACGTCAGTTTGTGATCTATAAAAAACCCTGTGGTCCCCTTTTTAGATAACAAAGATGACATAATTTTGGATTTAGCTTTCTGTACTCAATCAAATTCATCACCTTGGGGCCAAACACTGTTTGTTGGTACATGTAAGTGCAGCAATTTTATGACACGTTGAAAGAGATTATAGGTGTTCTCTTGTCTGGAACAGTCACTGCTCTCAAACACTTAGAAATATCAATCAAACTGCTGCTTGTTTGAAAATGCAAAGCATCGTTATAAACACAAAGTGTAGGTTATAAGCGTCTGGCACAATGACACGCGTGGCTCTGACCTCTCTGAGTCACAATGAATGGTAATAATAACTAAAGGAGAGGTACAGTACATGTGAGGGAAGATCCCGCCCCGTTAGCTCCGGCTGGGAGGGGTGTGAGCGGCTCGGTCCCAGCTGGAGGGAGTCGCAGTGTGGACAGGATGCCATACTGATGAAGTTCAGGACGCAACACTAAGTGGATGTTTTGAGGCAAATACCTCCGCGATTGGAAACTTGTATACGGGCGAGGACAAAGTATGGACTTTGACTTCATGTCGAAGATCATCCATTTTTTGAGAATCACATATTTTGCAGGAGCGCATCGTTACGCAGGAGAGACACACACCGTCCAAGTAGCCTAACGGAAAATCTCGCCACACCAGTGATGTAGATGAGACCAGAAACTCCAATAAAAGGTATGATAAGTCACTGTACTGTAGTGAAGAAGATAAAACATGTGCTGTGGCAGATATGTTATTTACTGTAATTTAATATCGCATGTCTATATTAGTTTTCAAATAATCACTCCATTTAACTTTGAGCAACTTTCCCAAAACAGATCTACCCACTCAGATCTTCATGAGTAGGTATCTTGTGTCAACTAGAATAGTGTTTAAACGTCCCCAACAATTTTATTTTGATAAATGAGAATAGCCTATACGTGTAAACATTTTTTACAACGTTTATTCATTTGGGATACACATGATTGAGTTTGATTAGGAAATGAACCTGCTCATCCAACCTCAGGATACGTGCATCCTATCATTTCAGGATTATTGTGGATCCTTTTTATATCGACGTTTATTTACGTTCCATGGCAATCTCACGAGAATGTGTTCAGTAATTATAACATTTATGGCAACTGATTTATGAACAGCAGTAACTGTCACAGCTGTTCAGTATTAACGGGACAATGAAGACGTTGCAATGTCCTAATCTACAGGTTCTTCATGTTTGGTATCGATGTCTTTATAAATCTTTGTTATATAGGCTATTGTGTTAGGCTATATGTTATTTACTATCTTCACCAGGACACTGCTGTAAGAGATTTTGAATCTCAGTAATGCACTTTGCTGGTTAGATTAAGTAAGTAGACCTAATCTATCTTTTTATTTGGTATTTTTCTTTCAATTTGCAGCTTTTTGTGACCAATTTTTTCATTGCTCATTCAATTTTGGCGGTAACATAAACAAGACATAGTCCAAAAAGCACATACATTGGTTTCTTTACTCATTAACAGTTGTAATAAATCAAAAGAATGAAGATAAAGTACACAAGTACAGATAAATAAAATATATATCTTGAATTTTGGGGACTTTTTGGGAAATATTACCTCCAATTTGAAATCAATTGCTTCACTTTTCTCCTTTTTCTTACATCAATTATCCAAAATGTTGTAGAATGTAACTTTTGTCACTTTCAAAATAAGTTTGAGCTCTTTTTTGGTTTGATTGAAGTTTGATTGGCAGGTCCTTCAGGAGGCTCTAAGATGCCAATTGTGACCCTGCCTGGGTGAGCAGCCTCGCCACCTTCAGCTGTCCAGTGCTGTGGCGCCCTCTGCTGTGTGACCAAGGAAGGCCAGAAGGGGCTGGAAGTATGGGGAACACACTGAATGAGGAGATGAACACTGTCATCGTCAACCACTACAACCACTCAGGGAAGTGGGACCGGCCTCGCAGCGGGGCCTGTAAGATGGCCGTGCTACTCTTCATCTGCGTGCTGATTGTTCTGGAGAACGTTACAGTCCTGCTGGCTCTCTGGAGGAACAAGCGCTTCCACAGCCGAATGTACTTCCTCATTGGAAACCTGGCACTGTCAGACCTGCTGGCTGGTGTGGCCTACGTGGTCAACATCTTTACCTCAGGAGACAAGACCTACTTCCTGACACCAGTGCAATGGCTGGCCAGAGAAGGGAGCATGTTTGTGGCCCTCAGTGCATCCACGTTCAGCCTCCTGGCCATTGGAATTGAGAGGCACATGACTATGGTGCGTTTGCGTCCGTGTGAGACAGCAGGTCGGGGGGAGACTTCTAGGACTGCTGGCAGCCTGCTGGCTTGTGTCAGTGCTGCTCAGTGCCCTGCCCAGCCTGGGCTGGAACTGCCTGGACAATATGGCCTCCTGCTCCACAGTGCTGCCGCTTTACGCTAAGAGTTATGTGGCATTCTGCATCAGTGTGTTCAGCGCCCTGTTGGTGGCCATTATCATCCTCTACATCAGGATCTACCGCCTGGTGACCTCTAGCGGCCGCAGGGTGGGCAGCCGGCCTTCAGAGCGCTCACTGGCTCTGCTGCGGACAGTGGTTATTGTTCTTGGAGTGTTTGTCATGTGCTGGACCCCTCTGTTCCTCCTGCTGCTGCTGGATGTTGGTTGCAGCCCAGATAAGTGCCCAGTCCTCTACCAGGTGGATTGGTTTATAGCCCTGGCTGTGCTTAATTCTGCCCTCAACCCTCTGATATACACTCTGTCCAGCAGGGAGATGAGGGCGGCTTTCTTCAGGCTGCTGTGCTGCTGTCAGACCAGCAACGACAACACTGGGACTCCTGTGGTGGGCAACCCCCACCTGGGCACAGTCGTCCCCACAGCGGAGAACAGCAAAACCAGTGGAGGAGTAGGTAGTGGGGCTGGCAAGTCCACACTGAACAGAGGCAAGGTTCCCACACATATCAACTCTGACAACAAGCATGTAGATCCCTCAGCCACTGCTGTGCCCCATCCTACTGGACCTGCAGACCTGCTCTCAGCTGTGCTAGTGAAGGCGGGGGCACTGCCGCCCCTTGGCAAGTTATGAATGGAAGCACCTTAAAGAGGCCTTACAGTGACACAGAAGTAGAACTGACACAGTCTCGCTATCAGCCACTTTTTGTTTATGCACTGTGGATAGGATGAAATAATGTTAGAACAACATTAATGCAGATTAAAGTATAATCAGAGTCATTTAAAGCCACTATTTACAACAACTCAATATTATTACAACACCAGAGTAAATGGTTGTTTGTCTTACACAATAATTAATGTTCAATGTTTCACATTTCAAAACTATGATATACAATTCAATTCAATTCAATTTTATTTATAGTATCAATTCATAACAACAGTATTGAGACACTTTACAGATAGAGTAGGTCTAGACCACACTCCTCCAGAGCAAGCAACAGTCCAACATTGGCGAGGAAAAGCTCCCTTTAGGAAGAAACCTCGGGCAGACCCAGGCTCTTAGTAGGCGGTGTGTGACAGCTGGTTGGGGTTGAAATGAATAGTGGCAATAATAGTTACAGTAAAAGATAATGGAACAGTGACTAAAATTAGTAGATTGTAGGAGTTCATGGCATAGCAGGGCACTATACAGTATACATTTACAATAGGACAGTTTCATGGACATGGATTAAACCAAGGCCCACATTAAATCTCTTGTCTTAATTCATGTCTGTGAAACTAGACTTGTTAATGCTTAAAAAACAACAGAGTATAATTTACTTTATTAGTTTTGTGTCTGTCGAGGTGTTTATTTTACTATGTCATTAGAAGCAGAAAAGATCAGATTAGGGCACATTTATTGCATGCGCTATATGCAAGTACTCTTAAAACACCTGTAATTTCCATCACAACTTTGCTTGGGAAACTATTTATTTTCTGTGAAAACATTTGCCATCTTAATACTATTTGTATACTTGTTTGATATAGTTTGTGTGCATACAAAACCATTATGGTACTAAGACTTACTTATTGATCTTGTTATGATTTGAGATGCACTGTGAGAGAGACCACACATTTGTGAGACTAGCGGCCTAGTGAGGCTGTGAAGCTCATTACACATAGGAAAACAGAATTGCTATTATTAAATTTGTGCCACTAGTGGGAAAGAGAGAGAGTGGGCAAAATTGTCCTGACGGTGGTTTCACAGTAAAAGCAATGTAAAAATGTATACTCTAATTGGTAGGGTTCAACTTCTGTACGGTGGCCATTTTTGGACATTTCTGGCCCAGCTCTACATTACCAGAACTGTCTCACCTTTCATTGGTCTCTTCCGTCAGTATCAGCTGAATTAGCAATCATCATTTTTGCTTCTCATCAGCCCATCTAGAAACGACTCACACATCAACTAACCACTAGTGAATATGAGTGTTGGATGGGAATTATTTAAGGTGGTAGAATGTTAATGATATTTCTGTCTAGGGTGGTGTAGTGCCTGATACCATTATATAGCAAATTAAATAAAATCCTATTCACTTTAATGAGATTTCGAAACGTGTCATGTTTTGATATTTAATCAACAACTTTCCTGCTTTTAACCCCCTTCCCCCTCGTCTATGCTCGGTGACTGTGTTGGTTCTCTGCATAAACTGTCAAGGTACATATACAGGACAACCAGAGAGTGATTTTGTCTGAATCATACGGATGGTAGATGGTTGCTTGTTGTAGTCACATGCAAGCTTAAGCCATACATATATTAATGCACAATTTCTGTGATTTGTCAGCTTATCATTTGCTATTCAGACAGGTGAGGAGAATTGGATTTAACCTGCTGCACTTTTCATATCCAAATGGGAAGCTGATTAATGCACTCCTATTCCCATTTATACGCAGACCTGGGTCAGTCATTGATAAATAATGCAAAGAAACCCTTTATATTTAAAAAAAAAAAATCAATTAGGGGTTTCCAGCTAGATAAGGTCAGGTATATTCATGAATGGCATACTGCATGAATTTCACTTTGAATAGCTTCCTCTTGTGAAAAAGTATCTCGTCATTGTATGAATTCTCTGGAACGCAGTATGTTAAATGATTAACCAAACTGTTTGGCTGAGGTTTTGTTGAGACATTCTGTTGAATTTATCTTTCATTTAAACAGCATATGACAATTTTCACATTACACACATTTATTGGAAAAAGAGTATCTGATGTGGCATTGTGAAAAGGCTTTAGTTGTCAATGTTATAAACTGTAATAGGAAGTGAATATAAGTTTGTTTTCTAGGTGCTGATATTCAGTGTCTGCAGCAGTGAAGGTGACTTTAACTTAAACCGATAGAAGGGCGGATTGCAGCAGAGTGTGTTGTGTTGTTCATACCACATTGCAACGCAAAGACCAGACAGGAGATGACAGACTGGCATTTCATACTCACCTGAGCTAAAGGATGTGTTTCTGCTCCGCACCTCCAGATCTGAGGAAAAAAGACAGCGAGGACACAGTACCAGCCAAGCATTCCCAGCTTAAAGGTCACTGACGGCTTCCTGTCAGAAATGTTTGAACACTCTCGTTCCTGAATTAGCCGCGGATGACGGTGGTGGCCTTCTGGAACATTGGAAAAATGTTGAGCTGTTGCGTCATTTCTCAGTAATCCCTCTCTCATGCTTTATTTCATCATTCTTGCCTCAACTTCTCAAATTGTTTTCCTCTTCCATTTCATCACCATCACTATCCTGATACAAATCTGCAAGAGATTTAGTGGGATTCAAATGTCATTGTTGTAAGAAAATCAACTGTCCTCAGACTCAGTTTCATCATCGTTTCCTTTAATCTTTGTAAAAAAAAATAAATAAAAAAAATAAAGAAATACCTCGAACATATTCAAATTAAACGACAATTCTGGCGCAAAATGAAACTAGGGGTTAATAACACATGGGTACCGAGACGACCGTTCTCTAGGATATGTTTTCATGCAAATCAAATGTGACCAGTTTTATTGCAAACCCCTAGCTTATTAGCTTATAACGCTAGTCGTAAAAAGAAATAGCTATTTCTATACCACTAACAAGGCTCAAAATAGCACCACATTACCACGGTAGCATAATGAGGGTCCCTACATGTAAACCAAAGCAAGCCTAGTTAGTGGTATAGAAATTTCTTTTTACTTTTGCGTGCCCCGATGACTAGCGGTATAAGCTAATTAGGGATTTGCGCTAAAACTGGTCACATTCGATTAGCATGAAAACATATCCCATGGAACGGTCAATGCCGTGTCTGCGGCTCTACACCCTCCCCCTCGGGTCTAGGCGAACGCTGTGACTCCTCACTCCCTAACTATAAGCTTTATCAAAGAGGAGAGTTTTAAGTTTACTCTTAAATGTGGTGACGGTGTCTTCCTCCCAAACCTGTAATACATTCCTTTTGAATTTTCTTCATGTCCTCAAATTCCAGCTATGACAGATTCCATTTTGTCCAAACATATGACACAAACACCATCTAATGCCTGCGTGTGCTAACTGGGTCAAACACCTTAATAAATCATGTTAACTAAATAGCCATTCAAGTCTTCTTTGAGGATTTAGACATGGTGGATTTGTGTCATTCTCTGTGCACAGTGCCTATTTGCATATGACTAATGTGAACACGACAGAGGACAAGAGAATCACACCACCCCCTGTCATCATGATCCTGGCTTTAAACTGCTTTGTGGTGAGGAAATGTGTGTGTGTGTGTGTGTGTGTGTGTGACAGACAGACAGACAGATAGACAGACAGACGTGGGCCTCCCTGTGTGTTTTTGAGAGAAAGATCTAAGGCTCCATCTGGTCCGAGCCACTGAATGTGCCAGTATGAAACACTCTTCAAGTCCCTTTTTGAAGCAGCTCTGAGGTGGAATGAGGCCAGGTGGAGAGCGGCGAGGGGTCCCATTTGAGGCGTCCGCACACGCAGGGAGCCACCAGCTGAATCCATTCTCTCGTCTATAGTTGAAATGTACCATTCTCACCAGAGGAGACACACACACACAGTCATGTGGTGTGTGATGATACTCCTCTCCTAGCTTTGCAGCTCTCCAACGCAGTGTAATTACTTGTGCAACAAAGAGAGTGAAGATCCAGGCAGACCTTGGTGATGAGCTCCCCGGGATCAGAGGGCTTTATCCAGGGAGGAGCTGGGATAAAGCTGGCAGGGGAGGGGGGGGGATATCTAAAGAAGCTGGCTGAGACTTGGATTGGTGGACACTCCTGCCAGCATCCCCCTCAAACACACCACCTCCATGCATTCTTATGTCTATTACGGATCGAGTAGACTCCAGTTGGGTTTCAGAAGGAATACTGAGTTAAAAAAAAAGAAGAAAAAAAACATTTTGGTCTGACAGCTATTTTTTTTTTTACCTGAAGCAACATCTTTTTTTGGACCTCTTATATCTACATCTATATGGGAGTCCTGAGCCCAATGTGTGCCTTGTAGGGCTGCAACTAACATTTATTTCATTGCCAATTCTTTCAATCAATGGATTAATTGGTGGCCTCTAAAACATCAGGAAATAGTGGAAGATGCCAATCTCAAAATCCTCCAGCCCAAGGCGCTGTTTTCAAATTGCTTCTTATTTGTCTAAGATACAAACACATTCAATATATAATATCCAAAAAGGATTATTGAAGCAAAACGCTTCCCATTTGAGGCTAAAACCAGCAACTAGCAACCATTATTGCTTTTTAATTACCTACGTACATACGTGTTTTGTTTTCAATTCCTTTTCTCTTAATTGACTAATTAATTAATTGACTCATTGTTTAGCAACTAATATGTTTAACAGCATGCAAGTGATCACAGTTCACTATATTTAGATAAGTATGTTTATCAAGGAAACAATTATGCAATCAACCATGTCCATCATGTTTGTGCTGGACTATGGAGATATCTTGTATTCTTCGGCCTTTCTACCTTAAAATAACGTGATTATCTTTCGTCTGCTCCCTGCGTTTCATCCCATTTTCCATTTGTGTGCATCCCGTTCCAGAAATGCCTGTTACTAACGTAGCTCTGGGGAGATTACTCCCCGGAGTCCATATGTTTTTTTTGCCCAGCATATTTCCTTAGATTAGGATGGCACCAAGATCTTGGTTGTAGCTGTTGCCGGGGTCCTGCTGCACTACACCCTGCTACATTCTGGGGTGCCCTGCTGTGCCACGCTACATACTGTAACGCCCTGCAGTGCCCTGCTATGACATGAACTATAACTACTACCATTTTTTAGTTACTGTTCCATTATGTTTATTGTGACTGTTATTGCCACTGTTCATCACATCCCCAACCATCACCGTCAGACGCTACCAACCAAGAGCCTGGGTCTGTCCGAGTTTTCTTTCTAAAAGGGAGTTTATCCTTGCCACTATCGCACTATGCTTGCTCTTGGAATAACTAGAATTGTTGAGACTTTATAAATTATAAAGTGTGGCCTAGACCTACAGTATCTGTAAAGTGTCTTGAGATAACTCGTGTTACAATTTGATACTATAAATAAAATTGAATTGAAAATTGAATTGAATTATCTTATTCATAAATGGTTAACTCATTATACCATTTACTGAATATTGAAAAAAAACTTCAAGACTTGGTTTAGGCCAACTTGAATTCACGTGACAACTCAAAACAAATGTTAACAAATTGTAACTGTGTGTGTGACATTCTGTTCACTCATTTTGTTTTATTTACTGGAACCAGCCTTTCAATGCCATTCCATCATAACAGTGGCAGGTGTCTTAAAGCTGCCTTCCAAATTCAAAGCTCCCAAAATCCCCCTAAACAAGCCAAATGTTTGTTTTTTTCTCTTTTCAAACTACCCCTCATCAGACCAGGACTGGTTAACGTGTCATGGGACAGGGGGATACCATAGGGGATAGTAGTAAAACATGTGAGTCTGATAAAAAAATTCTGTCTTTGCATGCAAACAGCCCGGAGGTTTGAATGAAATGGAAGAGCGGTGATAGACTTCAAGATTTGTTTATTTGCTCACTTTACAAACAACAAAAAAATGTCTTAACAAATGTTAACAGTTGAACCCAACTTTTGTGGTGAATGCTAAATTGCTGTGTGTGAACTCCCTTTTTAAATGTTTTGTCTCTGTTCTGGTTTCTTTTTATTTATTTTCCTAGGAATGGGGTGTAGAAAAAGATGTTGATAGATAAAGTTTGTGTATACTGTGTTTGCCAATCTAGGACATAAACCAGCCTTTCAATGATAACATTAAAATGTTCATTTACTGGAAATCATAACACTGTTGATACAGGTGCTTTAAAAAAAAAATAGCAGAGACAAGGTAAAAGCTATACAAAAACCAGAAATTCTTCCAACTGCACAACTGGCATTTTTTAACCCCCCCCAGGGTGCCCAGGTTTTCCAAGCCTGTCTGATGATTATCCCCTGTTCTTTTCCCCAAAATCCCCATTTAAAAACAGCAGCTGCGTTCTCTCCGAACCCTCTCTGATTGAACACATTCTTGGTGATGCATGCGTGGCCTTTTTCATGTGTGTGTGTGTGTGCATGTAATGTGGAAATTCTCTGGATCAGGGTGTCCCAGGTGTTCATTTCAGCCTGTTGAGGATTAACACAGCCCGTGTAAAGTGAATGAGATCTGACACTCTGATATTGCAGCCCCATCCTTCAGTCCTCCACTGTTGAAAAATACAGTATATCTTTAAAAAAAATAGCAGAGACAAGGTAAAAGCTATACAAAAACCAGAGGATGATATTTGGAAATACTGCACTGGCATTATTATTCATAACCCTCCCCAGGGTGCCCTGTTTGAAAAATGAGACTGTTGCAGCCCCACCTCCATGTCACGTCTCTCTCTCTTACACTCACAAACAACCATGCACCTTTTTTTGGTGTCTCATTCTACAGCAGGCATTATTTTTTTCCTTCTCTTTTTTTTTTTTTCCTGGCTTTTCTCCCCCAATAGAGAATCTCTCCGTCATGCGCGGAATCAGCCTCTACTATTTCATTTGGCTCAGTAATGAAAGCAGTCCCAGGGCTTTTCAATGAGGCACAGCCCAAATAAAATCACCCCTCCTCAAACACCCCTCTCCCTCCCAATTGTCAATGGATGAGGAAAAGAGTGTTGCCTTCTCCAATTGTTTTTTATTCTTTTTTTTTTAGGCCTACAGAAGTATCAAAATACACATTATTTCATAAGAAACAAGCAAAAGCCATACACCAGTCTGAAAATAAACATAATTGCATGTAGCAGAATTGCCCCCAGGTTGGGAAACACTGCTCTAAATAAAGATCTACATGTAGAATCAATGCTCTTTAGAATCATCCTGACTAAGGATGACATGTTTCAACACAGCATGTAAATTAAACATCCCATCTTTTATTTTTGACAGAAAATGCACAAAATAATAAAGAATACAACCCAGTGAATTTTGGATGAAGGAGTAATGATTTAAATCATTTCCAATGGTCACAAAATTTGTTTGGTAGATGTTGGCTCGCCTCTTCAATCTGTTTTTGCCACAGAATGCTGCAACCAGGCAGCAGACATGAGAACCCATTCCAGATGGCAAGCATTTTACTCAAATACAACTCACCAACCAGCAAGTAGTGACTTGGCTAGCTGAAAATATGTAGGAAGTGTGAGCAATTGCCAACAGTCACAAAGTTTGAAAGTTTGTTTGAGAATGTACAGTATTTTTTTCTCAATCACAGCAGTGACAGGTTCCTTATGTTTTTTATTTTATTTTTTACAAACCCAGCATTGTCTACCAAATGCAATGTAAGCAACCAACAAGAGATACAGGTCAGCAAGGTCAACACAAGTACCAATACAACACAAGTTTTCTGTTGATGAACAATCAACAGATAACATGGAGATGTGTCAAGCAGATCCTTGAAGTACAGCAGCAACAGACTGAGAAAATATGAGCAGGTGTGGCTTTGTGTAGAAAAGCACCTGAAATATAACTGCTGTTGATAAATAACCTTAGATCTTTGAAAATATCATTGTTTTTTGTGTTTTTAATTGAAAAAATGTGGGTCTCCCAAGCCAGAGGATGAAAATGGTTTCTAATCTTATACAGTACAATTTAATTAATTGATTCATATAAAAATGAAAAATCTTCAAAACTATGACTAGCAAGGTTTTCACCTAACAACAGCAATGTTTGTTTACCAGTGTCAATGAGGTGTTTTTTTGTGAAACAGCAGTAATTCAATCCAAACCTCCTCCATGTCTCCTGGAGCATCAGTACATTCATAATATACAGACTCTCTCCCAGGTACAGCTCTGCTAACTTCCTCTTCATTTCAGTCAGCTATGTAAGAAATGTAATAAAGAAAGGGAGAATTTTACATGTCCTGAAGTCAGCCCCTTCGGTTCAGCGAGAGCGAGATGAGAGAGAGGAGTTACAGCAAAGGTAGCCTTAAGTTCAGGTATTGCATTTCATGTGAATCAATCCCCCGGATGTTAGAGACGCTTGGCACAGGTGCCAACAGCAGTGGTGGGAGAGGACATTAGCTCCTGGTGTGTAGAATCATCAAGTAGTCCAGTCCAACAAGAAGAGAGAACTGGCTCTCTGCTGGGACAATCCCATCAAAGTTTTACGTGTCCGATCACAATGACGACCTGGAAGTTCAGGAGGAGCGTCAGAGTGTCTGCACCAGCACGGGGAACAGCAGAGACAGATGCTCTGCCCCTCGGATCGGGAGTTTGTGTGTGGTGTAGAAGTGGACAACTTCTGGGATGGTGTCAAAGGGAGGGCTGTTCTGTCCCAGCACGTACTTGCCATCTTTGTATTGGGTGAACTTCATGTGCATGAAACCCTGGCAGCTCCTGTGAGAAGAAAACAGGTAGAATGAATTGATAAAGGAAAGAGACAAAAATAAGAAAGAAAGAGCGGGAGAGATTCCAATATGAAAGTGTGAAAGATGTGTAGGAGAGAAAAGAGGGATGACGTGAAATGTGGGGCACATTAAACATTGTGCAGCCATCTACACATTTTGTCACATCATGACAGGAGATGACAGCCTGGATGTATGTTCACTTCTCTTTCCTGCACTTTGAGGACATGATTTAACACCATGTCAAAAATTAGAGAGGACGGGACATTGTGATTGATGAATGAGTGGTGTAACAGCACATGCAAGGAAGGACAAAGCCAGAGAGTGAGAAAGACGAACGCTGGACTGTGAAAGTGGCTTAGCCAAGCGAACCACACTGGTTCCTTCCCTTTGAGTGCCAGGCAGCCACGGCAGGACTTCCCCTTTAAGAGCCAGCCAGCCAGTCATGATGCATGTCTAATTATAGAAGCAGAGGGAAAGACAAGGGCTGAAACCGGTCACCATAATTGTCATTGTTCTAGTAAACCAAATTAAATTTTTAAGAGTAGTTAGGCCCCCAAAAAAGCCTCACTGTGACTACAAACCGACACAGGCAGTTTATGATCGTCCCACTGGCCTCCAGAGCACTATGAGCCAGATAAGAATCACGTCAGCGCTCAGTTGACAGCATGCTATCATCCAGTCCAGATTGTTTTGGGGACTCTTTGTATCTTATGTTACATTAGAACCTACAACAAGCACACTTCTATAAGTATTCATGTTGGTTAAAATGTGGCAGGTCTGTCTGTTTCAGTGCTGACTCACTTTGGAGTTGTTCTCTATTAAAACAGCCTTCATCATTCCTCCCATTGTCCACATAACTGTGTAATCTTACAGTATATGTGGTTCACTTTTTCCAAGGAGCACCACAATGACAAAAGCCCACAGATGCTGCCTTATTAAATGGGTAAAAGGGACATCACAGCGAACAGCAAACCAGTACCAACACCCTAATAAAGACTAACTTCTGCTTTTTACAATCTTGACACCGACATGATGGAAAATTGTATTTTCTGTCAAACTGGAGACACAAAAGTAAAATTCTAATATATTCCAACTTATTTCTGTAGTTTTGGTCATTTCTGTCTGTCATGATACCATTGTACTCACCTAAGTATTTGGCGATATCCAACAATCAAACAAGCCAATGGTTTATAACCGTATTATTCTATAAACCACTGTGCTTTTTGATAAAACCCAAAGGATTATAGTGTCCACTACTCCTCTGGCTAAAAGGCTAGTACAAAAAGTGGTACAAGCAACAACTTTCAGTAATAAACCCTCTCCAGGCAAAAAAGAATGCAAGAGCACGTAAGTATACATTCCAGTAAATGGCCCTCATGCAAAACATCTTACACAAGATTACACTCAAGGCCATTGTAGTCCCTTTGCATGCGTGGACTACAAAAGTGGAGGACAAGGAGTAGAATGTGTGAGACACGAAAATGGGAGAGCATGATTTAAAAACATGCAGACAATTTCATATGCTTCTAAAACCAAAGTGAGTGCACCAAAAACACTGGTAAAAATCCTTCGTTGCACAAGATAACTGCGGAGAGAAGGTGAAAGTAGGTCAAAGCCTTCAAACTGTGATGGATGTTTATGAGCTTTGGTAATATTTTACCGTTTGCTTTCATCTTCTATTTTTAAATATGTTTAGCTAATCAGGAGCTTTGTTTAAAACCTGTGTGGTCATCAGACTGCTTTCATGTTGTGTTCCTGAGTCTCTGCAATTACCTTAATGTTATTATTACTGAGAATGTTAGAATGGTGGCCAAGAAAAGCAAAGCTGCATTAAACCAAAGTTCACCTTTAGGCCAATCAAAAATTTAAGCATCTTCAAATATTTTCAGATTGTGCCATGCTGTTCTTTGTTTTGTTTAGACTCTGAAGGTCTACTTCAGTGAAGGGACAGTACCACCTTCTCATCACCCAAAATAATGTAAGGTTGATTATTTTTAGCAGTTTCTTAAGAGATGTCAATCCTTCCAAACCTCACATGCACCAGCCGTGGAACCACTGCCAGTTGTGACCTTGTTGCTTTAGCGTGTGTGTGTGTGTGTGTGTGTGTCTAACCCACTCTACTCATGTAAATGAGTAATGCATGAGCTTGTATATCTGTCAGCACAACACAGTGACACACTGCCTCAGTTCCCCCCTTCCATCCCTCCTGGATTCCCTTCTTGTGTGGCCCACAGAAGGTAATTCATATTCATTAGTGCTTACGGGGAGGATGATGTGTGCACTGAAGTGTGCTCTACCTGCATGATTACCACTTACAGGGCCCGCTGGGGCCACAGAGTAAGGACACAGAGAGGGGCCAAGGAAGGGCTGAGGACAGAGGGATGATGGGAGGCCGGGACGATTGATCATGGTAGTAATTACAAGGGAGAGATTTGACCAGATAAGCAGTATTGTGCCCTGCAAATGAGTATCGGAAGAGGAACCAGCGCAGCAGTGATCATGAGAGGGGGTGATGGTAAGAGGAGGGAGGTAGACAGAGGAGGGAGAGGCAGATGGAGAGGTGTGGAGACTGCAATATGAGATTGGTAGCTCTAGTGGTTTCACACACACTTCTCAGTTGCATGACAGAAAAAATGAAAAGTGTGCAATTAAATTGTAAAGTTGTTTACGATACTGAAGGTTCTATGGTGTTTGCTTCACCTTTTTATGGTATGTCAGTGTGTGTGTGTGTGTGTGTGTGTGTGTGTGTGTGTGTGTGTGTGTGTGTGTGTGTCTTACCGTAAGGACAGGGAGTAGTCAGAGCGGTTGGTCTGACTGTTTCTCACCAGGTAGCTACACTCTTTACACAGCATTAGCAGCGACTCTGCCTCTGAACGCGACAGTGAACCGTGGTACCATCTGATAAACAGAACACACACACACACAATAAGACGATGGTAAAAAAATGTTCAGTTTGATTCCCACTTCATTTTCACACCTTTTGCTGATGGGTGTCGACATTGGTAAAGACACTCTGTAGTGTTATGTTACTGATTTTATAATTAAAGAGAGAGGTAATTATTAGCAGATTGAATGTTTCTAAAGATTTATATTCAGGTTTAACACAAACACCTGTAAGTAACAATATTACCGGTATAAGTTTCCCGCCAATAGTTTGATTTTCTTGTTCAAAGCAGAGGTGAAGGAAACACAAAGCTAATAACAACCCTTAAGAGATCATCAGGGAGTAATGGGGCATTTTAATCAACTGCCATCCCCAAGTGAATGTTTGTGTGTGCTTAAGGAGTGTCGTGCTTGGATTTCATTAGTAAAAACGGCCTTTTATGTGCAAAGAAACAGCACATAAATTACACCAATGATGTCTGAAATTACAAGACCAAAGTAAATGTGTTCATAATGTTCTGACTTAATTAGTTCTCATTCTAACCTTTTCGCAGTTCTGTAAGCTCTGATGAGTGCTGCTTAGCCGAAACACATAACAGTTTTGTTTTATGTGTCCATGTCCTTAATAGATCAAAGCGGTGCAATAAAATGGATTTTGGGATTTATTTGTGGGATGTACAACCCCGTTCTACCTTAAATATTCAAAATCCCTTTTATAACAATGTATGATAAATGTATGTGCACAACAGCCATGCAGAGATATTTACAGCCTACTGAGATTAATATCTTATACTAATTGCATTTGCATGCGCAAATGATTGCAGAACTTAGATATGTTTGAAGAACATGAAAAAAATGTATTCCTTACTGTACTTGGATCGCCTCATTTGTAACGAGTCAATCTTGCACAGCATTGTGGTTACAATTTGCAGCTATAACATGACCTGTTCTTCTAAGACAGGACAATTTCTTTATATTGAAAGTAATTACATGAATGGCAACAGAGACACTCAATCATTAACAACCAAAAGTCATGTAAGCCTCTTAATTTGATTAAACCTTAAATGGAGTGTGACCTATAGTCCGAGACGTCTCCTGTCCAGAAGACTGCATACATACACCTGCTTCTCCAGTGGCAGTGTAGGGTCCACTCTCTCCCCCACCATGGCGAGGGCATCCTGCGGCATTCGAAACTTCATTCCCCCTCCTGCCAGCGGGCTGGACCTGGGCCCGGGAGGACGCAGCCGCTCAGTGGGCGACGAGGAGCGGTCCCACTCCGCGCCATCAAACTGCACTGTTGGCAGATGGGGACAGAAAAAGTGAGTCAGAGTATTTACACAGTGGTATGATCAAAAGGGATTAAACCTCACAGCCAGACTTGGGTAAACATCAGACATCCGGCTATTGCAAATCCATGCATGCAGCAGAGAGACCTCTCACGGATGGGTTGAACTAAAGGACAGCGGGTCCCAGGCTGACAGACTGCGAAACTATCGGCATCATCACAATTACCATCATCAACATTTTTATGAGTCACCAAGGGCAGATAGAGACAGGAAGTTGGCGTCTTCCCTGCTTGGCTTGCATGCAAGTCTTTGTCTTCCAGTAGACTGCAGATTACTTGATGTTGACAATACATATTCTATTCTGCAACAAATTACATGTACAGACTGAAGTGTTATTTACCCCTTCTGTGCCTGATTTGAGCAAAAGTCAATGTACAGAACGTATAATTAAACATTAGTGTACCCTGAAATGAACAAGGCAGACATCTTAATTTACAAGGAACTTTTCATGGTGGTTGATGCAGAGGGGGATGGGGTAAGAAGGGAGAGCAGCTTTAAAACCAAAAGAAACCTGGCAACCCAACAACTGCAACAGGCAGGGGCAAATACAGGTGGTACAGATGCAAGCTGCAGCGGGTTAAGGATGGAGTTAGAGCAGATGTAGGCTTGGGTCATAAAGGTCAGGGTGACTGCGTTTGGGGTGATAAGGGGAAGCAGAGAGGGTTGTGTTCAGGGTGGGAGGTCACCTTGCTCTCTGACGGGAGGCTCCTCCTCCAGCTGACCCACTGGGGCAGGCCAGGGCAACTCCGACAACTCCCTCATTTCTAATAGAAAGGAGGGGAGGGGGCGAGAGAAAAAAGCAGTGACAGAGTGAGAAAACAGCAGATGGGCTTGAACAAAGTTAACTAAAAGGAAGATATGTGAGAGGAGAGGCGGTGATTAAGATTGAAATCAGGTGCAAGAATTGAATGTGAGGAGCAGCAAGTCAGCAAAAGTGAGATGAGAAAGAGGTGGAAGAAAGGGAAGCCCTGTTGAGAGTGGGAGAGGCAGCATGTGTGTGCACTGACAGAGATGTGATGGCGTGAGAGTCAATTAACTATGCCTCCTGTTATGAAGAGAAGTAATATACTCTACTTTCACTGTCTTTGCTTCATCACACTTGTAGAAAAACATGTCTTCAGACCCTATATTTACACTCATCATGTGTAATAAGACTAAAGAAAGTAAAGAAGATGAAGCAGAGAGGACAGGTGAAGTCAGAGGTTGCATTATTTATAGTCATTTGAACAAATTCACTTTCAGAAACTGTCTCCTAGCAGTGCATGCAATGAAAACAAAATGTGACAGTGCACTGCAACCCACAGTGCAGTGTGACAGAGGAACAGAGGAGTATGTGGGCAGAACAACGCTCCATTCACTGTCCTACCTACAGGAGAACGGCAGAAGGTGCACAGAACTGAAAATAGCTCATTATCTACCATGGCAGACAACCATCTACTTTAACAGTCATTAATACAGCCTTACACACACACGGACACACACACATTATGCCATTTGTCGTACATTCAGCTCCTGCTCGCAGCGAAAAACGGATTACAAAACAAATAAAAGGAAAAGAGGGGTGACGTCTTAATGAGCCGACAAATCCAAGACCCCTCAGGCCTGCGACATCAAAGGCCATTTGAATGGGCGTTTGGAGAGACACCCAGGCTGTACATACATGCCTCTCTCCCTCCCTGGTTAATTATTGAGCAGGCAGACATGCTCCGCCACTTTCTCTGGCTCTCCGTGAATTATTGATGCATGGCGCAGTACAATGGCCCCATCTGGAGCGGGCCGCACCTCCACTAAAGCCAGGATTAAAGTGTGGCCTGGCACCCCTCAATGGGAGACATGCAGGTCTGTGCCATACGCTGGCATGCACGCACGCACACACGCAGCGTAACGTAACAGGGAGGAGAGTAAAGATGGAAAGCTCATAAAGCTTAGTTTCATATAAATGGATAATTTGTTGAAAAAGGAGCCTCATATAACAATGACATTTCCTCCTATGGAGTCTGTTCATTTGCATTTGGAAACATTTTTTGACTGGCCAGATGGCAGCGAGTGGAAAAAAAACTGCTAAAGTGAGTTGTAAAAAAGTGGAAAATAGGTCAATCTTAAAAGTGGTGCTTCGGTCCTAATTACGCTTTTAAACGAAAGTTAGACTCAGGTACATTCACAAAAAGACCCTACGTTGCATTTTAGAGAGAGTTACGTTTTAAGGCCAGTCTTGTGGAACTTTAATGCTTCTCAAATATCAAGAGAATGTCACTAACATGCATCTGAAGTGCACTGTGTAAACAATTGAAATTATCAGACACATTTTTGTGTCTCTGAATAAACCACACAACCCTTGCCTGAGCTCCTAACTCTGACCACACACACACACACACACACACACACACACACACACACACACAGAGACAGAGAGACAGTGAGACAGAGAGAACATCTGGCTTCCATTCACCTCTAATGGGAACCTGTGGATCTCTCATACATAGAATGCTATTAGTGCTCTGCAATAGAAGACAATGAGAGAACACTAATGGCTTACGGACAAAAGCACGTTCTCATCAGTGCTCACAGCCTATATTCATGATTTGTACTAAAATACTAATAAATCATATATATAACATCGTATTGCAATATTTCCGGGGCAATACTGACGCCAAGTAACAATATTCTATTATACAAATCTCTCATGAGAATTTAACTTTTTGGTACTAGAATGATAAAAGAAATAATAAAATTGAAGTGAGAAATCTATCTATTTAGATAAAATAGATTTCCTTTGGGGACATAATTTGAAGTTGAAAAAAAAGGTAATAAATTGCAATATCGCAATACATTTTAAATCACGATAACATTATATTGTGACAGAAGTAAGTGTAAGTAAGAATTGTGATAATATCATATCGTGGGCCTCTGGTGATTCCCACCCCTATTTATTATGAATACTAAAACCAAAATGTTTTCATCAGTTCTGTCTCCCATTTATACCCAACTTACAAAACAGGCGAAAGCAATTCAGTAATTTGTGGCCTGCCAAAATTTCCTCATGTGCCAGTTGCCTCAACTACCTGCTAACAATTACCGAAAATGATCTGAGGGGGAGGGTGTGACCAGATCTTTATGTGTTGCACACAGGACACGTCGCCTTGAGTACACCAGCTGTTCTGTGTCCTCATAATAAAAGGAGAAGCAAACAAAAACAATAGAACACCTTCATTAGGTCCATTAATGAAGACATTGTTTTTTTCCTAACAGCCCTGGCATCCCATCTTCTCTCCACACACAAAGACCTTCTGCTGGACGAAATGGCCTCCATAAGGACAGACAATTAACACTGTATGCCAGTGAAGAAGAAGAAAAGAAAAAAATCATAGTTACAATAAAGTTACACTTTCTTAATATGGATTGGCACAATTTTGAGCATCACACACTCCTTGCCAATTTTGTGTATCCATTTTCCAGACACTCACTATATCTATTCCCCGCTTCCTGCTGCTCTCACCATCCTTGTCTCTGTATCAAACATCCCTCTTTCTTTATCACCCCTCTTTCACCTATCTTACGCTAAGTGGGGCATTATCTCTTTCCATATTCCCTTGCTCCTCTCCCCTCTTGCCCTACTTTATTTCCATCACCTCTTCATCTGTCGCTAATATTGGTTGGCATGAGGTATTCACAAAGGACATGCCTTTTTTTATTAATGTCAGTAAAGGTTCTTGTTGAACGAGAAAGAAAAGCAGCAATGGGGAAAGGGAAGGACACGTGAGAGGAAAAGAAAGCAAGAGTAAAAGAGTGAGAGAGAGTAACAAGAGTCCTTCCACTGTGCCAGTAAATTGATGAAGAGGCTGGTCAGATGCCCCCAAGCCCTGCTTAGCGCATCAGAGAGCAGCATCACACCAGAAATGGAAATCTAATTTTCTTTTTTCCTCGCTCCCATGTTTGTCTGCATGCACACACAAATAAGTTTTCAGGTTCCAAATACACAGATGAAGAATAGCCAAGAAAATCTTGCCCTGTCCTGTTAGAGCACATGTATCTAGACAACCAGACACAAGACGTACAAATGCAGACCATCTGTCAAGGTGTCTTTAATTAATAAAATCCTCAGTTTTGCAATGCGTTGAGCTAAATATCAGCATGTGACAACTCACAATGACAATACCAACATGTTGATCTTTAGCAGATCATAAGTTTACCATGTTTAGCATCTTGCATTAGCATGCTAACATTTGCCAATTAGCCCTAAACATCCTCATGCTGTAAAATGTAATGACCAAATAGTCATTTGATTTTTTTACTCAATAGCCCAGATGGCACGTCAGTATGGTATGGCCATTCAGTAATTGATGAGATGTTTCATTCTCTGGACCAAAGTGGTGGACTGACCCACCGACCGACATTGCCATCCCTATAGTCATAAACAGAGAAACAAATGGCCATACAACTGACCATACAACTCAAGTTTTATAAGGTCAGTTTCCTCAACAGCCAAATTTGTTGTGAATAAAAAATTACAGTATATATCACGCAAATTGCCACAGAAAGGGAAAATATACTACTATACTATCACAAGTCTATCCTCTTCAACTTTTTTGTGCTGCTAAGAGTTTGAACAGCTAATTCTCTCTCTCTCTCTCTCTCTCTCTCTCTCTCTCGCCTAATGAGCAGCTGCATTGGAAGTGGAGGATAAGTGCTTTTCTCAATGG
This sequence comes from Etheostoma perlongum, assembly GCA_026937815.1. Classification (NCBI taxonomy): domain Eukaryota; kingdom Metazoa; phylum Chordata; class Actinopteri; order Perciformes; family Percidae; genus Etheostoma; species Etheostoma perlongum. The sequence continues at coordinate 19,555,620 of CM049379.1, forward strand.
CACCATAATAGTAATTTCTAGGGGTGGAAATGTTATTCATTCATCTTCCCTACCCAGATTTCCAGCTGATTTGCAGCTCTCTCATTATGTGCACACACCTCCACCTTTAGATGGCCATTGTCTGCATCAAACGCCTCAAAGCTCATGTTTTGGACTACAAAACTTACAAACATGAAATACCTAAAACACCCATTCATCTGTTCAGAGAGATAATGAGATAGTGTCTTTGATTAACTCACTTATTAATGCTGAATGGTTGCAGGGCCAATCTCTAACTGCTGGACTGTATTGACTTCCAAGAATTAATGACTGCTGTAATTTGAGCTGGATGGTGGTGAATGGTGACAGCTTTCTAACACTGCAATTAAAACCCACCAAATTGAGAGAGGCCTGTCACGTCCAACCCCTCAGGCACTGCTAGATTCACAGCTGGCTGAAGTTCACTCCATATCATAGGCAAAATAAATAAAGGCTTTGCAGGCAAGCTTATTTCTGATACAATTTGAAAAATAGCCTCAGAATGCAATATCCACCCAGCAAGGCATAAGCTGTGAAAATTATAATTAGAGAGATTCTTTTCAGAAGAGCGGATCCAAATACAATATGCACCAGAGATCCTCCTTATCCCCCCCCCCCAAACCCCACTGCCTACATGCACACAACCTCTTCTCACCCATGAATTAGGGGCCTGATAATCAAAGCTGGGAAACCTAGTTGAGAATCCACATGTGTGTGTGTTTCCACATTTGCCTGTGGGAAGGTGATGATGAGAGGCTGCTGGCAGATTGTGATGCCCTCCTTTGCCCCCTGTAGCGGGTTATCTGAGCGAGTGTGTCACATCCACAGGGAGGGAGGGCTGTGGGGACAGCCTTGTCACCGCTGCAGTGTTGGTGTATATATGTGTGAGAGAGAGCATGCCTGTGTTAGTGGATGACAGATTGCACCCTGCCACAATGGCCCTGACTCCCCCTTTCTCTCCCTTCGTCTCACCTCGCCAAAGCCCCCGACCATTAATTCTCCTTAACGCCCCTCCCCTCTGAAGCACTGGGCCTCCACAAACATCCATTGAGCTGCCACCAAATATACCATAACCTTGGACGTCCCTTTCCATTCCTCTCTAGCTAGCTTTTTCTACAGTCCTCTGTCCATTTTCTCTCTCTGTCCATCCATTTTCTCTCTCATCTCTTCTGTCCCCTCTTTCCATCTTTCCCATCTCTCTCTTTTTCTGCCATCCTCGTCCTCCTCATCTCTCCCCTCCCTCACATGTGGGATGTGCCTAGCAACGCTGAGTGGGTCTGGGAATATGGATTAAATGTGAGAATGGAAAATACTGTTTGTGTGTTTACACTTCAGTGCTTTGGTCTGAATAGACAGCACGCCAGCTCAGCGTGCTGACTCCAAATGGAAAAAACAAGGGGTCAGACAACTCGCGCTGCACAAGCGATTTCCTCCACTGCCCTCTCTAATGGTGCTATAAGCGCTGCTCTGCAGGAGCACATACTGTATGTGGCACAAAGAAGAAAAAGGGAAATAAAGCTGGAGAGGAATAAAACAACAGATAAAGTAGGAATGAGTGCTAGTGATACCTAAGAAGGTGAACGGTGATATTGCCTTTTAAATGAACAATGGTGCATCTCCTTTTGAAATCACCTCCACTCTCAATACAGTCACGGTTTCTCTTTGCTGCACCCCGTTAATGTGATTTGAGCCTGATCCCAGTGAATTACTCTGTGTGTGAATGCGTGTGTGTTTAGACAATGGTGTGCTGACCATGACTCTCTTATTAGCACTGGATCGGTCACGCACATACAGGCATGTAATTAACTGAGAAGAGAGGGGGGGGGAGATACACACAGAACGGGAGGAGGGGAGGAATGGAGGGGAGTGCATACGAGACAAGGTTGATTTATTATCCCATCACCTTGACCTTGGTGACATGGAGATGCAGCTCAATTATGCCGACTTGGCCTTGCATGCCTTACACTGATCCACTCCTAAACGACCTAGTCCACTTCTGTTTCCCTTTACCCGTCTGTCTCTCTTACCTCAACTTTCACTCTCTCCCTCAAACTATATTCAATACATTGAACATAATGGAATGGGAGTTGCACTGCAAAAAAAAAAAAAAGCATGCAATGCGCCAATTATTTTCGAAGTACTGCAGATAATGACAAATAAAGCGCTTTATATTAAATTAAAAGAAAATGGACCTTACTTTCTGTACGTTCCTCGGCTAACCTCTTTATGACAACACACACATCAATTCTAATGGTCATTTCAGAGGTAGTTGCGACTGTGGTCCATCATATTTGAGAGAGCAAGATATCAATAGTCACCAGGAGGTGTTTAAATGTGATGAGAGAAACCGAAAGATGTGTGTCATTTCAGCTGAGACAGTAAAGGTCACAGCTCTCTCCATTTCCTGCCAAAAAGGCGTTGGTGATGTAAAGATGGGGACAGACACTACATTAAAGGTCAGGACAGTTAGATGAGTATTTCACTATGAAGTTATAGCAGCATGGCTCTCAATGTGCTCCTGGGAGGGATTTGACCTTTAGAACAGACCTTTTTTGAGTCTGGTTTTAACCATTTTTTACTAATTCTACTCATCTCAACTATTCCTTTAAAAAAAATGGCACACTTTATGAGACCCCTTATAGTTTGTGCTTGACTTCCAGTAGCTGTACAGTCTGTGCAGTAGGTGGCAGGGATTCATTGTTTTGCTCAAATACGATGGATGATTGCCAACATGGGGGTATTAAACTGGGTGTTAAAATCCTTTTCCTGCTCACTGCTAAGCCATCTTAAATCTCACAACCACTTTTTTTTTTTTTCAAAAAGCTTTATTCTAGAAAGCTCTTAATATACAATGGATACAATGAAGCATGATTCAGCGGCTCGTGGTCTAAATCTTTTCCAAAAAATACTCATAAAATTGATTTCCTGTATAGTTCTGGCATTCCCTAGAAAGGCTGCTATGTTTTTCCACTTGGAAAATCACAGGCAAAGACCAATGACCAGTTCATGGAGTATTCCTCCAATCAGATGTAGGAACTGCTAATTGAATTAGAGCTCATCAATTATCTATTATACTGCGCACATTATTTGTAGGTGGGCTTTGCCAGACTACGCTCCACCTTGGTTTCTGTTGACTTTACTGTCAGAATATTGGCATAATCTTTACAGTTACCTGCAAAAGCTTTGGAGATGTGATCCTTTTTCCATTCCCATGGCTGGTCATACTCATCAGCCGGTCTCTCATCATCTTGCGGCAGCCTGCTGCTCTCCTTGCCCTCCTCCTGAGGTTCTCCGCACAACAGTCCCAGGCGTCCATGGCCTCGCTCATCTTCATAGGGGGTGTCGTAGAGCTGCATCCCACCCCGTGACCGTCCTCCTCCTCCTCCACCTCCTCCACCTGGACCACACTGCAGCTCTTTGGATACATATGCAAAAGAATACTGATTCACACCCCAACACACAAGCAAGCACATATATAAAAATCTTCTTGGATGTGTAACCAGTCTGCAAAAAAAGACCAGAGTGATTATTCTGTAAAAATAAAAAATAAAACAAAAAGCCTGTTGAGCTCTAGCATGACTAGAATAAGAGGACAGAGACAAATGATGTTTGCCGTGGGCTCAGAATCTCATATAGGGGGGCTTAACAAGGCCTTGGGCTGGATGCTGAGTTGCAACACAGTAGACAGCCCCCCATCCTGAATCCCAGTAGTAATCTAGCATGGCTCACAACAGCATCCATGTTCCCTCGTTAACATTTTCATCACTTTCTCAGTGGGTACCAAACAAGAAATGTGTCTCAGCAGTTGCAACCGTAGTGTAGAGTCAAATATGGTGATGAGATGAGATAAAAAGCTTTAAGAGAATGAAATCAGATTTCTAAATGCACCAATAGGAGCCTCTAAGCTGCAGCAATCAGCAATGGTGCTTTGATATCTTGACCTCAAAAATGTACCCTTTTTAAATAAAAAAAACAGGTGGTACAGAAGAGGAGAAAATGGGGGGAAATTAAGGAGTAGGCATCTTTTGTGCACACAGCCAGCAGCCTTGCAAAGGAGGTGCACTCACGTGAGAAGGGAATGGAACTAAATGGAAGGGTTCCCTGGTGAAAGGCATAGAAAAACTTGGCCCTGTAGTCACCATGGCGACCAAGTGGAGGCCCCAGGGAAAGGCCCTGGGGTTATAAAGAGGGGAGGGGAAATGAAGACAGGAGAAGCAAGGCGGTGATGGGAAAGAGGAGGTGACGGGGCGAGGAGCAAGAGGAAAAGGAAGAGGAAAAAGGAAGCAGTGAGGAAACAAGGGGAGAAGAGGGGTGATGGGAGAGAAGGACATAAGGGAGGGAGGTGATGGGGGGGGGGCGATGTCTGTCAGCATTTGATGTTAAATCATTGAGACGGAAGCACAGCAGGGCTGAATGCTGCTCTACCTGCGCTGGGAACCCGCGGTGTCAGCGACAGCCTAGAGATGGAGAAGATGAAGGGCGGAGAGATAAAAACAGGCATGGAGGAAATAAAATGAGAAATTCATGGGAAACATGATGGTAAATTCATGGGAAACATGATGGTAGAAAAACACAGGTGAGGGGGAGAGAAAATAGCAATATGACAAAAAGGGGACAAAGATTGAAGGTGAATGAAGATTGAGGTGGGAGTGTTTAGGCATGCAGATGCACGTCAGAGCCGAACAGAGACCGGCCTTTTATCCTTACAAACTAACCTGTAAGCGCTGAATGTTTCCCCTTAAGTACAGTCGAAAAAGCACACAGGTGTCTTTTCAGGACAGTCTTTGTAAGAGATAATTACTATTCCGATCTCACATCTGTCGCTGCCGCTCGGCTGTGTTTTTTAATGATCAATGACAGCTCTGGAGTGACAGGCTCAATTCAAAGTCAATGAAAGAGTTGTGAAAATGCTTGGCCAAATGCTCTGCCATCACCACAAAAATCTCATCTCTCCAGCTGCAGCGAGAAAAGATTTTTCTTCAAGGTTTCTCAATTGGGGAGCAAAATGGGATGCTCCATTCACTTCAAGCCTGATGTTATGAACTTCATTTGACCACCAAAAAGGCAGCGATAGTGACAATGGCGAGAGGACACGCTTCAGATTCGCTACAGGACAGATTAAAGAGACCGCCAGACTCCCCTCAGGGATGGAGAGAGCCCTCGAGATGAAGAAAGAGGAGGGGGGCTGCTTTAACACTAAATGACTGGGACAGAGCAGGGGGAAAGGGGCAGACAGAGATGTTATAGGAGGAGAGACAAATGGAAAACGATGTCTGATGAGCTACATGATGTGCAAGAAAATCACAAGGGAGGCGGGATGGTCTGAGACTGGATAGATATCCCTAAAAGGCATTTTTGTGAGGATGTTTGCCGACTCAGCCTGTGACTGTGTGGACAGATTCAACACTAGTGTAGAACTGAACTACTAAGAAAAAGAGGGATTTACTGAGCAGTACTGCATTTAACACTAGGGTTTTTAGAACAAAGGAAAATATGGAAATAAGAATGCATTATTCTGTAAAGGCAGAAATACTTTACTATAAATAAAAAAGAACAGAGATAAAGAATGATCATTTCATTGATCATTTCAGTTTTGTTCATCAAACAAATTGTTGACAGATTTGAGAATGATGATGATATAAGATGACTTTATGCCACAGTTACATATTTTATTAATGAGTTTGGTGCACCTGAAATGCAACCGACAATGACATATGTCAGATAAGAAGGCTGAATTTACCCTTTTGGATGTTCTCTCATATTATAAAGGCAATTCTGATTCATTATTTGTGTGCATGTAAAGGCTTTAATGTACTGTAAGATAACTGCAAAAAGTATACAATAAAAAAGGACACCTTTTAAAACACCATGTCTCTATAATAACAATGTGACTAAGCATTGTAATACTGATAAGACAATAACTGGTGAGCAATACTCTCCACTGACCTGTTATGACCCTCTGGGCCTCATACGGTTCCATGTAGCCATTGTTCTCGCAGGGAAGAGGTCTGAGATCTGGTTCTGACCTGTGGTCCAAGCGAACATCGAATGGGTCAGAATAATCTGTGTCGCCTGCCAACGGAGCGGATGGCACCACCTAAAGGACAAAACACACATTTGCTGATAAAGAATAATGGGTTTTGTCACAGAACATTAACTTGTCCTTATTGGATAAAAATGTCACCAGCATTTTTTGACGTTATATAATAAAAATACAAACCAATTTCTAAATGTGTTTTTGCCTGGAGGCACAAAATTTCCATCATAAGATATAATGAGTTTGACTTTCTGCCAACGTTTTCATATTAGCATTTTGTAAAAGCTGTACATTAATCACACTTTGCATTGAAACACTTAAATTAAAGTGTCCTAGGATCGGAATATTTTCTGGTAATTAGGAGAATTCAGTCTGCAATACATAAGTACGAAATACGAAAGGAAGGAGTGTTGCACAGACAATAGCTCATCAAGACCCGAGACGGAGAGAGCAGCACGACTTAACAAGCAATCAAATCCTCACTGAATGGCACATTAACTATATGTTTGGTTACAGACAAACTGCTTTTGGAGTATCATCAAGACACTAATTTGCACCTTTAGTGTTAAACACTATAAATACCACACCAATGTTGATATATATGATATATATATATATATATATATATATATATATATATATATATATATATATATATAAATAAAATACAGAGACTAATGAAGGGTTGGTTGTTCGGGAGCATTTGTTCCTTTATGCAAGCACAGGAGGAAAACAGTGGTCAGCTGGCCCATTGACAGCTACAATGGCAGCCATATGGTCTGTGACACACACACACAAACAAGCGCACACACACACACACACACACACACACACATACACGCACGCACACACACACTTTGACAAAGGAAATTGCTGTCGCAAGGCTTGCTTCCCAAATTCCTGCTAGACATTGCACACGCCCTCACAAAATGACATTCTAATCCCATGTTGACTTTGTAACAGGTTATCTATCGATGCACAGGAATCTGCAATGTTAATTAGAGTGCGGATGTTCCCACAGACCCTGGGAAATTGATGAGAGCAGGAGGAGAGTGTGCTAGAGGGGGGGGGGGGGGAGCTATCGACTAGAGTTAAGACTATTACTTCAATCCACTTCAGGACTTTCACACTTGTAGCATTTTCCATGAGCGGAGTCATGGATTTAACTGCAGCGATGAAAACCCTGAAATACTCCTTAACTTACTCAGCATATGTGAGCAGAATTAATGTGAAGACCATTTCCTTGTAAAACCTTTGCTTCCGCTCCAGTCGCTCGGCCTCAACATCTTTGCCTTTCTTCTCTTTAGTAGCTGTGTATGTTCTCTACAGCACAACATGCACACAGTACACAGCCAGGAATGCACTGTTGTCCTGACGACAACAAACAGCACCCCAGTAAAAATTAGACCTCCCTGTGGCCCTTGGCATACCACCATACGGCATTCCGTATACGGCCCCCAACATGTGCTCAAGCGGGGGTCTCTCTCAGCTTGCAAAACTAAACCTCATTTATTATTTATGGAAGGACATAAACTCATGGGACCGTGGCCCTCTCCGACTCAATGGTCCACTCAAGACATCAATAATTATTTCTTCCATCTAGAAAAGTGAATTTATGTGGCACATGGGATGTAATGTGATTAATGTAAACAATGTATATATGAGACACACATTACTAGTCACTTGCTTATGGAGTCTGATCAATAAAGCTGTCACAGATATGGAAATAGGATGAGAGAGAAGTGGGAGAGTCTTTTTTGTAGCCTTCACCACTTACTTGCCTTCCCTTTATCCATCCTTCTCACCTCCACATAAGAGACTTAAATTTGTCATCGCCTGCTTTTTGCCCTGACCACCTAGAAACACATGCTTAGAAACTGAAGCTCTTACAGTCTCTTGCTGGTCCTCTAAAGAGACGGCACTGAGGAGGATCTTGGTACGCCCCAGTTCCTGGGAGTCCACTTTGATCAGTCTGTGTTTGGGAGATTTTCCATCCACACTGGATGACTTCATGGGAGAGCCATACACAGGTGTAGCGGGGTCAGAAGTCACAGAGTCGCCCCTGGACCTGTTTTCTAAGTCCTCGTAGGGATCCTCGAAGTCCAGGTCCCTCTGGAGCCGGTAGGCTTTAAGGATCTCGCTCTCTGTGTAGTCTGGTGTGGGCGGCTGTGGAGGCACCTTCCTGCTACCAAAGCTCAGGTAGTCTTTCAGCCACTTGGCCATTGCAGCTCTGCTTCCAAACGTGCTGGTGTGTGGTGGAGTGAGAGCAGGAGGCTGCAGGGGGCAGACAGTGACAGGGACATGGTGGTTACTGTATGACCTGATTTCTGATGAGATTGTGTGAGCTATGGATTCAATTTCTGATGTGAGCTTTTTATTTATCATTACAAGAAAATTTTAAAAGATTTTTTTTTTTTTTTTTTTTTAAATCACAAAAGATTAATCCACAGGTCTTGATCCTCTTATAATATTGTTTGCTGGACAACTTTCTCCTGATCACAGACCCACATTCAGTGTGCCTATACATGCACTGATGTGACATTAAACTACACCAACAGCTGGGCTTTACACACACTTCTTTTGTTTTACGCAGGGAGCAATAACGTCTGGCATCTGGACTTTGCCCAAAGGCTTCAATTACATTTCACACCGCGGCAATAAAGTCCGACGTTAACATGCTGATAAAAAAGGAAGGCAAGGACTGAAAGAGAATATTAGCCTACATCAATGAGGAATTAAAGACATCACAATTGTTTTAAATGTAAACATCTTATTTGCTTTCAGTTTGTGATTTCACCAACATAAAATGCAACACGTTTACTTTTGGCTTCTTTAGAAAGGCAAGCTAAAAAATAAGATTATTTTTCTTAAACTTCCACTCCATTTTTAAATACCAGTGAGCGCTGCGCTATGAAAGCGCACTCACTTACCAACCCTCTTCAGTCCTTCAGCCACTTTGAACGCTTTATTCCGCGTTTCTTCATGTCGATAACAATGAAACGGCACAGAAAAGTGAAAAAACCCTTCCACTCGCTCGCTCTTTGTTTAATCCACAAAAGGACAAGATAAAAGAAAAAACTGCAGCTTTTCTAAAACAAAAACAAGAGAGCACTAAAATCCGCAGGAGTTCCTCTAACGACTGACGGCAAATGTGCGAGTGAAGAGAGCGACTACAGCTCGGAGAGAAACTCAGCCGAGCGATTAAAGGGGAGGCGCTTCATTCCCAGTGGAATATCCTCCTATTCCCTTTTGCAGTCAGCCGACCGTTCATTCATTGAAATATCTGCACATCACTGTCTGCAACAAGAGATTCATCCTTTTTCAAAAGCACTGTAACTGCACGGGGAAATCACATGAAGTAGCCTACAGCCTACAACTGGGGAGGGAAAAAAAACGAGCTTGCACGAATGTGCTTTAAACGTGTGCATTATTTATTCGCATGACATCACTTGAGAATTTTCCTGTTTTAGCTTCACTGAAGGTTTTTTTCCCTTCAGTTTCCCCCTAAAAGAAAGTCTAGCTACAAAAAACCCTGAAGGGTGAACAAAACTGTTATCTGCTTCCTCATATAAGAGTTTTCTGGAGTAAGGAAATCCCATCATCCTCTGGGCAACATGAACAGCGTTGTAGTGAGGTTTAGACAAACGTGTAGACACACAAGAAACTGCTTATCACAAAAATCACAATGACCAAAGCGTTTAGGCACGTCCTCTCGGATTTTGTTGAGTGTTTGTATCATTCCTTTTATTTCATCCTATCACAGATGTCCCATTATCCCAAGTCCAGGCTGGTAAATTGGATTGTGTGCTACAGTGGGTAAGGCTATCTAAGTCTGTTAAAAGACCGTAAATGCCTCTTTATTTACGACACCCATGAGCTCACTTTCTCCCAGGGGCGGGGGGACTGGATGAGGTCATTGAGCTAGAATCCACCCCCACCACTATCTCAACCATCAACATTATCCCATCAAGACCTTCACATCTCCCTCCTCCTGCCTGCCAATAGTGCGCCTGTTGGGTGTTCATCAAGCACCTGCTTCAGACCTGAAGGAGGGTCATGGGGATCAACCACAAGACCCAATCTGTTTCTGATGGAAAGGTGTGTGACAAACACCTTGCAGGTCCCTGTAGTCCAATTGAAATCATCATTATAGTGGTGAAGCTGGAAATTTAAGACAGTATCAATTTTATGACATCAGCCAAAACAAAGGCCTGTTAAATTTGTTCCATGTGGAAAAGTTCTGCAGGGAAAAAAAGCCTTTGACTTCACTACATGTGTAATATCATATTCTTACTGCCCTTTCACAAGAAAAAATTGTGGAAACAACATATTGCGGGAACAAGATTCTTAGAACCAGTTATAATGTTGGAACAAGATCAATAAGTTGTCCTAAGGACTTCTGAAAATGAGATCCATTCATTCGATACAGATCTTGTTGGCACAAGATACAGCATAGGTTGGGTTGATACAACATCCTGTAAGATCATAACTTCCCACAAGTTAAGATCTCTTTCCTCAGAAGTTAAGGTCCTAGGGTGCTCTTTGCATGCTTTTATATACTTTTTTTAATATAGACCTTAGTGGTCCCCTAATACCATATATTAAGTATATTTCCCAAAATTCAGCCTTGGTGCAGACAGCCACTAGAGCCAGTCCCACAATGAGCTTTCCTTAATATGTGTCATTTCTGGGTCTGTAGCTTTTGAGGAGGGGGGCTTGACCAACTGCCACTTTGCTAGTTTGAAAGCCATGATTTCGCTCTCTCTCATGGATGGGCCAAATGCTGTGGGCGGGCAAAGCAGAGAAAGGGAAGGTAACCTGGCCCCTTATGACCTCATAAGGTGCAAGATTCCAGATTGGCCCATCTGAGCTTTCATTTCCTCCAAAACAGGGCAGGATACACAGGGCATGGTTTACACCTATCACCATTTCTAGCCACTGGCAGACTGGGGGAATACATATTAATGTTAAAAAACATCATAAAGTGAAAATTTCATGCCATGGGACATTCAAAGAAAATAACAACTTTTGTTTTTTCAGGGACTCTGTAGCTTTCCTGTATACACCCCCCGCCTTATCTGTCATTCTTTTAGCATTTTATCTTGTCATATCTTTGAATGTACCAGTAATATTACTTCTCTTCAGCCTCCCCTCAGGTATAAATTCCTGTTTTTCAATCTGCACAATCCACTTAGTCTTAACACCTCCTCTAACCCCCCCCCCCCCAAACATATTGAGCATACATTTAATTGAATTTGTGTCTCCATCATGGCTGTGGTGAGAGCCAGAACCGTAGGCTATGGAAGAAAAGATTGAAACTGAGCAAGAGATGGAAAAATCTGAGAGTGAGAGACAGGCAAGCTGTCAGACTTGCAAGAGGAAGACACATGGAGAGCACAGGGGGAGAGAGAACAGAAATGGAAACTCTGAATCTCAGACAGTGAGAGATAACCACAGACAGACCGACAGACAGGTAAAGCCATTGTGCTTTTCATGCAAAATTAGGTTGAGTAAGAGCCGAGGTTTAATTGACTCAAACAGAAACAACAAGGCCCCGTGGCATAATTCTGAGAATTAATAAGACTCCCTCATTATAAAAGGGCTAAAAATGGATGTGACATTTTCTCTCAACTTCACGTTTTCAGTTGTTGCTCTTTCACAGCTTTAAAAGCAACATTAATGGATCTGAAAAGTAGGCCCAAACAAACATGCTGTAGAGCATCCGTAGCCATATAGACTGCATGTAGAACCTGACACACGCCAACAAACGTTATCTTTCAAAGCCATGCATTTAATCAGAGACGGTTTAGAATAGAGGATCTTTGATTTAATCTTACATGAGCATCATGGGCATTTCGTTTAAATTTAGGGACTGGAAAAGAGGCTTCGCCTCCTCTGCCGTGCATTTACTGCCCTCATTTGGTGGCTCGTGTGTATTGCAGCCTTTAGCAGTGAACTTCTTTGTGAAAACAAAAAATAGCCTAGCCTCATTACACTAGTAGGCTAGTCTATCCATTCACGGCGAATAACCAAGCAACATGGATGGATCATTTAAATAAACAGAGGCGTTAATACCAGGGCTTTGGTAAAATATCTATTTAATAAAGGATTCTCAGTAGCACCCACAGTAGAGTAACATTTAGCCCTGGGGCCTATTGCACGAAAGTAGAATAAAGATATCCAGGATAAATGAAAAAGCGCAGCTTGACTTAGTGTGACCTAGTCATCGCGGCTTATTAGGTTGCACGTTTGCCGAGCCAGGATGAACAGGTGAAGCTATGTCAAGCCAGGTGTAGATAGCTGGGATAAGTGCACGTTCACGGCTTTCTCACATAGACCACGGTATCGATCACAGATTTACTGATGCAGAGATGGAGAAGACGCATGCGCCATATGTTTCACCCAATGAGCAGCAGCTTCTAATGGAAAGTAACGAGGAGGGGAAGAATATGCAAAAAAGAGACGGCCCTTATCAAACGGAGAGAAAAAGCCCAACATAGCGGACCCGACTGAATGTGTGAGGGTGTAAAAATATCTACTTAGCCTATAGTCACTCCACATTTTTATAAAGTTGTAGGCTACACTGTGTTTTAATTGCTTTAAATATGCTAGTTTCATGTTTCTGTTTTTATGTGATAAATGTGCTGGTTTTACTGTAAAGTGTCTTTGACTAGCCTACCATGTAAAGCTCTATATAAATACAATGTATTATTATTTAGCCTTTGCCTTAAAAGTGAGCAGAGGGAATTAATGTTCCTCGGGAAATGGACCCTAATGACTAGGCTTAATTTCAAACCCTTATTCACAACGCGAGTTTTACAACCATATGCACAAATCTCTATAAGCTATGTCTAATTCTTTGTACAATTAATGTTCATACAGAACAATCAGAAAGGGACAACAACTAGAAAAAGAAGTGAATTACTTCAATACACGCTGTGAGCATATGTAAAACAATATTCATGTTTTTTTATTCTTCTGACAAGTGACCGCACCAAAATAAAAAGATTAAGAAGCATTGTGGTGTTCCCGGTGTGATGAATGACTACACTACATACGTCCTGTATATAGGCCACGTTATTGGTCCAGGGATGGGAGACTAATTGAGAAGGTTATGAAACCAATGTAAGCTATAATAAAAAACATTAGGCCTACATATTAAGGAGTAACACAAACTGTCCTTTATTAGAGAAGGATAAGCAACAAGAAAATGAAATCATGAATGTATTGATCTCTGACTAGTCTGCCATTATCATCTGGGAATATCGCTACATTAATATCGTCATACTTAATCTTCGGAGCGCGTCCTGTAACCTGAAGCTGAGACCACGGACGCTGCGCTGCTCATCTCTACTTTTACAGAGAGAGTGGACACTGACGCGACTCGCAGGTCTGCCGGCAGGCAGCGGCCACCGGGCAGCGACCGCACGCCAGGCAGCCTCGAAACAGTACCGTCCCACCGGGAAAAGTCCCACTCCGCATCAGGGTGTCACTGCAACCATTTCTAACCATCTAAACAAATATAGTAGGGTTTAAATCAAACTCGCGACAACAATAGTGACAAGTAGGCTAATGCATGTTAATGAAAATAAAGCAGAAGACATGCAGAAGACAACGGAATAACTGTTAAACACGTTTATTTCGGATCAGACGGCAGCTGATTTGACACATGAGACTCCAGAATTAATCTTAGCCTGGCTGTTAGCCTGCTCTGGACCAGGCTAGCCGCAAAGAATAAATCTCCATGGTTACTTGGCCGGGCTTAATTCAATCTGGTTTCGTGCAACCGAGTCAAAGCTAAATTCATCCAGGATACCTTGAATATCCCGGCTTAATCCCTTATCCTAGTTTCGTGCAATAGGCCTCTGCACCTTATTATTTTATTTATTTATTTTTCACTAACCTCTCGTTTCATTAAAGTTCAAACGTATTAGAGATCCGGGTTCAGCTCCTCCAGTGTTGCCATTGGTTAAATTCACACGAACCTTTCAGCGATTGGTTCAAAGTGTCCAAAATAAGGAAGTTTCCCACAAGCGTCCAGTGTTGAAGCGTGAGCTCGAGATACCGACACAGTGACAAAGTTATACATGACACAGTGCTACTCTACAGTTAACAACTGCTTGTTAAACACAAAATGACAGCTCTGCACTCCAGCACGCGGCTTTAAAAACGCTCCACGTTGTGCTGGCAGTGCTGCACGCGACAGAGACGGTTTTCATCCATCATCGCCAATCAGACGTTGATCCGGCGTTTTTTGCGCATTGCTGATTGGTTGATTTACGATTGGGGCGGGATGCATCTGTGCTGTCCGCCAGGCAGCGCAGTGACTCCAGTATTTTGCTGTGAGCTGCTGATGGGACAGAGGAAACTCTCACCTGGACCTGGACTTTACCTCCACAGGTAGGCTGTTTTTGCATGTCAGTTTATACATGTGACTACAATAACCGCATTTATGTTTTTGTTAGTCTGGCTTTGTTAAATTTGTTGATGTCTTAAAATATTAGTGCACCCACATGTTGCTGGGACCACTGTTGATGACTAAATAATGGTTCACTTATAATAACACTCAAGGTTTTTTACTTTGCCTTATTTATTGCAGTGTTACTGTTTATACAAGGGCCATCAATACGTTATGAAGAGTCTGAAGGCAAAGTTTAAAAAAACTGAGGTAAGAGCCATCTGTTGTAGGGCACGTGGAGCTTAAATATAAATATAAATGAATGTATTTAAAAGTAGTACACCTGTTTGCTACAAGCTATTTCGAGCTATAAGCCATACCAAGCTGTGTTTTCACCTAATATTACAGTGTTCACCTGCTCCACATTATGTAGCCATTTATATGGATCCCAGGTTTGTGTGTGTGTGTGTGTGTGTGTGTGTGTGTGTGTGTGTGTGTGTGTGTGTGTGTGTTTGGGGAGCACTGGGATTCAGTGTCACTGAGCAGCAGCAGGACAGCAGGGCTGTCTCCAGACTGCTGCTATAACCAGTGATCTCAGGTAGCCTTCAATTATTCACACGTGCATGCTATCAACCCTATATACTCCTCTAAAGGACTTGTAACTGTAACTGTGTTTTCCTAATGTACTGTATTTTTAAGATTCTTCTTTTTGGCCTGCTCCATGTAGCCACTTGCTTGTTGAAGGTTGACGTACTGGGGTCAGTTAACTTGCAGCACTGGTAGAAGCAGATACAATAGCAACTGCTGGCTCTACAATGTGGTCTGAGCATTTGGGTGCTGGTTAGTGACTAGTACCTGATAGTGTTACACAACAACAGTGGAGGGTGATCCCCTTAGATGAGTGGTTTCACTTAATAGCCACTCAGTGAAGTTGTGTATTATATTGTTATTATTGTTATAGTCCAACCGTCAGATGGACAGATAAGACAGATAGATTAATACATATCATGCATATATCTCCCAGGGTTTGCCACACACATAAACCTCCCTATTGCCTAAGAGACTAGATTTCAGCTTGTCCATGTGTCTCATGATCCCCTCTGCCCCATAAATGGCCTTTCAAACTAGCAGAAGAGAGCCAGCTTGTTTCTCTTCCTTTTTGCTGAGTCCACACATCACACAGGCCCTGCTCTGTAACTGCAGAGAAACAAATCTACAGAATGACGCTGCCAGGGGGGTATCGTGCAGGACCTGACAAAAAACTATTGTGGAGAAGGAGGACGCCTGCTACAGAGAAGAAGGCTGCTGAGAAATAATTAGGTTAGAGAAAGGAGGCCAATGAGGAAATGAAAGAGTTGGCAGTGTATGAGGTGTAGTGGACAGACTGGCTATGTCCCTGCTAGCAGCCGAGGCAGGATGATGGGGTAGCGTTTTGGATGCGGACAGGGAGCACTGCACAGGGAGATGTTGTGAGGACAGCATTTAGCAGTATTACTGTGTGTGTGTGTGTGTGTGTGTGTGAGAGAGAGAGAGAGAGAGAGTTTCTGTGTGGCAAGCTATTCAATTTCATTGGAGGTGTGATTTTTAGGATAGCATAAATTCTCCAGTATGTACATTAGATCTCTACTATGATGTTACTCTGACCTCTAAAGGGTATCTGGTAGAAAGCTACAGTATCTAATGTTACTGTGTATATTTGTTATGTAGCCCGGCGGCAGTGTGTATTATTAGAGAAGACATAGTGGTGGCTTGGTTCTCTGTGGCTGTATTTAGTTGTGTGTGTATGTGTGATGCACTGTTAGCGGTATGGATCCTCAGCAGCCAGTTTTTAGCCTGATGAAGCGGCTCTGTCCTTGTTTCAGCCTGCTGCCGCTACCAGTAGGTATCTTCTTTATCTCACTAATCATAGGAAAGGAAATATTCTTCTTTTTTAAATAATACTTCTGTCTTAAAAGTAGTTTATTTTAGCTCATAAAACTTGTATCTCATTGCATTACAATGGGGCCAAAAAGTATTTAGTCAGCCACTGATTGTGCAAATTCTCATCCTTAGGAAAGATGAGGTCTGTAATTTTCATCATAGGTACACTACAACCATGTGAGACAAAATGAGGGAGGAAAAGAAAATCCAGGAAATCACATTGTAGGAGTTTCAAAGAAGTTATAAATTATGGTGGAAAATAAGTATTTGGCCAATAACAAAAGTTCACCTTAATACTTTGTAACATAACCTTTGTTGGCAATGACAGAGGTCAAACATTTGCTGTAAGTCTTCACCTGGTTTGCACACATTGTAGCTGGTATTTTGGCCCATTCCTCCATGCAGATCTCCTGCATGGATGTCAGCAGTGATGTTTTGGGGCTGTCGCTGGGCAACACGGACCTTCAACTCCCTCCACAAATTTTCTATGGGGTTGAAGTATGGAGACTGGCTAGGCCACTCCAGGACCTTGAAATGCTTTTTACGGAGCCACTCCTTCGTTGCCCGAGCGGTGTGTTTGGGATCATTGTCATGCTGGAAGACCCAGCCACGTTCCATCTTCAAGGCTGTCACTGATGAGAGGTATTGGCTTAAAATCTCACAATACATAGCCCTGTTCAGTCTTCCCTTAACACGGATCAGTTTTCCTGTCCCCTTTGCAGAAAAGCAGCCCCAAAGCATGATGTTTCCTCCCCCATGTTTCACAGTAGGTATAATGTTCTTGGGATGCAACTCTGCAGTCTTCTTCCTCCAAACACGACGAGTTGAGTTTTTAACCATAAAGTTCCATTTCGGTTTCATCTGACCACATGATATTCTCCCAATCCTCTTCTGGATCATCCATATGCTCTCTGGCAAACTTCAGACGGGCCTGGACATGTACCGGCGTAAGCAGGGGGACACGCCTGGCACTGCAGGATTTGAGTTCCTCTTGGTGTAGTGTTACTGATGGTAGCCTTTGTTACTCTGGTTCCAGCTCTCTGCAGGTCATTCATCAGGTCCCTCCATGTAGTTTTGGGATTTTTGCTCAACATTCTCATGATTATTTTGACCCCACAAGATGAGATCTTGCGTAGAGCTCCAGATCGAGGGAGATTATCAATGGTCTTGTATGTCTTCCATTTTTTTACAATTACTCCCACAGTTGATTTATTCACACCAACCTGCTTGCCTATTGTAGATTCACTCTTCCCAGCCTGGTGCAGGTCTACAATTTTCTTCCTGGTGTCCTTCGACAGCTCTTTGGTGTTGGCCATGGTTGAGTTTGGAGTCTGACTGTTTGAGGCTGTGGACAGGTGTCTTTTATACAGATAACAAGTTCAAACAGGTGCCATTAATTCAGTTAATGAGTGGAGGACATAAGAGCTTCTTATAGAAGAAATTACAGATCTGTGAGAGCCAGAAATCTTGCGGGTTTGTGGGTGACCAAATACTTTTTTTCCACTATAATTTACAAATCTTTTTTTTTTTAATCCTACAATGTGATTTCCTGGATAATTTTTTTTAAAATTTTGTCTCTCATAGTGTGTATGATGAAAAGTACAGACCTCTCTCATATTTCTAAATAGGGGAACTTACACAATCAGTGGTTGACTAAATACTTTTTGGCCCCACTGTATATTTATTTCAGCTGCCCAGTTATTTATTGTTTTGTTTGTTATGAGATATGCAGTGTGGTATGAGTTTCCATTGGGGCAGTTCAGGGTGGTGATCTGTTCTCTGACTTGGCCCCCTCAGAGTCAGGACTGGAGTAAGAGTGATGAGAGGCTCCTGCAGGCTGTGGAGCAGAATGAGCCCGACAAAGTCTCGGCACTCATCGTCAAAAAAGGCCTTTGTCCTACCAAGCTGGATGCCGAGGGCAAGTCAGCGTAAGTTGGGCACCTAATGTTTTTTTTAGTCATGAAGAAGGATTTCATTTACTAGAAGTTATTGCATTAAGTTTATATTCCTTTCCAGTCTACCCATTCATGTTTGGCACTGAAAGGAGGGTATTATTTCCACTTATACCACTATGAATTCTGCTAATTGATCCAATTCTTTATCTTTTTTTTCCTTGATCTTCTTTTGGTGAATGGTACAGTTGCCTTCATTCTCTTGAACTCAAACTAAAGTTAAAAGTGGAATCAGCAGTTGAGTCATTCTATTGAATAAGACATTTTGAATGGAATCTCTAGTGGCATGTATTGTCCTTCGTCTGTCTGGCAGGTTCCACCTCTGTGCATCGCGAGGCCGGCTGGAATGTCTGGAGGTCATCATCTCTCATGGAGCAGACGTCAACGTCACTGATGGCGCTGGTAGGCTATTTTAATATTGAATAAAAGTTTTACCTTATAAGCCAAGGCTGTTGAATCTCACACGTGTCATGGATTGTATACAAATGTCTGTTTTACTTGCAAAATAGCAGGGTGTTCAAATACTTATTTTCCTCACTGTATAACTGATTGCAGGCTTCAGCGCCCTTCACCTCGCAGCCAAGAATGGCCAATCAGAGTGTTTAAAGAGACTTCTACAGGTAAAATGACAGCATTACCAGGTTAACCAACAAATACTGTAAAATATAAATAGTATAATGCAAGCATGAATTTTAAGACTGCATGTTTTACAAATGGTTTATCCTGTTGTTTCTTTTTGACCTGACAGGAGAGATTAGTGGTCGATTGCACCGACAGCATTGGTCGGACACCACTCCATCATGCAGGTAACATTTCAGAACTACAATATGACATCAGTTTGGTCACCTAACATAACTTTGCTTCCAAAATGACCTCTCACAGATCTCATTCAACATATTTCAAGTATTAAAAGTAAACAGATGTAAAGAAACGCTTAACAGCGAAGCTTACCTAACAAAAAATCTATTATCTATCATCTAAACTGCACACAGTAGTGCTTAGAGATTTCAATTGCATTTCATGATGTAAGTATATACTGTATGTAAACCTTTAATATTAACCATAATTCTGATTATTTCCTGTAGCGGTCAGTGGCTGCTTGTCCTGCTCTGAGACTCTGTGGGATTTTAAAGCCACTTTGGACGTCCAGGATGGGGTAAACTGAAGTTTGAGGTTTATTTACAGCATTTTGGATTACATTGTTTTGAATTGTTATGTGAGATGAACAAATACATGATATTCAGTGATTTATTGTTTATTTTCTTCTGTTCCTATCTAGTACTAACACTATCAAATGTATGTGTCATTGCTCCATGATGTTTGAATAATCGTGTGCATCCCTCTGTTAGGACGGGGCCACCCCTTTGATCTTAGCAGCTCAGATGAGCAGAGTGGAGCTGTGTGTCTTTCTGTTGGGTCGAGGTGCCAATGCAAACATACAGGACAACCAGGGAAGGTACTGGACTGTTTCTGATGCGCGTCCTGTGCGTGGCGGTCAAGGTTTAATGAGGACCACTGGCTCTGGATTTAACCTCTTGTATCTGCTGCTGAAGCTTTGACAGATGGAATGACAGACAGTGGGAGGCCTGCTGGGCCAGAGTGGGGCATGAAATAGCCTTCTTAGCTAAGATAGAACCAAGAAACCTCTGCAGGATTATTCTCACAGCAGTGGGGTTGTCTGGGTCAGGATGCAGGAGGGATTTCCATAGAAAGTCTACAGTCTGTGGGGTAGATTTGAAAGGATGAAGGTCAGGAGCTTTCAGTTTGGCTTTAGATATTTCTTTGAGGGGATGATTAGAGGCCTTTTTTCAGGCCGCATCATTACGTCAAAGGAAAACATTTGAAGTTCTTGTCTTGCAGTTCATCCTGAATCACAACCTGATTGGTATCTTTGGAATCCTTGACCAAAGTGAAAATAGAGTTTAAACATACTATATGTTTCTACTGATTGACATGCTGATGATCTATTAATTTGAAATGGCCAATGAATCTGAAATTGATGTATGTGATTGTACTGCATTACTAGTTTTTTTCCTGTTGTACTATGATATTTTGTTTGAAATCACAGGTCTGCACTGATGCTGGCGTGTGAGAGTGATAGCGTTGACACCGTGGAAGCGCTACTGAGAGGCGGGGCCAACACACAGCTGGTTGACGCCCTTGGACACAAAGCCACCGACTACAGTGTAACCACGGGAAACCAACGCATCATGCAAACATTGCAAGATGGAGCACCTCAAGGTATAGGATGAGGCTGGAAGTTTTTCTTCACTTGGAGGTATAGAAGCTATTCACAAGATCTCACAAGGCTCTTTTGACAAAAAAAACTCTTTCTATTATCATATGATCCTGAATCAAATTTTAGTTCTGTTAAATCAAGCAGAAACAACAAAACAGGTTGTGACAGCAGTTATTTAAAAAAAATAAAAAGTGTTCAAACACATTGCAACTACATCTAACACATCATCAGACTCAATTTATGGCTTCTGTTTGAGTGCTGCTTTGGATCTTGGCTCTGTCTCTGCTCCTCTAAGAAACAACTGTAATAAGAGGAATTGGATCAGGAGGACAGCTGGCTGTGATTGTAAAGTGGGGTTTAAAAAAAAACAAAAAAACGAATGCCTTGTTCCACTTTTATCTCCCAACGAAGATATTGCTGACAAATGGAAAACAGATGTGCAGCTAGTTTGAAAAGGAGATGAAGGAGAGAATTTGGTGTGCATATGATGCCTGACCACATTAAGCGACGTTGGGTTGCGATTTTGGTGGATTTACTACAAGAAACATGGATGGTACTAATATAAGCTACATGTTAGAAAAGTGGCAAGAAGTGTACTGTATATTTACTTGTGTATGTGCACATATTCACATTCGCCTCTAGCTGTGTGCTGAACTTTACTGCTTTTGAGGTTAAAGTGTCTTGCTGTATGTCTCTTTCCCATTGCATTCGTAGCTCCTGAGGGCACAGGCGAGGAGGTAATGTTGCATAGCTGTGTGTTGGATCACTCGCTCCATCAAATGAGATCATGGCCCGCCTTGGCCGATCCCATTGTGCATGTTTTCCAATATGAGGTCATTGTTATTGTTTGCCGCTTTCTTTTCATTGTCTTCCATTCCCCTTTGTTGCTGACCCTTTCTCTTACTCTCATTTTATTTTCCTCTGTTATCCGGTTTATGTTGAGCTTGACCTCTGCTTGTCTGTGATCCCCCTCCCACCCCCACGCAGCCCCCCCAAGTCCCCTCAGGCACCTCATCAGTGCAAGGGGGCACTACCCCCCGCAAACGGAAAGCTCCTCCACCGCCCCGCTCTTCTTTGCAGGTACTGTTAGAAACATCTGACCCCCCCCCTCACAAGTAGAGGCCAGCCTTACGGTATTGTTAGCTTGTAGGCTATACAAATAAAGCTGTATTTGTATAGCACATTTCAGCAACAGGGCAATTCAAAGTGCTTTACACAAAATCAGTTGAAAAAACAGTTAAAAAAAATAAAAACAGATAAAACACGTGAATAAACAGTTAAAAATAAGAACATTAAGACACATAAAACACTAGAATAAAAGTTACAGTGCAGCATAAGAAATTAAACATTAAAGAAATGAACAGTCATTTAAAGAAAGGCAGCATCAAAAAGAAAGGTCTTCAGCCTTGATTTAAAAGAACTGAGAGTAGCAGCGGATCTGCAGGTTTCTGGGAGTTTATTCCAGATATGAGGAGCATAGAAACTGAATGCTGCTTCCCCCTGTTTAGTTCTGACTCTGGGGACAGAAAGTAGACCTGTCCCAGATGACCTGAGAGGTCTGGGTGGTTGATAGTGTAGTAGTAGATCAGAAATGTATTTTGGCCCTAAACCATTTAGTGTTTGTACAGTACATTCACCTATCATCATCAGTTTGCAACCTCATAAAAAAGCACTGTCTACTAGTAGGCTACTACTACTACTACATGAGAGCAAACAAGAATGTCCATAATTATGCTAATTTGACAATTTTCCCTTTGGTAGGATCTCTGTAGTACAACACTGCATCTTGACAAATTAACTAAAGACAATAGAGAATGTCTTTGATGACTAACAATGATTCATTTTATTCTGTTTTCCCATCACAAAGATCCAGGGTTTGCCACCTTCTCCACATCCCCGGAGTCCTGCTCCACGTACCCAGACCCCTGAGCCCCAGCCTTCTTCTCCCTCTCCCCAGCCTCCAGATACACAGCAATCAGCCCAGGTTAGCACTCTAAAGCTTGATTTTTTGTTTAGTTATAGTAACTGTTTGTCCTTCATATTACATGGAATGCAGACTTTATCAGGGTTTCATATTTCTTGTGGTTGTCTGTGTAAGCCAGAAGATGAGGAGGTGTTTGAGGAGATCCGACGGCTGCGTCTGGAGAGAGGCCGTCTGCTCCAGAAGATCAAAGCCTTGGAGCAGCAGCAACAGAGCGCCCTCTCTGCCTTGGAGGAGGTACTGCACTGCAGGCGGTGCAAACACCCATGCTATTTATGTCTCTGCAAAATGTTTCATGATTTTATGTAAACCTATGCCTCACTAGAGCTCTGTGTATATGCATCTTTATTAGAGAAAACAATGTTATTGTGAAGACTGAGGTTTGCTTGTTATAACCACCATTTTTACCTTACTGTGTGTTTGTGTGTGTGTGTGTGTGTGTGCACTCTAGTTGTCTCAACTAAAGCAGCGTTTAGAGGAGGCAGAGGCAGAGAGAGACAAGCTGCTTGAGGAGCTGAAGGGAGGCCATGGTATTGGGGCCACTGAGGACATGGAGGAAATGTTTGACTTCCCAGGTATGCAATCTACTCTCTCTACTTCCCAGGCCCTGGCAAAGAGCATGCATATTATTCTATACATGTGACCACACTTCCTGTGTGTGTCTATCCCATCAGGAATTGATTTATTACACAGAGAGTTGGTTTCTCTTTAACTTTCCTTTTAGAGATGCTGCTCTCCAAGCGCTCCAGAGCCTCGCCTGCTCAGGATGAGGCCACTTCCCAAAGAGACGCAGACTCGGCCAAACCCCTCCCCTGTCCCCAGGGACCCAGGAACTGTTGCTGAACTGCGCAAACAAATAGAGGAACTCACCTTACACAACTCTGAACTAGCTCTCAAAGTGCAGGTAAGGTCAGGGAGAGTACAAATGCACACATACACACCCAATGTATGACGCATGACGCATATAAACTGAAAAAAATTAAAAACACACAAACAATCTCTCTCTCACTCACTCACTCACTCACTCACTCACTCGCACGCACACACACACACACACAGTCCCAGGCCTCTTTAAAGATGATACATTGATAGTGAAGTGATTATTAAATAAAGATGCTGGTTCAGGAGTGAAAAAAGCGAACAGCATCAGATGCAGACATGGGGTCATTTTGTATACATTCTTCACTAACTGGGTCATGCTGGATACAGGGCTTATAATTCTGTTATGGTTATGATTCGTTCACTAATGTATGAATAGCATCGACCTAGGCCAGAACTTCAGTCCTGCCCTGCTGTGTGAAAAAGAGCCAGACAGGAAAGTGTGACATCTTGGGTCTGATATGAGTGCAAAGAGAGAGTAAAGTAGAACCAAAACCTCCTGCTTTGAAGATGCCATAACCTATACTAACTTAAGTTAATTAAAGGGCAGCTCCACCAATTTTACACATAAGCGTCAGTTTACTAGTACTGTTTAGGCTGTGAAAACAACCTCCATAAGGTACTTTAATTCTCTGTGTTGTGCACAGATGCTGGAGATGTTTGAGAAGGATGAAACAGACATGCAGACCTCCAGCTCGGACTTTGTCCCCATAGTTCAGTATGAGACCCTGAGGAAGGAGTTTGAAGCCCTTCAGGAGCGTTTCTCTCAGGCCCAGGCTTCATACGAGGCCTCCAGCGTGGCAGAGGAGGGGTAAGTTTGATCATTTGATACAAACTGAAGTGGCCATTACAGATGACATTCACACAACACTGCTGTATTAGATCAGGCCTTATAATGATATATAATGATGTGCATACCTTTGCATCATGACATCATGTATGTGAGGGTGTCTTGACCTCTATTACATGATAATTTAACTTTTTTTTCAATCTTTGTTGCTTAACTGCTATAATGAGGAATATATAAATATATGTGTAATTGTATTATCACAGGTTGCAGTTGTATGCTTCAATAATAATAGGGTTAATGTGTGTTAAAAGTCCAAATATTTGTTTGTTTCGCCTTCTCAAATAGGAGCGTTTGACACTTTTTTCTCTTTATATGTTTGTAAATTAAATATCTTTGGGGGTTTGGACTGTTTGTTGGACAAATCAAGCAATTTGAGAATGTCATAGTCTGCTTCAAGAAACTGTGATGGCCAATTTTCAGTATTTTCTGACATTTTCTGTACTAAATCATAATTTGTTATTCCAGGATATTATCTACATATTGATCCGTACTGGAAATAACCCCTGGAATGGGGTTGTGACATGATGTTTTTATTGTTTGAGTTACTGCATGAAAGAATATTAATTCTTGTCTTGTTCTGCAGTGGGGATGAGAAGTCTCAGGAAGGATGTGCTGATGCAGAGAGTTTGAAGGATCTGAAAGAAACGTTGCGAGGGCTTAAGGAGCAGTTGGCCTCCTCCCAGTCTGAGCTGGAGGAGCTGAAGGAGCAGATGAGCCTTGGGGTACTTTCAGTTGAGTGTGGTGAAGGGGAAACTGCCGCAGCAGGTGCTGGTGCTGGGGCTCCAGAGGGGTCTCTGAGCCAGGAGGCACAGCAGCTGAGAACGAGGGTGACGGAGCTAGAGGAGGAGCTAGCTAAGACACAGGGTGAGGCAGGCGGTCAGAGCAGCCAGGACAGTGACACAATCAAACAGCTGATGGAGAAAGTAGAGGAACTCAGTGCTGCTCTGTCCCAGAGAGAGTCTACCAAAGAAGACAGCGAGAAAGGCGACAAAGCAGAAGAGACAGAAACAGTGAAGGGCCTCCGTGACAAAGTGGCTGAGTTGGAGGCAGCCCTGGCAAAGAGCAAGACGTCGGGGGAAAGAGGAAGGAGCAGCAGGAGATGGAGATCAGGTCCGTCGTCTCCAGGAGCGTGTGGGAGAGCTAGAGGGGGAGCTGAGAAAGTGTGTGCCTCGCTCGGAGTTGGAGGAGGTGCAGGTGACTCTGGGGCTCCAGTGTGAGCAGCTGGCTAGGGAGAGGGCGGACGTGGCTCGAAGGCTCAACAATGCTCTCCTGGATCTGGAGAGACTCAGGCCTCCTCCCCGCGCAGATGAAGAAGAGGAGGAGGAAGAGGAGGAACACTCAGAGAGCTCAGAGCCACCAGGCATGTCAGGTGTGCAGTGTTGTTTTTGTTTACTTAAAATAAGAAATTCAAATTTAACATTATAGACTTTTCTGTCCATTTTGTGAATGATCATGCCTCTGTCCAATCAGAGCACTCCAGACGCACCATGGCTGCAGTGAGAGAAGAACTGGAGGTGGCGAGGCAGGAAGCAGCCCAGGCTCTGGACTGTCTGTGTGCTGAGCAGGAGGGCCGCGCACAGGACGCCCTACAGCTGAAAGACGCAGTGCCACTCTCAAAACATAAGGAGGCGCTGTCTGCAGTGTCAGAACAGCTAGCTCAGACGCTGCAGAAGCTCCAGGAGGAGAAGACCCGTCGTGGTTGGGCTGAGGAGCAGGCTGCCAGACTGGAGGCCCAACTGCAGGCCATGCAGGATGCCGTACCAAAAGAGGAGCATGAAAAAGTCATGGTCAGCAGCAATGGCAAATCTTCCAGACTCAAATTTCTACTTTGTGTTAAGCCATTTCTCATTGTACTACATGCTCTTACTTAATTCATCTACTAATCCAGAGAAGGCAGAA
The DNA here is from genome assembly GCA_026937815.1 of Etheostoma perlongum. Lineage (NCBI taxonomy): Eukaryota > Metazoa > Chordata > Actinopteri > Perciformes > Percidae > Etheostoma > Etheostoma perlongum. The sequence goes on from CM049379.1 coordinate 19,581,793, forward strand.
ATGGCTGGCCCTTAACTGAGATTTAGTTTAGTTTAGAACAAAATGAGTTATCCACTGTTAGGAAGAGGCTTTTTCAAAAGGGAAACACTAGTGAAAGCAGATTTTGTTTGTAGCAGCTGTATTTAGCTGTTGGTGGTCTGGTATTGATTGACAAGGTGGTACAACGTTAATCATTATCTAGTGTTTTTTTACTTAGTGAAAGTTAGTAGGACTAGAAAGAATTCTAATCGTAACAGGACTAAGAGCATCTCATTTCAGCACATTTTTCAGCTTTGTTGCAATGCATATTTCTGACAATCCAATGGGTTGTTACATGATTTAGTAAGATTAATTAAGATGTAGGATATTTCTTTTTCTGTAATGTCTAACTGACTCAGACTGAACATTATCTTTATCATCCATGTGCTTTCTGTCTCTTAGACAGAGCTCCAGCACTCCCTGCAGGCCAGTGAGAGCAGTGCAGCAGTGGCTCAGGAGGCTCTGAGTGAGAAGGAGATGGAGCTGAGAGAGCTCAAGTCCCAGAAGGCTGCAGAACAGGGTCTGATCTCCAAAGAGGACCACGAGGCTCTGCGGCTCTCTCTGCAGGCTGAGATCAACGCCATCTCAGCCCGTTTCAACGATCTTACACGCAAACACGAGAAGACTTGCACCGAGGTGTGTGCAGGCGTGTGTGCGTGCGTGCGTAGCCACATTAGATGTTATTGTGTCTGCCACAAAGTGAGCTTTGTTCCATGAAGGCCGTTTTACTGCCTCTTCATTATTCAGTATGTGTATTGCTTTCTCTATTCAGTTTGTCTGTGTTTCATGTGCTTATTGATGCTCTGTGTTGTATGTGCACTATAAGCTACTAATGACACTCCTAAAGCTTTTTCCATTCAGATATAAAAAATCACTTTGTAAACTAGGTAATTGCCTCTGACTCAGGTTGCCAAACACAGAGGTTAATGCAGGGGCACATTTTCACACAGAGTAGGATATTAAAATGGCTTTTAGATACTTGTCTATATTATTACAATATAGCCCGTTTAGAACACAAATCCAACATTTGAATTCATTGTTGCTTACACACACACACACACACACACACAAACCATGGGAAACAGGGAAATGTTCCCATGCTAACAAAAACTTTCGAAATAATGATTTTGAAGAAATATTTTAGTTTTACTCAGGAAGTGAAAACAGGAAATATAGAAGAGGATTTGTTCATTCACTAAATTGTGAAGTATAGCATGAGATGTTACTATGAAAATGTTGAAGACAACCAGCAGAGTAGTTGAGAGGCTTTTCTACCAGGCAGGCATGTATTTCTGTCTATATGAAGCTGTCAATATCAATTATAGCAGCAACTGAAAGACCCCTTTAAATATCAAACTTCAGTGCTCCTGGATCAGCCTCCAACATCTTCTATATAAGCAGAGAGCAACTGAATGTGTTACCAAACATAGACAGCCATGCTAAAGTGACAGAGGGCCACTGGTTGTTTTTCTGGTCTAGGTATTCCAGGTGCAGAGAGAGGCACTCTTTAACAAGAGTGAGCGGCAGGTTGCGGAGTCCCAGCTGGCCACGGTGCAGAAGCAGTTAGCCGAATTACAGGCCCAATCCAGCCACATCCAGGAGCTCCACAAGGGCATCCAGGAATCCCAGGGCCTGGTCAAGGAGAAGGACCGCAAGGTAAGAGTTTGGATAACCAGTTGAAATAACTGCTGTTGGAGCACGTTGAAGGTGGCCAAATTGATGTCTCTGTCTTTGTGCAGATAACAGAGCTGTCCAAGGAGATGTTTCGGCTAAAGGAGGCCCTGGGAGCTCTTTCACCTCCTCTGGGCATCACCTCCTCCTCATCTACCCATCATGGTAACCCTGGGCAACAAATGGCACTGCAGAACAGGATCGCCATTCTTACCCAGCAGCTCCAGGTAAGGAGAACATTGTAACTAGCGATGTGTGAAGAGCAAAAAATAAATTATGATTTCTAAAAGACTTGTTTTCTGTCTTCGGTATATCAACGATTATTTATGAAAATGAAAACATACACTTAAATCTTTACATGATAGAAACATTTTCTGTGACCTTTTTTAGGATTGGGAAAGAAAGCACAAACAGGTGGTGACTGTGTACCGTTCACATTTACTAGCAGCTGTACAGGTGAGTTGAATGCACACATACACGCCGCAAATGAAGGCTTAAACCTTTTGTTCTGACATCTGAAAAGGTTTCCCTGTGAGTGTATTTATGGGGCCTGGATCAATAAAATTGTCAGTGTTCAACTTGCTGGACAGCCACTTGTAGTGTGGATTGTGAATGGTCACTGACTGCTGTATTTGAGTTTGTGCTAACAATTAAGAGCAGGAATGATCTGTCCAACATCTGTGCTTGCCAGACAAAAGTGGATGAAATTTCAGAAGAGGTGCAGGAAAAAGGAGCTCCTTTTCTCTCTCTCTCTCTCTCTCTCTCTCTCTCTCTCTCTCTCTCTCTCTCTCTCGTTCTAGCAGTACCATCATATTCCACAACTAAGGTGTACACATTAGCTATTTCTTTTGTCATGTTGGTTGTAATAAGAGATTGCTCAGGTGTTGTTGACCTCTAAGAGAACTGCTGTGCTATCTCTTTGGCAGGTTGGGTATATGGGATAGGCTGTCCAGTGTGTCTAATCTCTCTTTCTGGAGCATCTGGCATTGAGCAGTGTACAGAGTGTCCATGGGCACAGAACTTCTTTCCTGGGTCTGTTTTCAAACTTTGGAACAGGCCTATAGCGTTACAGTCAATCTGCAGTAGATCTGTGCAATCTGATGAGCTGTATAATCTGCTTGGAGATGGCATCTTGTTTCAATGGTAGTGTCGGTACCCCATTGCCCCCTCTTGATTGAGGTCAGACAAAGGTTTTGTTGTTTATAGCCTGCTTTAGTGGGTCTGTCCTTGGCGAAACCTGCAAATTTCTGCTGATCTGCAAGGATGAGTGGGTACACCTATAGATCCCATTATTGGGGCTCTTCCTGTGCTCGTACAACATAAACCAATGTGGAATACAATGTAGAAAGTCCTTTTCTTACGCTGGTGTGTGTGTGTTGCCCAACAGGGCCGAATGGACGAAGAGGTACAGGGTCTGCTACTCCAAATCCTGAGGATGTCACAGCAGTGACACTGGAATTTTGTAACGTCTGCAAGGGTCTCTCCACCTCCAGCTCTTTTACAGGTCAACATGAAGCAGCTCCAGCTCAGCAACCTGTGGGCAAAGCATCATTGAGACCATTTCTCTAGGAAGCCAAATAAAACTAATCTGTGTTTAGACATAGCTGCATGTGTACAATACATTAACTTATACAACAGCTGTAGCTTGACTGATAAACAAAGAGTGAAAAAAGTGAGTGCCTTCTTGGCTGGATAAGTTAAATGACAGCCGCCTACAGGACAGGGGTTTATGGTAGCAGACAGTGCATGTAAATAGAGAGTGGTTATTAAGGAGAAAAAATCAGGTACGTTGATTGTGTGACAAGCCTATTGATTTTATACAATATTGTTATAATAAAAAAGAAAAAGAAATTGCTCTGCTGTTGATCCTGTTCTTTGTAACTCACTTAATGCATATATACTATAGATTTAACACACAATAGCTTTCCAAAACAACAGCTTCTACACACTGTCCCTCAGATCTATTTTTGGGTGATTGGAATCTGAAGGCTTAATTTGGCTGAAGCATGTGTGCATAGAACGTTGGACAGCTGGGCTTAACTGTGGAGCTGCTACATTAGTTAGCAGATATGGCGACGCACAAATGACAAAGCGCTGTTTGAATTGTACCCTCTTTTCAATTAGTTTTATTGACAAAAAGCCATTAAAGTTAATCAAAGAAGAACAGATCCAAGAAATTCCTGAGAAAGAAAAATGGGAGATCTGAAATAATCACATTAATCATTTGGACCTCACCAAAAGCCTCATAGTGCGCCTCGTCTCTCTGTGCATTCGTGAGGCTGCATCCAAGAACAGTGGAGGTCCTGACGTGGGATGAGGACAATCAATAAAGCGATGCATTTTTCTGACACATAAAGGATTTAATTTCAAGTCTAAATCCCCTTTCTTTTATATCAATCACTGTAGAGGAGTTCCATCTAGGATGTGTTATTGTTATGAGGGACACAAAGACAATAACAGTCATTAAACAACAAGACAGTATTAAACATTTACCCTTAAAACAAGAGAAGCTTACATGACTGTTCACAAGTATAAGAGCTTAATCATCCTGAAGTTTGTTCAGCCATTCATTGGCATGGCAAGAAAACTAGTGTCTAGGAGCATAAATGCACATTATATACACTCTGACACAAATGCCTGTCTCTGTAGTTATTAAGGCACTGAAGTTGGAGGGGCTGTGGGAATACAGGCATAGATATACTGAGTTTGTATGCAGAGTTTTAAACCCATGTAGTATTTGCGTAGAGTCCAACCAATAATGTTCACAGGCTTATATAACACATACAGCATGTCTTTAACAAATTATGAATAGCCCTTACAAACACAATGCAAATGACTGATATTACTGATAATGTGATAAAACCTTCAAGACAATGTACTGTAGGTCCACTTGGCTGTACTGTATGAAGATAGTATGGATTCATTTTTCTTTCTTCAAAGTGAGATTTGGTGCCTCAATTATCATGGAGAACAAAAAGCAGAAGTATGCGTGGCTATTTCAGCACTGAATCATGCTCAGTGTGTTTACATTGTGCCATCTCAGGGTCAGGTACTCCAGACCTGTGAACATGTAACAACAAACTTTACATTCAAATGAAACAGACATTTCTTCAGTTGTCTCTTATATTCACAGTATTTTCATTTCTTCCATTTACACGGAAATGAACTACTGAGTATCCTGACATCTTTAGTTTTTTTTTATACAGTGTCTGTACCAGATTATAACACAGTGTTGTTCTGGTCATGTCCATTTGTTCGGTGGATGACCTGTGACTGACTGGTCGGGCAAGCCATGGTTCACTGGAAGCACTGCACTATTACAGGCATTGTAGGGCTCTGTGCATCCAATTAATATTTGATGTCCCGAAGTTGGGTCCTCTTCAAACAGTCAGTGCTTTCATTGTTGAACTTGGTTTGACAACTTTTTCGGCTCTGAAAGTAGTCAAAATGTGTATTCTGGTTGATTTGTTAGCTTAATAGCTGCATGCTGAGGAGTTTATGACAGGTGGTGGATAGTTTGGTTGATCCTGGTAGGCAAAGGCAGAGAAAGTAGACTCTCCTTAGCTGAATTGTTCATGGAAAGAAAGTATCAGTGATGACCTTTGTTCCATATAAATATCCATCTGGGATAAATTAATTCCATGTTTGTTTATTTGCTGTGGGTTTTGCATGGGAACTCAAGAATCCAGCTGTGACAAATAGCAGACAAAACAGGATGATCATTTTAGGCACAGATTGAAAGTCAGTACAGTCATTGTTTTAGCCTTGTAGATACATGCCTGACACAAGATAATCCATTCATTTATTGCATGCAGAAATGTAATGCTCACATTTACTTTAGCTAAATTCCAATTTATCACCACAAGGTGAACAACCAGCTATATTTTCTTGAAAACGTGCATTTTGTCATGGGATTTACTTACTAATATCTGCATTGTCAATCATTAAATAATTGTATCTACATAGCATACTGCATGCTTACCATCCCATGCGGGGCCAGATGGCTCACTGTTTCCTCCTGACCACCTGTTTGAGGTGGAGCTCACTCTCTGCTGCTACAATAGGCAGCTCATTCTTAAGGTGGTATGAGATGAGGTGGCTTATGCTCTCAAATAACATGTCTTTGGTTCGGACCTGTATGTAGGACAGCAAAAGACGGGAGGAAGTCAGTTATTGTGTTCACGACAGACAGAAGAAACCTTCTAAGCAGTATTTATAGTATGACTTTTGACAAACAAAAGCTGTTTTTCGCTTGCTGCCAGACTCACCACTCCCTCTGGGTCGACCAGCAGCAGATGTTTGGGCAGGCCACAATGCATGCCGGTTAGCACATACTGTCCTGGGTTGGTAGTGCTCTCCCGGACCAAGAAATCTCCATCTCGGACCAAGATTTTCTCTGCGTCTCGCCTGCTCATGCGGCTATGGTACCACGTCTCCCTACGGAGCTGCTCCTCATTTGGTGCCACGGGGGCTCGACGGCGTGGAGGGCTGGGCCACTGGTCCTCCAGGACCAGGACACCTCCCCCTCCAGCCCCAACAGCTCCTCCACAGGCCTCATGGAGCTTCAGGGCATCCTCAAAGGGCCCTACAGGGACAATGATGTTTCACAAACACAAATATGGTCACTCTACAGAATTCTTCAAATATAGAAAGTGAGTTTGTCTTTACTATTATGTGTCAGAATGTGTCACACCAACTCTCAGGACTTACTCATGTCAAAGATGTCCTTTTTGGGACTGTCGGGTGCCCTGGGCCCTTTGCGTCCATTAGGCCCCTGTGCCAGTGAATCCAGGTTTTCCAGACTCTGGGTGTTAACGTACTGATGCTCCTCGTAATCTCTGCTGCCTGGTGGCTGGCCGTCAGCACACAGGTAACCATCTGATGTCAGACCTGAGAAAGACAAGTGCCCTTACTACATTTTTGACTTCAGGTCATGTGTGTGTGTGTGTGTGTGTGTGTGAAACATTTCTTTTTATTTCTTGGCTCCCTCTAGCGGTTGAAATCACAACTTAAAATAGTGAGCTCTCAGATACCACAGTATATGTAATAGCTTATTTCCATAAATAAGCTACCACAATTAAACCAGTTGCAGTATGTACTAAAGTGGGTGTGCATTGCTAATGGCATAATTATAGACCAATTGTATGTAGCCACCAATGAAAAGGCAGCTTCTGGAGTCACTAATGACTTTCTAATAAAAGTGAAAATGCCCTAAACAATCTTTAATAAGAAGGAAGGAAGCTTCTCACAATATTAATAGTAAATATAAAATGTTAATGGCTGTGTTTATTGCAGATCTCTCCACTAAAGTTGTCTGAACTTTATCCATAATGATTATGTCAATAGTGTTGCTACTGTATTATATATGTATACATATATGTGGTTTGATTAATTGAAAGGTTTGGTCAATAAAGTCATAGTGAATTAAACTAGATTGAACCAAGTCTCTTATTTGGAAGGCCATCCCAAAAAGTCCTAATTCTATCAGGGTGATCTTAAGAAGGGTCAACACCGAGCTTCTCTTTGTGTTAGGTCAGTAAGTTTCATTCAGGGCAAAGAGTGCAGTGATGACCGGATGTGTACCCTAATAGGTCACAAAAATGTCAAAATATTTTCAGAAATTAAACTATAGACAATTCCATCACACATTTTGTTTTCCAGATGTTACACATGTGTATTGCCACATGGTGTCTCACCTGAGCTGCTGGTCGTCTCAGTGTCCCAGTGCAGTTCATAGCACAGCTGACCAGGGGGATAAGACGCTTGCTCCCTCCTCGCTGGTGAGCCCATCTGCAAACAAACACACACACCAGAGGAACACATCCATCTCTTGTCCCCCATATAATGTAGTTTTGAAGCACTCTATTTGAAACATTAGCTACAGCATGTTGCATATTTTGAACAAACTGCAGGGGAGAGAGCAATGATTTCTCTCACGCTGTAGGCAAAAGATGACCCGAGGCTCTTCATGTAATCATGTCTTCGGCAATTATGGTGCAGGCACGTCAAGAAGACAATTATGGAGTATATTTTTATGTTCTTCTTGTGTCGTCCAGGGTCAGGCCTGGAGATTTACCTGTGCTGCTGTCTTGCTCTGTGGTTGTGTGTGGATGTGACCCAGCAGGGCTCCGCTGGGCCTGAGCCTGGAGTCCACCACTCCCCCAACAGGAGGCTCCTTCCCTGGGATGCTGTTGTAGTAATTATGCTCAGAGAAGTCCTCATCATCCCCCCACATTGGCTCTTCTGTCCTGACAGACCTAAGGACATGGGTGCCAGTGAAGAGATTTTTTATTTATTATTAATATACAATCAATACTACAACTTCTACAATCTAAACCAGGGCTTCTCAAGGCCCATCCGAACCCAGCCCATAACTTGTGTTATGAAGACAATGTGTTATACAATAATTATGTGGATTATTATTATTACTTTTATAGTGATATTAATAGTAATAATAATGATAAGAAGATCTGGGTTCTCAAATGGATTCAGTCCGAGCAAAAGACATCTCCACATCCGAAAGTGATCTATATAAATCTGTGATAGACTGTTGCAGCTGCTGGCAGCAGAAAGACATTCATAAACCAGAATAGAAAAGACCTTTAAAATATATAAACGTTATATTGTTGTATATATACAGTGAGGAAAATAAGTATTTGAACACCCTGCTATTTTGCAAGTTGTCCCACTTAAAAATCATGGAGGGGTCTGAAATTGTCATCGTAGGTGCATGTCCACTGTGAGAGACATAATCTAAAAAAAAATCCAGAAATCACTATGTATGATTTTTTAACTATTTATTTGTATGATACAGCTGCAAATAATTATTTGAACACCTGTCTATCAGCTACAATTCTGACCCTCAAAGACCTGTTAGTCTGCCTTCAAAATGTCCACCTCCACTCCATTTATTATCCTAAATTAGATGCACCTGTTTGAGATCGTTAGCTGCATAAAAACACCTGTCCACCCCATACAATCAGTAAGAATTCAACTACTAACATGGCCAAGACCAAAGAGCTGTCCAAAGACACTAGAGACAAAATTGTACACCTCCACAAGGCTGGAAAGGGCTACTTGCCAAGCAGCTTGGTGAAAAAAGGTCCACTGTTGGAGCAATCATTAGAAAATGGAAGAAGCTAAACATGGCTGTCAAACTCCCTCGGACTGGGGCTCCATGCAAGATCTCACCTCGTGGGGTCTCAATGATCCTAAGAAAGGTGAGAAATCAGCCCAAAACTACACGGGAGGCGCTGGTCAATGACCTGAAAAGAGCTGGGACCACCGTTTCCAAGGTTACTGTTGGTAATACACTAAGACGTCATGGTTTGAAATCATGCATGACACGGAAGGTTCCTCATGGCAGTCATGGGAGAAAAGTCATGTGGTCAGATGAGACCAAAATAGAACTTTTTGGTCATAATTCCACTAACCGTGTTTGGAGGAAGAAGAATGATGAGTACCATCCCAAGAACACCATCCCTACTGTGAAGCATTGGGGTGGTAGCATCATGCTTTGGGGGTGTTTTTCTGCACATGGGACAGGGCAACTGCACTGTATTAAGGAGAGGATGACCGGGGCCATGTTTTGTGAGATTTTGGGGAACAACCTCCTTCCCTCAGTTAGAGCATTGAAGATGGGTCGAGGCTGGGTCTTCCAACATGACAATGACCCGAAGCACACAGCCAGGAGAACCAAGGAGTGGCTCTGGAAGAAGCATATCAAGGTTCTGGCGTGGCCTAGCCAGTCTCCAGACCTAAACCCAATAGAGAATCTTTGGAGGGAGCTCAAACTCTGTGTTTCTCAGCAACAGCCCAGAAACCTGACTGATCTAGAGAAGATCTGTGTGGAGGAGTGGGCCAAAATCCCTTCTGCAGTGTGTGCAAACCTGGTGAAAAACTACAGGAAACGTTTGACCTCTGTAACTGCAAACAAAGGCTACTGTACCAAATATTAACATTGATTTTCTCAGGTGTTCAAATACTTATTTGCAGCTGTATCATACAAATAAATAGTTAAAAAAATCATACATTGTGATTTCTGGATTTTTTTTTTTAGATTATGTCTCTCACAGTGGACATGCACCTACGATGACAATTTCAGACTCCTCCATGATTTCTAAGTGCGAGAACTTGCAAAATAGCAGGGTGTTCAAATACTGATTTTCCTCACTGTATATTTCTTAACACCATGGTGGCTGATGTGTTAGAAATCAATGATTTACAGTTGTGTCACCACTTCACAGATTTGGATGACAAGTGCCGAACACAAACCACTTTAAAGGCTTTTCCTCTTTTCACAGAAGTCATAATTGTGTCTGGGCAGCATGTCACCTCTCCATAGACGTCATGGTTTTGGGAGGACTGTGCAGGTACTGTTTGAACTGCAGCTCGAAGGCTTGGCCAATGGTACTGATTACACTCTGGGCTAAACCGTCTGAGCACTCCAGGATGTGACATGCTGAAGGAGACAAAACAAGAGACGATTTTCATTTCCCAGCTTCAACACACTTTTAGAACTAAGATCCTGTCTTAGTAATAATACCACTGTTTTAAGTGGTGTTTTAACTTTATGGTAATTTCTAATTAATGGGGGTGATAGCTCGTTAAAAATGTTAGTAACTTCTAATTCTAAATCAAGAATTGTAGTATATGTCATACTCGTGTTTTTCATGTATGTTTTTCAGGAACAACTATAAAAAATAAGTATGTTTCCAAATGGTGGATATGTTCTAATGTCACTTTTTTGTATGATGTATTAATTTCAGCATCTTAAAATAAATGTAGAAGAATTGAGCTTTCCTCTGATTGATCTATGTTTAATACTATTACTAATTCTATGGTTGATATATATTGTGGTAAAAGAAAAGCTTTTACCTCTCTGATTCACTGGGTCTTTGGCCACATACGCAACATAATCAGGCGTGTCCTGCAACAGAAAGGAGGATGAATTCAATTAGACCAGATAAATTAGATATATATAACTAAATTAAAGCCCTTATTAATTCTGTAGGTCATGAGATTGGAAACCAATGAAATAGAATCCAGTCAAATATGTGAAGTCTGCCAAAAAAGTCCATTCCAACAACAACAATGTAAAGTAGACCAGAGAACGAAACGTTGCACTCACTGTGTCTCCCCCCGAAGCAAATGAGATGGACTGCATGGGATGGTGTGCTATCACCTGAAAGAGACAAAAGGAAAAACAGAGGCAGAGGTTTACCATTATTCTACTTTTACATGCTATCATTGATTAATGTGGATACAGATAATGCAAATAGACAAAGACTAAAGATGCCAAAAAACAAAATTGTTTAAATAAAGTGCAGACCAGATCTCAAAAGATTCAGCTTTACACATTGTAACTACACAATGATTATTATTTCCCACATTTTTCTTTTCAGCAGAGAGGAAATGCCTCTGAACACCATTGTGGAGCAGTGCAATTTTTTCCTAAACACCAGATTGAATGAAATTATTTTATATGTCTCTCAGCAATCAATTAACACCAAAACGTTGTATTAGATGAACAAAGGATCAAAGGAGGAATTAATTGACACATACCATTGCTGCAATAAAATAACAATGATTTTGAAAACGTTTTAATGTATTTGTGGTCAGAAAGGAACTTTCTTCGTATCTGTAGTAGACAGTAACATTTAATTAAAGGGTATTTGGGCAAATATACCAGTCCAATCCATGTACAGATTCATTTACGGTAGTTATAGCATCATACCTGTCGTGTAGTAGGAATAAGCAGACCAAGGCCATCTGTGGAAATATTGACTGCAATACTCATGCCTGCAAATCGCAGGTTACTCTTCCCCATAACGGACTGGAGAGCTTTGTTCTGGGCCTACATGAAGAATAAATAAAAGAATATAGAAATTGCAATCACATATTTAAAACATTCAGAAACAGAAATGTTGTCCTGTATTTACTGTATTTGTTATGACAAACAGAATACTTCCTTATGTCTATCAGGACAAATCAGACGTCATGTGAACCAAAGTGACTTTCATAGTCTTTTTTTTTATAATCTTAAGTTTCTTAAAACCACTGTACTAACCTGTGTGGTAACTTCAACTCATCTAGTTCTCCAGCAGGGATAAGACAATTTCAAAGGTATTTAGTAACAATAGTATTATGAAACATGCACAGTAAGATTTAAGTTTACTATTAACCTTCTTCCTCCAAGCTCCCTTTCCCCCTGGCACAGTGTCACACAGCCTGTTGATGGCTTCCCTAATTAGGGGAATAAAGAAAGGTCAAAGGTAAGGCTATAGTGGGACACACTGGCCACTCATCTAATAGTTACAAGAACAGCAAGGATACAAAATCATGTGGATTTGTGTTAATTGTGCACCCAAATATTAACAATACAGAGGAGTAAACATTTTAAATGCCCAGTCATTGTTTAGGGCTAAAAAACACTGCTGCATCACGATGATAAAAAACCTGAGGTTAAACATGAACAGAAGCTTTGTGTTCTCTCCCTCAGGCTAAGGTCATAGGCCACAGACCCATTACAGTTCAAAGGTCAAGAAAAGGTTTCCAGCAGGTCTGTTCCCAAGCACTAACTAGTTTTTACCACTGATGTGCAAGGACTGTTATGTCAGTGATTGTTTGTCAAACTCATGTTTAACTCCCTGTCAAATTAGGAAAGAAGAACACTATAATTTGAGCCTAAATACAGTTGTCTACTGCTTCTTTAGGGCAACATTACTCACATTGATTTCCCACAGTGCAACTCACTCTGCAGATTTGTTACAACTTTGCAGTGAAGCTGCTGCTATAACTCCTGGGAATGGCCGCCTAATGGGCGTTTAAAGCTTCTGTCCCCTGTGTGTCTGATGGTGGGAGTGAGGCATAGTGTGGATTTGAGGCTGGAGCTCGCACTTTCTCTGCCAGGGGACGGCAGGGCCAGCAGTCAGGAACCCAGCTGCCCCTATCAAGTGGCTCGTAAATATTTAAAAAGCAGCATCCCGGGCCCCATCTCGGGTAAAGGTCTTCTCAGGGATTTTTGAAAAACGCCACAATGTTCAAGTGACTCATGCTGATGAGAGTGCAGAGGGAGGAGGAGGACAGATATGGTCTTTTGCCCGCAGCCTCTGTATCTATCCCTGCAATAAAAGGCCGGGCCTCATTATCACTGGTGTTGCTGGTTAACACTGTGACACTGGGAGTACTGTTGGGAGAATGCACCTTCTTCAAATCTAGGAGCTGAAGGACATGTTTTAAATTCCGACAAGCACTGAATGATTTGTTGTGGTATTCCAGGATGATATTAACTTTTGTACAAGTCAGCAAGCTGAAAAAATGCCAGCTCTAATATGCACAATAAAAGCTCTGACTTCATTATTCTGCTTTTGAATTGCACCCAGCAACAGTTAACTCATTAATTAATATAGTAAAATAACCTATAATGTTTGTTAGATTGATTATAGTTTGCCAGACCCTCCTCCAAAGGAAAACATGCTCTGGTTTAATGGCATTTCTTTAAACCAATCAGAATCGTCATGGGCAGTGCTAAACTCTGCATAGAGCCGTGCAAAGTAGCCTCGGGAAAAGTTGTTTTATTTGTGCGAGAGAAAACTCCGATTGGACAGATAGTCTAGCTAGCTGTCTGGATTTATCCTTCAGAGATCTGAGGAGCTGTTAACCATAGTCCTCAGAAATTTACCGGAGTTTAAAATTCCAACACAAATAAAACGGAAGGAAACGGACATTGGCGAAAAGACTTTTCCTGCAGCACCAGAGCAATCCCTGGAAGTGGAACGCGATGGATATAGACTTTATTGATTATGACAATCAATCATTGATTTTTGGCCTTGGGGAACAGATGGTCCGGCCAATGTTCCCCAAGGAATCAGAGACCTCATGTTGTTAGCATCACTGGGAAATTTGGCTGCCATTGATAAACAGCCTTTAACATGCTACTGAATCAAAAAAGGTGCATTGAATTCAACTAAGGTGACACCGTGACCAACTCTATAGTAAACATCAGCAAGATGCAAATTCAAAACATTTACATCGTCACTAAAACATTCATGACTAAACTGATGTCAACAAAATCTGGTGCAGGCATCTGATGCTCGGTATGCTTTTTACCATTGCTAACATTTGGTTTTGTTGTTTTATTTTTGATCCGCAGACATTATCCAGCAGGGTGCATTCACTGAGACCACTGCAGCTTTCCACAGTCATTAGCAAACATCATCAATAATAGATCTCCCTCTCTATCACCCCATCTTCTGCAGCCTCCTCCCTCTGCACTTAAGCCTTGGATGCTCGGTGGGCTCTGATTACTGTCGATCGATTGTGGAGGAGAGAGTGGATGAGGCCAAGGATTGCAAAGGGCCGTGCTTTTATAACAATAACATTGAACGTAGGGCACAACAACACGACACAGACATACTAAGACCCTGAGGTATAGTGTGATACATACACATACGTACCGTTACTGAGCATGTGTACATTAGCTGAGTTTGTCTCTTAACTTGCATTAACATTTCCTTTCCACTGCAACTGGTTGAGCAGGGTTTGGTAAAATGAAAGAATTGTGGTAAATGAAACAATACGTTTAGAAGAAATTAGCTGTTTTAAACCAAAAGCTCAGGTGTGACCCTATTTATTAAGATTTCCTTCATCAAGTCACGTTGACATAATAATGCAATGAACCACACTTAGTCTAAATAACAGCCCAGAACTGACTCACACACCACAGAGAGCAATTTGATATCATAGTGGCTGATACTTCAGTTAATCCTGTACATCTTGGATCAAATTCTCCCGACTCATCACTACCAATAGAGATGGTTACCAGCGTACCTTGTCACCTGAGTCCGTGTGTTGAAGTCCAGGGAGCGCATTGACTTCAGTACTTCAATGCAGCCCATGTACTGCAAAACGAAACAAACCAAACACAACATTTTTAAAGTTTTAAAATGGCTACGGACAGATATTTGGTAAAGATTAGATGCTCCTTTAGATATAATTATGAAATTGTCATGTAAAGTGTTGTAAATGCAGCATGTTCATGTTTCAGTTGTAGAGAAATAAGAGATGGGATGGGTGGGATGTGGGATCACTCTGAAAATAAATGCTGAACTTAAAACTCATTATTATATATAAACCTACTGAAGTTACCAGCTCTTGGAGAACTTGCATGATAAATAAGCATCTATTTTTAAAATAAACATGTATAGCAGATGTTGCATTTGGATTAAAACTGTCAAAACAGTATTTTAGTGGCATTACAGATCTAAAAGACATTCCCGCAGTATACAATATGTAATCCTCTACTGGTATGCATCACTCTTTCCAACTCTATCCATCATAATCTAACTCAAATCCACATAAAGACCATTAAAGTGTACTCTAGTGAGTAGCAGGCAGCTGAGCAGCTTCCTAATGGCTGTCAGGTTGGGCTGCTAATAGCACCTTGACTAGATTAGCAGCACTAAGAGCTCCAAATTATGGACACACTGCAGTGTCTTACGCCTCTGGGGGGATACTGAGGGTGTGAGTGTGTTTGTGTACATAATCAATGCATGTGAGGATGTCATGTACTCATTTGCATATGTGTGAGGTTTACATAAAAAAGATGGAGGGGTGAGTAAATTATACGACTTCACATTTCTATTTCAGATTTCCTGCCATCATCTGTAAATATCCAAACGGTATAATGTAACTGTCCAGGAAAACGGATGTAAACTAATCTTCTGATTATGGCACATATATTTACAGTCTTCATTAAAAAACAAAACAATGAACACATAATCCAAAAAAATCTGAATGTTAGTGTTATCATTGATTGTGAAAGGCAGCATTAATCACTCGTACTTCCGTGTTTCACCTGTTTGAAAAGACTTCTCATAAAAAAATCTTATCTCAAATCTTACGTAAAACTGTGTAATTTAGAAAAGTCTTTGTGAAACTAATTTGGTGCTGCATCATTTACATCCTCTCTAAAAGCACTTTGACTCAGTCAACACAATATCTAGTGCAGTATCCACAATTGTTAGTAACTGCAACAGACAGCAGACAGACCACACGGCAGCCATGCAAACAAAAACAGAGAGAGAGAGAGAGAGAGAGAGAGAGAGAGAGAGAGAGAGAAAGAGAAAGAGAGAGAGAGAGAGAGAGAGAGCAAGCGAGCACCCTTTGAGCCCGGGATCTTAATGAGCTTTCTAACCAGATTTGGAGACAAATCCATCAGGAAAATTGTCTCTATTTTCCTCTTTCTGCCAATGCCTCCATTGTCCTACACTCATCTGCTGATGAAACACATCCCCTCTTCTATCACACTCTCTGCATTCTCTTCCTTTGGGCCAAGTCTCTTCAGCACACTATTCCTACGACTACAGCGATACTGACAATCCAAAAAGCATTCTCCAGAAAATGCAATAACATTGACAGTTCAAAACTTTCAAAACTTTGTGGTGTTATGGCTACCTTTTTATAAGATAATAGTTTCTTATAAGATAAAGTAGAAAATGTCCTAATGTCTATGTTTATTATGTAATAGCTTTCCATTTTACCCCTAAAACAAGATTGAGAAGCATACGTTTGTATGCTTATGTTTGCTTGTTTGTAGCTTCCAGTGTAGCAATGGGTGGGCGAATGATGGACAGACACACAGGACAACCGGATGTTACCAAAACGTATCTGGATAGTGTAGATGGTGAATGGTTGGGTTGTTTTTTCAGTACATGCAGTCCTGTCTTGTTTGTTGTTATTTATGTAGCCAAAGTAAATTTTGAATGTTTGAATAGACATTAAAGTTCCTTCTAATTTCATACATGCACTGTTCATTCACAGCAGATTTTTGAGTGTATGACCACAAAACATACTCGTTGCACCATGGAAGGAAAACTTTGGAAATTGCCCTATTAGAAACAAAACTTTAAATTACAGCTATTTATAATTTGACTAGTAAATACTGTGCATGAGATTGTAAGAGAACAGCATAAAATGAGGAGCAGTCTGGTTTTTATATAGCTCTCTAAATAATAGCTGTGTCGGCAGCTGCAGTGCTTTGTTTGGTGGTTGCTGCAGCGTCCTGGCTGTCAAAGATGGCAGATGCAGGCCAGAGACACAGAGCATGACATGGCTGTGTGGACAAAGAGAAAGTGCAAAGGAGGAAACCCAATACGAAGAATCATATTTGTGTCTGTCCCAGCAGAGGAGTGATTGTGAGTGAGTGAGAGAAAGAAGCACTAAAACAAAAATAGAGAGAAAGAGAGAAAGAGAGAGAGACAGACAGAGAGAGAGAGAAAGGGACGTGCACTATGGTAGCTATGCCGATTAAAAATGGCACAGTGCAGCAGAAATCCGCTGCCACTTTGACACTAATACATGCAGCAAGTGGTCCTCCCTGCATATATTTGCCACAGAATTGCACGTATAGAGTACTGCTTTGAAATGCATTTCACAAATGAGCTTACAGGGGTCATCTAAAATGATTGCAGTGCATCTTCAGATGACAACAATAAGCTCCTAAAAGCTTGGTCTGGCAACTGAGATATCAATCAGACATTAGAGCAGCACTTGTTATTAATCTCGGAAAGCCCTGCATGGTGATGAGAGCTCATACAAACTCATCATTGGACCCCTCCCATACCGATCCAACCATTAACATCCACATCACATGATGCAAATGACTGTGATTAAATGTAATTGAATATAGGAATGAATGGGGCCTGTATAATGCCATTAGAAAGTGGGCTTGAGCCCCAGACTGGGCTAATCAAGAGCCATGTCATTAGTTTGAGGAGAGGCAAGAAGGGTGGAGGTTAACAGGCGTGAGGGATCGCTAAGGAGATACGTCATTGACATTGACGTCAAGCAGACTGCTTAGGATGATAAACCCATTGTAAGTCAAGTGCACACTGATAAAGATATTTCTTCATATCTCTACCTTTTTATTTATAATCATTCTCATCTCTCCGGCGGGACAACTGAACAAACCATCCATTTCTGTATGCAGCCAGATCTTGTTTAAATAAAAACACAAAGAGTTTGCGTACTATTTAAAAACAACTTTCAAGCATGCTGTTATCATCCTAACTATAATAAAGATTGGTATTCTCTATGCTGAGGGATATTAAATCACATTTAATGGATACAATCTCATGGTCTCCACATAAATGTAAACAATCCCGAAAGCACACAAAGAACACCACTCCCACAATGCTCAAGCTCACAATCACACCGAGCTTACATGCACTCTGAATACAGATGGTTATTGTTTTAAGTCATGTGAATAATGCATATAACCTTTGGTAAACACTGCTGTAAAATAATGATAATAACTGCAGCTTGTGCCCATCATTTCATGGTTTATCTTTCTCCACCGTAACGCCTATGTGTGCTATCCTGACGCAGTCTCTACCAGCCACACCAAGCCATCTATCTGGATTATGTATTCCCCAGCCCTCCCCACATGAGGTGCATGACAAACTGCCTGGCCCTGTGGTGTCCTTATGTTTCCCGCCCAGATAAAGACACCTGTAAATGGGATCATTAATATGATGTGGTTCACTGATTCCTGTTAATAGATATGCTAGCACCAGTGGAAGAAAAGTTAGTTATTTTGGTTGTACACACTTTCAAAACAGATCCTGAATTAAGTGGATGTTCAAGAGGTGTAACTTTTACAATGGATATACAGTATGCATTATCAAAAAGAGGTGTACACTGACTCACCCTGACAATATACGAAGCCCCTGGTCCTGCAATCTTCTTGTCAGGGTGCAGCCAGCCTTGAGAGGGTTTATTGATGAAGCTACCCTTCTGTGTAAAGTCCTCTCCCTCCAGCCACATGCCTTCCACCCTTGTCCTGCGGTTCATTCCTGACCGGGAGCTGCTGGAACCCCCAGGGCTCGCCATGGCCTCTGTGGCCCCAAATCCGTCCCCCCCTTGACTGGCCGAGTTTGCTGCTGCAACTGCTCTCTGCCCTCGAATGGCCTGCAAAGAACAGGGGGTGACACACACAGGGTCACAGGAGTTGAGCACCGCTGCGAGACTTGCCACCGGGCCACTAGCTGAGGTTGCACCACTGTGCCTGTGTGGTGATGAACCATGCGAGATAGAGGCCTGGGAAGGAGCTACTGCTGCCTTCCCTGAGTCCTTGCTGGAGTTGGAGCTGGAGTTGGATGGGCTCCGGCTAAGCAGGGAGTTGGAGAACTTCCACTGGGGCATCCTAGGGATGAGCATGCAGAAGGTTGTGGTGGCATCCTGTTCCCCATCCAGGCAAGGAGAGTCAGCCAGGGCTGCAGCCCCGGCAGAGGATGATGATCTGGCACTGTGATCCAGGGGAGGCAGAGGAGGCAAGGGAGGCAGAGGAAGGCTTGTGGCGGAGGAGGAGACCACCGGTGTGGCCACAACTTTGCCGCTCATTGCTAAGCTCTGCATCAGGTCGTCGGAGGAGGTCACAGACTCGTTGCGAAAGCGGCCATATTTTGGCTTAAGGAGCATGCCCGGAGGAGCCGCCTGAAGCAGGAGCAGAGAGGAGGGATGACTGCTAGAGGATGAGGGGGGGAAGGGGAAAGGGGGAACGGGGAAGGGGAGGGGGGAGAGGTGTAATGGAAGAAGGGGAGAAAACTAGAGAGAAAATCTTCCAGGTGGGGTCCTATATCCTTGTCAACTGAATGCTGTCTGGTCCTCTCCCGTTCACGCACACACACTGTCCCGCTCTCATGCCACTCTCCTCTCTGTCTGAGCTGGCCTGCTTCCTTTCACTGCCTGAGGCAAGCTCGCTCGCATGCTCCCAGTCTCTCTCTCTCTCTCTCTCTCTCTCTCTTTGGATGATGTCATTGGGTATATTAGCCCTGCCCTGCTGCTCTCAGGCTGTATTAGCTAAAACACATCTGCCTAAACCACAGTCAACCTTTCTCACTCTCTCTCTCACTTATACACACACACACACTCTCTCTGTAGAGCACCTATTTTTTCTATATAAAGAAATTCCACAAAATATTAATCTTTGTTAGTTTACATTAACTTTAGGCTAGGTTAGCAAACATGTCCAACTGAAGAACACTGTCAACATATTGAATTGACAAACAAAAAGATATTAGATATCAGAACATTTGCAGAATAAGCAAGCATTCCTTGGTTCCTACTATCATTGTCTTTTGTATATTTCATCTGTCAATGTACTTTCTAATTTGTAATTGGCTGTATCCAAATACAAAATAGAAAAATTAACTTAGAAATTAATTGCGAATGTGAGTAAATATTACCAGCATGAGTCTCCAATCCAATTAGGTAAAGTGTATTTTGTGTGAGTCAATGTTTGTGTGGGGGTTAAGGGTATAAATCAATTTCTGGCAATAGACTAAAACGTAACAAAAAAAGCAACACGGCCACACTTACAACAGACAGCATGTCTGAAAAACATCCAACCTATCCCATCTATCTGAATTGTCTTCCCAGCTCCCCTCCCATCCGCCTCCCCAGAGAGCAGTCATTCATCTCAGCATGATCCTTTCAGCTCCTCACTTGCACCCTCAAACATTCATTTTACTCAGTCACAGCCAAATCATTTCCACTGTTCTAAATCATGTTTTTTCACATACAATTGTATTTTCCCATTGTAAACAAATGTAATGGAAGGTAGCAGTCAGGATTCTCAGTGTGACACAATAGTAGGTTAAGCAGTTATTTTTGGTGTGGTGGTGGTCAAATCACACACACAGGTGGGAGCAATGTCTGCACTGATTGTGAAATAAACCAATAGTGCGGGTCATTTGTTATGCAAAAAGGCGGGACAATCTGACTAAACAACGCCACCTACACGGATAAGGAAAGGCTCATTATGTTTCTGTTAATTGCTTAAATTCAATCATATGACATATGATCAAATTGTGCACTACCTTGAATGTTACTGAGTGACACAACATTTGTGAATTAAAAGAAGGTAGCAGTCAGTATTCTCAGGAAGCTTACCTATATGTCAGTCTCTGAGAAAGAGGATAAAAAGAAGATCCAGTCCAATTACTTTTATCAAAGAAAAGCAATGTGTAATGTCATTCCACTAATCAGGACACCCCATTACAACAAACCACGCACACTAAGAAACCCCCCCAACAGAAACGCTGTAACACCAATGCCATCCCACCTTCTTCCAGCCAATCACCTCTTTGTTTGCTACAGAGTAAGTTACTGATAAGCCAAAGGGAATCAGTGCATGTTGACAGATGCACAAGTAGCTGGTCATCCACAGTACATTATGTCCCCTTTTCTGTCAAAAACAACTAACTGCTATGACAATATACTCTACACAAAAGTAAAACCAATATGGAGCCATTTTTACTTCAAACCAACTTTAACAAATAGATGCAAAAGCAACCGTTTGAAGATGGTGCTAGATTTTATTTCCATAAATAACGATAGATTGCTTAATTGCAATTGTTACACTACAGTTTCAAACACTCAACTATCTGTGACTTTTTTCTGTACAGTATGTGAAGAGGAAACATAATGTACCTTGTGACTTTGTTAGTGCTCTTATACAAGTGGAACAAATCATGCTGTGAATACACTACCACTCATTAGCAGCCATCACCTTGACAACGGTGATTAAAACTAAGAACCACAATATAAGTTACTTGCAATAACAAAATTCCCAAACTACTTTGTTTGGTTAAAATGTAAAGCAAGTTTATTTTTCATATACTAACAAATCAGTGACTGGGAAAAGTGATATATGTATAAGGCCTAGAGAGAAAAAAGAGGATAATAGTTGACTGATGCATTCCTCTGTGTATAGCTAATTATGAAATCACAACAGTAAAAAACTAATACCTTAGTGGAAACATGTCACATGTAAAATATTCACCTGGATACAAACTGGAATCCTGAAGATAACAATATCTCTAGGTTATCTAACAAATGTAGGCCTATATTTGAATCCATTGCAAAAATAATTGTGAGATAACTTAAATTAATACATGATTTTAATTATTTCATTGGCCTCAAATAAGCCCACAACTTAAATAATAAATATATTATATAAGACCTGTACCAAGACACAATTATTTTAAAGCCTATATTACATTATTTGCTGCATAATCTTTGGTCTCTAAGAGACAAGGGTAGAACATCATACCATTTACGTAGTGCTGCATATGATTAAATGCACCATGCAATCAAATTAAAGTTAAAAATGACTATTCAGCAGACAAAATGAAGAGAACGTGAAACAAGATAAGCTAGAAAAATAACTTGAATGATGACAACATATTACATTTTAAATGATATATAGGCCATTTATAAAAGCTGATTCCATTGTGGCTTAGGTTAGATTGATCTCCAATTACTCAACTCTATTTCAAACTCACTGTATACTATGGAGTAATGTGTATAATAATGTGTATAACATAATTGTGTTAAAGCTTTTTAATTATTGTGTTTAAGCTTTGTATTTAGGGTTAGTATTTAATTTCGAAATGTTGGTTACACCATACATATGCCTGAACTGTCCCACGTCAAGTTATTATAATACATCAAAGACTCTCTATTACATCTGTCACTCCCCGATGTGAGTCGAGGGCAGATTTGAGTCGTGCATGCTCAGATGTAAACGGTTTACAGCATAACGTGTCATACTGATAGTTGTGAAAGCCATGGAATAATAAACTTTTCTCATTACAAACAATAACATAAGCTGGGAATCATTTCAAAAACATTTTAGCTATCTATGATAGCTTGATTGCTAATGTTAGCTCAAAAATCCATTTAACTGACAGCCTTTGTTATGTTTGATTGCTAGCTTGTAACTAAGCTAGCAGTCATTTAAAAAACGTTTTAGCTATCTATGATTGATTGATTGCTAAAGTTAGCTCAAAAAGCCATTCAACTGACAGCCTTTGTTGTGTTTGACTGCTAACTTGTAGCCAGCAGTGAACGAACTTCGTTAAGTAAGTCAACTTTTACTGTATGGAAATTACAGGACTCTCTCGTTAGCATCTTAGGCTACTTGTCACAACTCACACCTTCTCTCGTCGCAAAGTGACGCATGCGCAACTCAAATCTGCACTCACATTATATCGAGGAAGGGACAACATCGATGGACCGGCTGTAGCAACCAACCCGGGGACAGGAAGATTCGCAACGTGGCAGAGGAAGTGAAGAGGTGACAAGCGCTTGTTGAGCCCTTTGCGCTTTCAGAAAAGTCCTGGTGAAGTACCAAAACGTTTTCAAATACATAGAATATCTTCCCTTTCAAACACTTATTTGAACTATCTGGCACAAAATCAAGAGTTATGATAATAGCTCAACTCAGACGTTTTTGCTTCCTAGTTGAAGTGTTGTGCTTTCACAGCCGAGTGGTGTATCTTCCCAAACATAGATGATCTAAGAAGATGGGGCTTTCACGTGCTGCTGCCTTGACCAATCAGGGGATAGCGGGGAACCGTTGAGGTTTGAATAGTTCTCTGAAAACAGCGGCAGATGACAGCAGCTTGTTGCGCTCGCAAACATTTGTACGTAAGTTAGTGAGCTAAATTAGCTTCGTCACATCACCCGAAAACTACTTTCCGGACTTCAGCTTTGACAACTATCGACTGAAAATGTCGAAAAAACAGATTTACTATTCTGACAAGTATAACGATGAGGACTTCGAGTACAGGTATGTTTAACATGTTAACGTTTTTGATATTCGCTAACGTTTTCAAGAGTCTGTTTTCTTGTGTCTGGTAACGCCAAATCATGGTAAAACTGGTTATGTTAGTTAACTTCAGACAGCTCAAAATCACGTTAACGTATCCTGACAACGTCTTTTGAAATGGGTAGCCAATTTCGTAAAATACGTCAACTTTCCTGAGTAACGTTGGGTACTTTAGATTAGCCTTACGTTAGCTAGCTAGCTATAAAAAAATAACTAACGTTAAAGCGTAACTTAGCTAACGTTACATTACCTTGTATCGTTATCGTAAAGTGAGGCCTCGAGCGTCGTTAGCTAGCGTTAGCTATTATGATACGTTAGTATTGCACTTCTATTGATTCACATCAGTAGTGCAGCAGTAACGTTACAACAGAAACACCATACATAAATAACGTTACAGATGGATATAGAAAGTAACTGAAATAACTAAAGTGCAGTTACATAAAATATAATACAAATTGCTGTTTATTAAATTAAATTAAATTATAATAGGCTATATTACATAAAGCTTTCCAAAAATTGTCTTCATCCTTAAGTCAACTTACTGCTTGACCATCCTTAATATATGTGGTTATTGATTGTCTTATTTATCTTCCTATAGGCATGTGGTGCTTCCAAAGCAGCTGTCTAAACTGGTGCCCTCCTCCCACCTGATGACAGAAGATGAGTGGAGGGGACTGGGGGTGCAACAGAGCCAGGGCTGGATTCACTACATGATCCACAAACCAGGTGAGTGACAGTGGACTTGATAATAGGTTCACATTTTCAAGTTTTGTCTTTAAACGGTGCTCACAAGCCCAAATGTATATTAAACGAGAACCATCTTTTCTGTCCATGCTGGTTGTGGAGAGATCTTTTGTGTGTCTGCAGGAGATGACGGACAACATCTACAGGGCTTGTTCTTTGCAAAAATGTATCGTGATGCTCAGCCAAAGCAAATATATGGTTTTAGCAGTCTTAAATGAGTCGAATCAAATGGGTATTTCTAACGTTGGAGTAGTATGTGTTACTGTCCCTTCACTGCAGCTCAGCAAGGAAATGCAAAGATTGGATTTTTGTATTTAAAAGACTGTAAATTTGGAAAATACTTTCTTGTTTTGGTCTAACTCAGACTGAAGCTTCATTTTAGCTTTAGTTTAGCTGTTGAGTGCATTTTTTTTGCGCAGGACTGGATTTGGTCTTTTCTTCAATTGTAGTTCACCACAAAGGGATCGCTTCATGATCAGTAAGGATGAAGAGTGTAAACTGTAATGATGACAGTGAATAGGATTAGGTATCATTCAATATTTTTTTCAATACCAGTACTATGACTTTGATACCAGTTTCTGAACAATACTTTTTTCCACACCAATTTTATAAAAATCCGATTTGACAAAGAAACTACAACATTACGGCACAGCTTTTTATTTTCAGCTCCTACTAGGTGAGCCCCTTCTATGGGTAACGTAGAGTTTTTCCCTGCATCTTTAACATGTAATGTTAGACAATCACCAGCATTATTAGATCTCAGTTGGTCTCTCTTTGCCAGACCATCCTCCACACGCTGCGGATAAGGGGCCTGGCTAATCCACATAGAAGAAAAACATGCTCTTAATTGGCATTTCATTAAACCAATCTCAATCACCGGAGCAATCCTGGAAGTGGGATGTCGTGGATATAGACTAGCTATTAGTAGAAGCATGCTGCATGCTTATTGACTCACTGACACTTTTGAGATTGACTCCTTATTGAATGACGAGGCATTTTTCGATACTAAGGAGCCAGTTCATGGTTAGGACTGGATACCAAGGCACCAATTGAATTCGGTATCCAGCCCTAATAGTGAATGGTACTCTTGTTTTACAACTAATGTATTAATGAAAGTTATATGCACATGGAGCACAGCTGTGTGCATGAAGGTACACTGTTGAGTAATAACTATACTGTACTGTAGTGAGTAGATGATATTGACAGACACTTCTTTTTTGCTTTACTCTCCAGAGCCACACATACTGCTTTTCAGAAGACCTCTCCCAAAGGATTAAATGGGACCATCTGTAAAATGCCTGCTATCATCTTTGCTGATTTGTATTGTCTTTGAACCATACATCTCTCCTACATAAATATCTACATATGTTCTGATGTATTGTGTAGAAAACCCTTAGTTGCATTGTTTTGTCTTTTCAAATTCCCTCAATTTTTAGAGGTAATGTGAGGCAAACGGTTTGATTCCACTGTGAATGACCTTAGAAACAGTATGAAGGTGAGAAAGTACCTGACAATTGTACATTTTAACACATTTTTTAAAATGTCTTTTGGTGCCGTTTTGTAATGATTTTATTTACCGAGTATCGCACAGGCATAGGTGTATTTCTGTACTTTGTTATTTTCTTTCCTTAAGACCATTATTTTCCCGAAAGAGCTTTCTGTATTTTCCTGTTCTTTAAATGTATGTTTGTGTTGTGTACATAATATTATTTCTAGATATTATAAATGTTGACACTCAGTCTTGGATGTTTCAACATGACCTTTGTTGTTGAAAGAACAAAATTAAATGTACTTCTTCATATGTTTCCTCGTGAATATGTTGTGATTTTTTTATTTTTAACCAGATTACAGAATTATGTTTCTCATTTTTGGGAGTGTGATGGTGTTCAGTCAGAAACATTGACGACTAGTGGAGTAACAAATTCCGAGTGCCTAATACCCAGGGAGTAGGTTGGTGCCCGAGCCTTGTGAACTGTCACTTTCTCTGGATTATAAGTTCCAGGACCAGGTTTCATGGTGACATCTCTTGGTAAGCTGTGACGTCCCAACATGGAAAACGCCGGCTGTCTGGGGAGATAAACACTTGGGTCCGTACTGTTGTACCTGCAGGGCCCTGGCGTCTTGGCTAAGTCCACAGATGGTCCCCCTCTGCTGTAACTACCTGACATTGTGTAGCTTGAGCTGGATTGCTTGTTTGGTACTTGAGGGCCCATGAGCGGAGGGAGACAGTACCTGTTAGGAGCAGGTACTGAGTCAACGCTCCGGTAGTGTGTTCGAGATCCCATTGTGTAGGACGGAGGTCTGTGCTGGAGGTTGCTTGGTGGGGTTTTCTCAGGACTGTATGCACCTGGTCCAGGTGTCTGGAACAGCTCCTCTATTGAACAGAAAAACGTTGAATAATATAAACCATAAACTCAGCAACATATGGTAGAGTATGTTTACTTAGGGGGGTTTAGATTTTCAGTTGACACTGTGTCTCTAGAGGTAATGCCAAAAACAAAGTACAAGGGTTCATCCTTTCACAATAATGGAGCAGTTAATTTGGTCTTAGTTAAAAATGCATCAGTACAACATTATACATGAATCTGAAACAAAATGTGCACTTAAATAGCAGCAATGGAAGAGGAACTTACTCTGTGCTTTCTCTCTACCCAACATTGAGTATGCAGGTGTGCCATCCCTTCCAAAACGAGTGATTTTTGCATCAATGTGATACTGCGGCCCTGGACTTGAGTCTACACAATACACTGCAGCAGAAGTAAATATTTATGATCAATTAAAAATAATATATCCTGTCAGTTTGGTTTGATCATGCAATGGTCCTAAAAAATAAACTTGCTACACAGAATTAGGTGTTGTCCCCCCCTACAGGCTCTAATTTGACATTGCACCAATTAGGATGTGTACACTGACTTATCTTAACTTGTGATTTACTTGAGGACATGAAATCATTTTGAAAGATAAACATCAAATGTCAAATTATTTATAAAATAGTAATATTTGTGTCTTCTTGATAAGATTTGACCGAGATGGTATTAAAGTATTTAATTACACAATTATCAAACATTTCCTCTGCAGCTATGTAGTTATATGTTTTATTTATTTTTTATTTTATTTAACCAGGAAGTCCCTTGAGATTGAAATCCCTTTTCCAAGGGAGACCTGGCCAAGACTGCACACCAGTTACAATTTAAACAGAAATACAGCATAGTCAAAATCACACACAGAGGAAAAGAACAGGTCACATGTGGCAGTTGCATTTTTGAATTACATGGCATTTTAACATGGCCTTAAAATCATTTAATGAGACTAGATCATTTAGATAGAGCAAGTCTTGCATAATAGATCACCATATGGTGATCTAAAAGTTAGAGAAAGACATAAAGAACTCACTGGTGTCACTCATCCTGCCATGGAAAGAATAGGCGGGACTAGTGGGCTTGGTGAAGTCATGGCCCATAAATCCAATAGTGGGAGGAAGCCCATAGCGACCAGGACCTGGCCCTAGAGACGTAGAGAAATATCACAGCCTTTACACACACGCATATTCATTATATAAAATATGTTTACTGTGCACAAATGACACCGTTGTGCAGTAAAAGAATATATTTCAGCACCAGCCAGTAAGCAAGAAGAATGCAATGTCCACACATTTGCAAAATGACAAATGAGTTTTACATAACTGTGTCTGCTTATTTGACTATCTGATAAACTTCCATATGAGAAGCAAGAAGGATCTGCAATAGCCCTGCATCACCACAACATCTAATTAGCCTTGAGCTGCATCTGATTGTTGTCTATCAGGTGCACTGCGTCAGACAAACAGCCAGCGAGCAGCATGCAGCACACATCAAGACAACTCAGAGCAAAGTGTTACGCCACCATACATGTCTTCAGTGGCATGTGTGCAAGCAGAGCAAGTGGGAGTATTTTTTTCACAGAAATAAGCAGGTCCCGGCAGGTCTGCACACTGTCAAATCCTCTGCTCAATGTTCCACCTTTGAAATTATGAAATAGCCAACAGGAGCATTTCTAATGATATGCATGCCTTTACACATGATGTATAGTTTTATACACATTGATTTACATAATCACAGTAAAAGTAGCTTCTGTTGATAAACTTACCTTTTTCTCTTCCTGCTATTAATGGGTATCTTTTCTCCATTTGGCTCTTTGCAAAAGCGACGGATACTTCAGCAATTCCTCAATGATATCAGTACTACAGAAACATCCATACAGCATGTCAATCATAAAAACAAGAAGCTGGATGAAGAAAAATCCTAAAAAATTCTAAAATCAAAACCTTAAAGGCAATGGGTTTTTTTGCACCTTACTACAGGTAATTCCCCCTTTCAGCCAGAATGGAGACAGGCTGCATACTGGGAAATTCAGTCGTTAGATGAGCACCTCGGTGGTCCAGCATCACCCATACCCTGGCTGACAGTGAAACCCAGAGCCCTGGATGATCCTGAATCAATCCCTAATTTCCTCTGAAACAATCAGGAAACCTGAAACGTATAATACATATCAAAGTGTCAACAGCACACTGGATAGGGTTTTAC
This sequence comes from Etheostoma perlongum, assembly GCA_026937815.1. Lineage (NCBI taxonomy): Eukaryota > Metazoa > Chordata > Actinopteri > Perciformes > Percidae > Etheostoma > Etheostoma perlongum. The sequence continues at coordinate 19,610,464 of CM049379.1, forward strand.
CTATCTGCCTGTTTGTGCCTTTGTCGGCCTGTGGTGGCTCAGACAGATGAATAGCCCTTCGTCCACTGTGGGTGATGTATAGGTGCAGTCAGCTGCTACTTAGGAACAATGTCATCACTCCGATTCACTCTCATGTAATGCTAGCTCCCCTCTGCAAACCATGAAACCAAGATCCCCCTCTCCCTCCTTTCACTCTTTCTGCTCATCGCAGTGTGGAGACGCAATATCACTCTTCAGCCATGCATGCAGTTGCCACGGAGACTGCTGTGGATAGTTTGCTGCAGCCAGGTCCCCTGCACTGCTAGCTCAACTATTTTTTTTCTCTCCATTAAATCTACTGCATCTGCTCAGAGTTTGTGTTGTTCCAGAACGTTTGCCTCCGATTTGACCTTAAACTATGAACTGTTGACTGAGCCAATTATCCATATGCACCTCCTTACATTTATCAAAGTTGGAATGCAAAGAGAACTCCTGTTTATTCCCCTGCTGTGAAACATCATACTGTGTTTTATTCCCCCAAACACACATACATACAGAAAGACCCAACACAGCAGGGTCAGATGTTAAGCGAGGCATAGCTGGAGCAGTTACAGGCCGAGTACCATCATTTGTCAGGCCAGCATACAACCCTCTGGTTTCTCATCTGTAACTTAAGGTCAAACCGATCACCCAGATGCAGTTTAGCCCTCTTTGATCTTCTCCAAACCCAGTGATGATTTGTAGTTTGGATTTGATTGATATGCCTTTAAAGGCCAGAGCCCGAGGCCACAGTAACGGAGAGGGTCGACAAGTGACGTGCAGAAAACAAACATTAAACTTTAACAGGCTTTCGCTCTCTCCAAGCTGCTGCTTTGGTAACCCAAATCTGTTGTTAGCAGTTACACAAACACATAGTACAGTGCACATCCTAACGTAGAGATTCATACAGGGTGTACACACCAATACACACATGTGCATGCTTTCTGTCTCTAACACAAATGCATGCCAGGGGTCACAGAGTCAGTTATCAAAGCAGAGGGCCATCTGAAGCAGCAGGGTTGTAATACAGCTGACTGCTGACAGGAAATGATCTCCAGACTTAACTAGCCTTTCAAAGGAAATGGAGCAACACAGCTTTTATAAACTGCAGCTCCTCTCCTAGCGGAGCATATGCATGCACTGTGCTGAATCTGCAGAGATTGTATTGTTCTAAAAAGTCAAGGGATTTCTTGCCTACAGTTATACAAAGTGTAATAGCACAAGCTTAAACAGAAGAGCGTGGCAGCAAAGTGCAGAAGCTAATGACTTATACCCACGTGGACAGTCTAGTGTCTGCCTATCAAAACCTTAAAGTGTAAAAGGCAACAAAACCAAAAGCTTGGATTGTATACAATTTTATTCTCGTTTGTTTTGAAAAGCACACATTTTGATATGAGTAAGGGCTCAATTAATCAAATTTAGTCCATTTACAGAAATGAAAAACTTAATTCTTGATTTTTAAGTTGATTGCTTAAGAAATCAAAATGTAACAAAAACAAAAATAGCTTATGAACTGTACAATCTTAAGGTAGGTAAGGTGAAAGGTGACTTGAGAGTAGATGATGTTGGTGCCTTGGTACAACTGGTGTGTCCTGGTGGACCAGTTTGAGACGGTCAGAGACCTTTGTTACATGTCAGTCCGCTTCTCTGTCTTTATGTTTCCTGTCAATCTCTACTGTGCTGTCTAATAAAAAGGCAAAAGCCCATTGAAACATCTGAGCTTATATTTCCGTAAAGCATATGGTAAGCATATGTCTTTTTCCAGCAGGATACCAGCACAGGAATTTCATCAAACATTTCAATAATTGGGTTAAAGCTTGCTATCAAAGAAGAAGAAAAAAAGCCTTTGACCAGAACATATCTGTGTTTGAACTCAAAGAACCACAAGGGCAGAAAGTTGACTGTATTGCCGGGCATTGACAAAAAAGAATAAAAATAAAAAATTATATGACCTCTAGCTACAAATAAATACCACAGATAGAAAATATAACAAAATATTTTGCTTAAAGTCTGGTGTAATTACAAACATAAATACTTGATTAATTTCTTCTAGTGATTATAAAAGGCAGTACAGTGAATAACAAAGGCGCTATGGTGTCTATTGGTGACCAGGAGTCTGGAGGAAGAAAAATAAAAGTCTGGAGGACACTACCTTAATAACTGTGTCACATCCAACCATCCACACACACACACACGTAGAAATGCATCCACACAGACTCCATTCAGAATGATCTCACACACCACACACACACACACACACACACACACACACACACACACACACACACACACACACACACACACACACACACACACACACACACACACACACACACACACACACACACACACACACACACACACACACACACACACACACACACACACACACACACACACACACACACACACACCAGACTCCATCATCTCTTCCTTTCAGACTGAACATGTCCCAAGTCTCTCTTCTCTTTCTATTCACTATCATATTCACAAATAATGTACAATTTGGAGTTGGGTATGGCTTCACTCTGTGAGCGTTTCTGTGGACGACAAGAAAACAAGACAAACTTTCATTATAAGATCATCCCAGACCCTATTAACCCTTCTTTCACTGAATATAAATCTATAATGTGTGACAAACCATGAGTGACCAGTGACAACATTTCATTTCTGCAAGTAATTATGCATAAATGCTATTAAATCACAGTCTACTTCTGACGTAACAATTTAGCAATTTAAATGGGCCCTGCAGCGCCTGTGGCTGTAAATACCTAATAGAGCACCAAATGCATATGTATCCGTGTCCGAAAATAGAAAGTTAACCCAAAGTCTGGAAGAAACAACAACACACAAATCGTTGGGAGCAGCTCCTACCATCGCTCAGGGATGTTTTGTGTGTCCAGTTTGGGTAGCTGGGTATCTGTTGGCAGGAGCACCTTCTGCTCTACATCCTCCCCACCTTCAGGAAGGTCAAAATGGTCCCCTCCCTCTGCATCGGCAAGGAAAGGCTCAGAATCTTGGTCGTATTCATAGGAGTAGTAGGACACCTCTGCCATGGACCCCTGCTCCTCTTCACCTGGAGAGATCAGGGGTAGAGACACAAAATGGATGATCACAATACCTTATATACAAAGAAGTACTTCATTTAGTTGCCAAAGAGTAAATAACTGGGTGTAATGGAGACCTAAAAAGTCCCCTGTGGAGTTTATGACCCTCGAGAAGCTTATGGAGCAATGTTATTACATATGGGCCTCTGTGTTGTCTGTTCTCGCACATACATCGCGCATAACAACGCCCATGCTTGTGGGTGATCCGGTACAGATTCCTGCCAATGGTTTTATAATATTCCAAATTGTGTGCAAGCACCAGTAACATTCAAAGAAACCTAGCAATGTGGTAGGGAAGAAGAAGGCAGTACACATGGATGTAACCTAGAAAGGCGTCAAACCTTTGAGAAAAAACTGTCTGTGCAGATGTTTGATAGGTTGGTATTTATTCATGAAAGTGTTCAAATGTATTTAACCATTCACAGGGAGCTTTCAGAGCAGAGTCTGCATGAAGTGGACACTAGGTTGCAGGAATAGATCAGAATGTGTCAAACTAGTAGAAGTGTCTCACAGAAATAGATCAACTGACCGGTGCAGGACAAGACAACTATAAGAAACGCAGTTATTCTGATGTTCATTGGTCATTTGTGTACAAACATCTGTGTGTGTACAGCGGCGTCTCACTGTGTCATGAAAGTTTGTTAACTGTTTGAATAAAGCTGCAAATGATCTGAAATCTTTGGACTCGTCATCTTTGAAGCCTTCATCATCATCATCTCCTAATCTCAACCCCATATTTATTTTATATATTTTATGAGAAAGAAAGTACCTTCAACACATTTGACCACAAAGATACACAATGCATTCTGGTGATAAAAAGTAAATGTAAACACAACACTTTTGTCTGTTAACAAGAAAAACTCAACAGGAGATCTTTTATATCCTGTATATGTGCACTGCAGCAGTACCTCAGCACAGACATTAGGGGTCCCTCCCTGCTTAAAATATAGTATTCTCACATAGCACACACACACACACACACACAGAATACGTAAACATCTGACGTTAAAGTGATTAAAACGCATGCACATAAAAGAAAATTTCATCTCAAATAAAGCCTGCAAGTCTGTGTATCTGTTATACTGTACGTTGTCCTCTGGTACAAGTTCACTAATAAGACAAGTCCGCACAGGGAAGCTAATTCCAGAGCTTCAGCTTCCTCCACTGTTCCAGTGGAAACTGTCAGTTCCTTGGCATAGCCTGCCTCCACCTATTACACTCCCAGTGCACTTAGTGGGCATGTCGTCAACATTCTAATGGTTTACAATGACAGTGTTTTACAGTACTTATTCAATCTAATCACCACAGGGTTATCATATTCTAGGCATGTGTGTGTATTTGCTTGTGTGAGCATGCAATAGGTGTACGTGCATATAGATATATTGATATGTATGTGTGAGTGCATTCCTGTGGTGAGTGTGACGCGTTCACTTTTGTACTACAGAGACCTTTGACTGAGAGTAGCTTTGTGAACTGCAGCTACCGGCTAGGAAACAAGTCAGTGCAGGCTATGCCACATCACACTATCTCACTATCTCTCTCTCACACACACACACACACACACACACACACACACACACACACACACACACACACACACACACACACACACACACACACACACACACAGTATGCACACTTCTGCAACTTGTGAATGACTGCAGTGCCTTTTGATGTTTGTGTTGCCAAATGTAACACAGCTACATCCTCCCTCCACATGCAGCCAAACATCCTAACAGGAATTCTCTGGCCGCCTTTTGTGGAAGTGGCGGCTGATCTAAGCTCATGGCAGAGCAACAATCAAGCCTGCAGTGTGAAACCTATCCACCTATTTATCACATCGATTGTAGACATGATGTGGTGGCAGGGGAATGTGCTGCCACACACCTCACCTACGTATCTTCTTGCCTCTACTACTTCTTTTCATCCCTTCTCTCTTTCTACCCTTCTCTCCCCCCACCTTTCTTCTTTCATCTTGTCTCCCACTCATCCCTCTTAGACTATCTTCCCCCCCATTCTTTTCTCTGTTATAGACTCCCGCACACCCTTTCATCTCTTTGTCACTCTTTCTTCTTTCTGCCCTTGTTAACTAAATTTCATTCTCCACATTTAAAAACAATTAACTAAAAATGCTGTATACAAAACAACATACAGTATGACATGCCTCTGCTGCTGGGTACAGATGGACTTAAGCAGGCAGATGGAGGGGAAGTTGGAGAGCAAGAGAGGTGAAATGAAAGGTAATGCAAAGCGGTGTACAAGTACAGAAAGGTGTGGTGAAGCTGAAGTTACCTGTGTGTACAGGCGCCGAGGGCTGCTCAGTTTCCTGGTTTGCTATTGGATGCCTGTCTTCCACCGTGGTCTCCACTGGATATACAAACACATACATACAGACACACACGTTAGATTATTCACATTTATGTGGCTGCCTCGGCAACTAAAAAAAACTAGTAATAAATTAAACACAGTTTCAGTGTTGCATAATCTAAATACTGCCCAGAAGCATTATCCACCCCACTGAGCAACACTTCTTGGCAAAACAATGATGTACACTCAGTCTCAACAGAAGCCTGCATTAAAATCTTTTCAAAAATAGCAGGGGCCAAACCATGACCTGAGGGACGGTGTGTGGAAACAAATTGTATCTTTTTCCTTTTCAAAACAGAAAAATGGTGGCATGCATCTACCCCATGCAGCCATACACAAACAAACAAGGTCAGGGAGCTCTAAACAAAAATATGATTCATTTGATGAACTACAGCATGAACCACTTGGCACAAACAGAGGTCTTTTCCCACCGAAGTTTTGTCTATGCCTTTTCCTAATCTGCTCCACAACATGAAGGCTCCTTTGTTGTTGGGCTGTGCGTTGGAAAGGAATGTGACAAGGATTTCAAAGGGCTGGACAAAAGCACTCTGTCATTTGGAGAGAGCCCTGTAATACAGCAGAGAGCGAAACAGGGTGGGGGTGGGGGGGATCAACGGGGAGCTCTCCTCAGAAAACTCATCCAGTAATCAGCTCAATACCTGAACAGCTGTTTCTACAGCTCAGATCATGGCACACACCGATGAGAATAGACGCACTCGCAAGTGCGTCTGAACAGGCGCACATGCAGATGCGTGCTCAATGGACATGAGTACTACCAAACGCATGCACGCACAATCACGCATATACACGCACACACACACACACACACACACACACACACACACACACACACACACACACACACACACACACACACACACACACACAGTTACAGCTAAGCCAACTAACTGCATCCAGTGAAATACACAAGCTCTCAAGAAGTACTGAGGACACATACTTATTTACTCTAAAGGGAGGAAAAGTTTGGCTGTTAATGTCTGTGAGTTACAGCCCACCTATTGAATAAATGATCACTATGTAGTTGATACTGGCTGCTCTAGGATGTGATAAGCGTATGAGAATGTGGCTGTTTAAAAAATAAAGTGAAATGTAATCTAAATATTATTTTCTATTATTTTTCCGCATCTAGTAACATTTTTGTTTCACTTCATTTATTTGGCCCGACGTTGTGTTCATGTTAGCCAATTTCTTGTTTTGCCGTAACTAATCAGTAGCTGCTGTACTGGATGCTAGGCGCATTTAACGTTTTCGCGTTGATCAAACAAATCTGATATTTATACTTAAGACTTGTTTATGTACTTTACACAAATGTAGCTACAAAGTTAGCTAACTATGTAAGAAGATGACACACACTTCTTAATCCTGCCAACTAAGTTCTGATTGGTCGATTGCTTACTCCCATCAGCAGACCTGTTTAAATCATTGAACAGATCTGAGATGTGGGTGGAGATTCAGAGGTCTTGAACCAGGTTATAGTAGTGCACGCAGCAGCATGAGGGATGGTGGAACCTGACTAGTAAGGTCAAAGTCCAGGTGAGGCCAGGTGATGTGCGATGCAAGAGTTCCTACCGTGAGGACACTGGGACAGCGGAACCTTCTTGATGCGTGTCCCGTTTCGACAGGCAAACACCTCCATCTGACACTGGTTCTGATACAGCTGGCCGTCTGACCCACAAACTGGCTCCCCGTCGTAACCGCAGTCCCTATAGCAAGTACACCGTTCAAACTGCTCCTCCTCCAGACAGCCAAACACATTGTTGCACTGGTTCGCCTGCACAAAACCTGCAGAAATAAAATGTGTTTTAAAGAGACTGACGTAAGTGCAGTGTCTGTGAATCATTAGGAGCGTATTAGGAGTCTCACCGATCCACTGGTTGGTTGAACTTTCCACCTCATTGCAAGTGGGTCCATCACACAGCTCCCGTGCTAGCGGACTGCTCTCGCTAACGTTGTAGAACCGGGTGGCCTCAAAGGCTGTATGACAAGCACAGACCCACACCAGCACGTTCACACATCCACACACACAAAAACAATGATGACGCTCACCATAACTGGGTCTTAAAGGTCCCATGACATGGTTCTCTTTGGATGCTTTTATTTAGACCTTAGTGGTCCCCTAATACCATATCTTTTGAGAAAGTCTCTTTCACAAAATTCAGCCTTGGTGCAGAATTACAGCTACTAGATCCAGTCCCACAATGAGCTTTCCTTAGTATGTGCCATTTCTGAGTCTGTAGCTTTTGAGGAGGAGAGAGGGGGGGGCAAGGTGGAGGCTGGGGGTGTGGCCTTGACCAACTCTCTCATGGGTGGGCCAAATTCTCTGGGTGTGCAAAGCAGAGAAAGGGGAGATAGCCTTGCCCCTCATGACCTCATAAGGGTCAAGATTCCAGATCGGCCCATTTGAGCTTTCATTTTCTCAACAGCAGAGCAGGATACCCAGTAGGTTTACACCTATTACCATTTCTAACCACTGGGGGAGCATACGCAGGCTGGTGGAACTCATATTAATGTTAAAAAATCTCATAAAGTGACATTTTCATGCCATGGGACCTTTAAACTAAAAAAATGAAATCCAATTTTCACACAAAAAAGAAGCTACTTCATAAATCATGGTGAGTTAGACAGGTTTCTTGCTCTATAACTCTTTAAAGAGCAGTACTTAAAATATTCATCAGAGGCACACCTGGTTCGTAGTAGTCATAGATCTTGACCGAAACAGGTGCTGTCTTGCCCACTATGTATTCCCGGACAGCTTGAAAGGCCACACATGTCATACACTGGCTGGGGATCTAAGAAGGGGTGACATAGAAGAAATATTTACAAAACGTGCAAATGCAATTAATAAAAACATATATATATATATATATATATATATAAATAATACTCAAAGACAACTAAATCCACACACTTAAAATCCAAGCACATTAGTCAAACATTAAAAGCAGTTCTAAAAAGGCAAGTTTGAGTGACAATAATACAAAATATGTAGTATAGTACACACACCCACAGCCACACCCACACACACACAACCCTGTGCAAAGACTGGTGAGTAACCCTCTCCTCATCCACCATCTCCACACAGATACAGTGTTCCCTGAAATGAGCCCTGATGGACACATCATGGACGAATGAACTCACCTCATCAAAGTAGAACAACACTTTTCTCCCATTCAGCTCATATCTCTTTAGACCCACGCGCTTGTCCATCAGAAGCTGTTAAGTAAGACACAAGAAAATCAGGCTGCAAAAAACACAACTCAACTGTACTCAACTGGTTTAGTCCTACAATTTTGTAGGGTATATGTGCATGTGTCTTTGTATGTCCTTTGTGAAGAACTATAGTAAATACTTTTGTGATTCTACTCAGTAGTTTCTAGCATTGCTCTGTAGAAATCTAGTAATGTAAACCATCTTAACATGTAACATGCCAACATCTCCTTTAAGATACCATGAATTCATAGTAATATATTGAAAATGAACCAAACATATTATATCTCCCTTATAAAGTATTTCCATCGTGATAAAGTAAATGGCTGTGGCTGATACGGATGAAGAATGTATCTGATTAATAGTACAAAAGGCACATTCATGGACAAAGAGCACATGGCTTGTAGTGAAGCCAGCTGGACAATTGATTCTAACATTAAGGGACAACTAGTCGTCATGGACATGGAAATGGGCATAAATATCAATCAGCACCACAGTGGGCCGGACAGCTCCGTCTCGTGTTAACCAGGGTTAATTATTTACTGACTCAAACATGTAACAAAAACCCTGGATTGATTAAAGTAGTGTTTGAAAGCCACAGAAGCAATCATCATGTTTTAAATGTTGCAAATAGGTGACAGGTGAGGTATTAACCTTATAAGGACTACACTAAACGTAAGACTGAACTTACTGACTTTACGGAACTGAAGAAGTGAGAATCAGTGTGTTCAATAAGTCCAAGACAAGGCTAGCTTTTCTCTGGGGTCGCCTGACCAGTGCTTAGAGAGATTCTGGGATTTTGCAAACCTTGTGTACAAAAGTATAATTGGATCAGATGTGCACATCTAGTAAATATGATGGTATGAATGAGTAATGGGGAAGCTGTTTATGGCAAATTTGAGTATGTTGAGCATGAGACCCAGCAGAGATTTTTCATTCTGTCAAAGGTGGCAGCCTTTGGACAGCAGGGGTTTATGAGGTGGTTTATGAGGTGCTCAGCCTGAGCTGGCGCCACGACACACACACACCGACACACACACACACACACACCGACACACACACACACCGACACACACACACACACACACCGACACCGACACACACACACACACACACACACACACACACACACACACACACACACACACACACACACACACACACACACACACACACACACACACACACACACACACACACACACACACACACACACACACACACACACACAGTTTACAAAAGCATTGCTTGTCTATCTAGCAACTACACATTGCTAATGAACTCCAATAGCTCAAATGTTATATCCACATTGGGTTCTGGGTCGTTAAACAAAGCTCATTATATTGGGTGATAAGAGCCCATGGCTGCAGTAGCTCCAAGTCAGTTACCAGACTAATCATTCATGACTAGCTTCCATGAAAACAACTAGACATGACTGTAGAAGCCTAGCTTGCCACCATAAATTGAGGAATGTTAGTGGCAGTCGAGCAGGCAATAGTAAAACTCCAAGGGAGGTCAGCAGGGGTGTAAACTGAGCTTGTTAGCCACTACAACTCAGATCAGTCTGAACTGACACACTTACAGGAGTATATGTGTGCGTTTAACATCTCCCCAGGTAGCCAGAGAGGTGGCTCTTTTAGAGGTGGAAGCCTGCAGACTAAGGCCCTATAACTGTCTAATGAGGGACAGGCTTTTGATGGGTGCCTTGGGAGCTGACCTGGATCCAGCCCTTAAAATGAATTATCGCTTTCTGTCGCTCAGTAGAACCATTCCTCAAATCACCCATCCATTCTACGTATGCTACTCCTTTAATCTAGTCCTCTGCTTATTACATATCTGTCTTTTCCCTCTGTTCTTTGTAAACTATACTATATAGTCTGTACCTCACAAAGCCCAAAGAGGTAGGTACTGTGTGTGTGTTTGGACTTGTGGCCCAAGAGAGGCCCGATGGCCTCTGACCTGAGACATTGTAACTCTACGGGTCTTAGCCAGCTGGTCTTTCTCTTATCATACCTTAAAAAAACACCATAAACAACCCTCAACTCAATGATCTTTCCCTTGCCTATGACACATATGAACACATGACGACACAACACTTTAGAGGGGAGGTGCCATTTAAAGGAAGTCTTCAGGAGCTGCTCTGTCCAACTTCTTACAACAATGGAGATCAGGTAATCACTTCACAATTACTTCTTACTCCACCACACGTCCAAAGTCTATGTGTGTTTGTTTATGCAACTACAGTCAGGGATGCATCCTGTGTGTGTGTGTGTGTGTGTGTGTGTGTGTGTGTGTGTGTGTGTGTACATGTGAGCCTGGGGTTTCCAAAGTAGTCGGATGAATTCCATGACATACTGTTTCTTTTGTCAAATGGTCTCCAGATGCGGACACATCTGTCTTTTTTTCCACCTGTGTTTCAGTTTGGGCACTTAACCTGACTACTGGCTCTGCCTGTCTAGCAATCTGTGAGCCACTATGACATTAGCCATTGGTTGTCCATGGGTCTCTGTATGTTTAAGATGATGTGTAATCTCTAAACTTTTGGCAAAGTGTGCACACGTGTATTAACGTGATTACGTACCCTCTCTAGACTTTCGACATCTGCTTGGAAACCGGAAATCATAGGAACTTCTATGACAGCCATGTTGGACGATCCTGAATGGAGCCACCTGCATAGAGAGTTGGGATCAGGATGAAAATGGAGAGTAGAGGAAGCGCTGTGCATATGCTCGAGGCCAACTTATTTACTTCTATGTAGTGTGTGTGTGTGTGTGACTGTGTGTTACCTGGCACAGACTTCTAAGGAGATATGGAAGTCCATTTTGTCCTGGTGGGCAGCTGGGTCGTCATCATCGATAGGTGCCCGCCGCTTCCGATTAAGCTCAGAGCGGTTGTCAGCACGACTCCGGGAGCGTGAGGAAGGATGACGGGAAGATGAGGAGGATGAGGGGGGCTGCTGGTGTCGTTCCTGAAAAGGCTCTTTCAGGTCCACCTTGAGCTGGAAGGCTGGCTTGGATACTGGGTCAGGTAGGTTGTAAGACACATCAATCTACAGACACACAGAGAGCAGAAGGAGTGCAGTATTTAAGAAGAATATCCATTTTAATGCGACTTTAAATGCTCAGATGCTCAGAGAGCAGACTGACTGGATTGTAAGGAAATAAGACGTCCAGGCTTTTTCCCCAGAGGCTGAAGGGTACTAACCTAGCTGATTTCCTGACTTTTCCTCACCAGCACCAGCGGGTTTATCATTTTAGCTTTTAGTGAAATGTCTTAACAGTGATTTACTGCCATAAAATTTGGTACAGATATTCATGGTGTCCAGAGGGGCCCTAAATATAGCCTTACATAGCCACTAGTATGACTGTAGATTCAGTCTTCTTAAGTTAATATTTCCCTTTGTGATTAGTGCATTAGGTCTTGAGCTAGTACACTCAATTCCCGACCATATTTTGGGTCCAGCTTTACTTTTTCACATGAAGATATGACCTATAACAAGCAGATGCCTTGAGCAGTACGGAAATAGAGACATACTGTATGTCAAATCAGCTGATAATTTGTCATAATGTCTGCTTTCAAAACAGGTTTTCATTTGTTTGGCAAATGTTTGGTTTGAGGCAGCTATTTGTGAAACAAAAAAATGTTTGTATTAAGTATCAAAATTAATACTTTTTGGCATCATCCAATGCAAACAAACTACTTAAGAGTTCAAATATTTAAGACCTCTGGCCCTGAAAAGACGTCGGCAGCACTTTAAAGCATAAACCACAAATCATATTCAGTGTACACAAGACATGCTTTCAGTAGAACACTATTTCAGCCTGAGGACAACTCACTGCTTTGACGCTCTTTTTAATTTAACAGAAGATTATTATTTCCAGAACTGTACACATTCTGAATAAACCATTCAGTCTGCAAAGCTACTAAATACTAATCCTGAGGCACAAGACACATACTCATCATATACAGTATGCCTACAAACAAACACACAGGCAGGTTTCTTTGATTGCCCCGCTCTTGTATTTCATTAGAGCCCAGGTGCTGCTGGCCTGAGGGGCTGTCAGAGGGGTGTGTTGACACACAGAGAGGTGTGGATGGAGAGAAAGTAGAGAAGGAGAGAGGTACAAAGAAAGAAAATGTGTGTGTATGCGCGTGTGTGAGTGTGTGAGAAACCTGCCGAGATTCAGGCACTACACAGCAGAGCAAAACATACAGAGTCAAATTAAGTCATATCTTAAATTCAGGTTTCCGAAAACAGTTTTGTAAACATCTTTTATCACTTCTGTTTTTCCATTTATGCCTTGTTTGGTTTTAAAGCAAAAACGAAAGGACACAATATCCTCCAGCAAAAAGAAGGATCGACTTCTTTTTGAAAGGGGTTTTTGTTCATCTGTAACAAGGTAGGCAGTAAACAGCATCCTGTCCAGGGGACCACAGGAATCAACAGGAATGATCAACACAGTCCAAAACAACTGGCTAAACTCTAACATATTACTCAAATTTAAAAGGGAGGAATTTGGGCATTGTGGAACGACTGACCCTCCTGTACCGGCAGATTCTTGTTGCTCGATGAAGCAAGCATTGCATAAAAGTTACCTTTTTGACAATGTTCAAGACTGCAAATGTGTACAATACCTGCATGAGACAACAGCCCTCTCCTTTAGCGCTGACAAAAAGGCCTGTGGGGATACTGGGAATCTGGGAAAAGAGAGAGAGAGAGAGAGAGAGAGAGAGAGAGAGAGAGAAGAGAGAGAGAGAAACAAAGAGTCAGGGGGCAGGGAGAGGTGAATGAGTCATTTATCACGTGAATGAATGCTGTAGGCTGCTGATCTGCCACTAGTGGTTCCCTGGCTACTAACCAGCAGGCCTTAATTGCCCCCAATTAAGCTGACACCACTAATCACAGCAGAGGAGCATGCCCAGCAGAGAGAATGCACTGCACTTTCACCTGAAACACACACACACACACACACACACAGTGCCCAGGCCAAGGTGGTGCGCGCCCACATTGTCAAGCGAGTAATGTGTGGGCAAACAAGCCAATGGAAAAACAGCTATAAAATCAACAGACCAACAAGGTGCTTCTGGGAAATCCAGTCCAGTTAAGCCTGGTTTGGTTTGGCAGTGTGAAAAGGTCCTGGCTACTAAACAGCCGGACATAGAAACAGAGATTAATGTTTAATGCCAGAGTGTGGGCTCTGGTGCATAGTTGCTCATCAATCACTATAATAAAGAGGGAAAGGTTTCTGCATTGCATTAAAGTGCCGGGGTTTCTCTTGAGGGAAATGCCACCTCTGAAGTGCTGACAATCATTAATGGAGTTTACGACTAATGTTGATAAAGTGCCGTCAACCTGGACAAACAATCTAAAGGCAGCAGCATAGCAAATTCATAGTAGGGCCTCATCTGCACACAACACTGAGGAGCATGCCTGCCTTAAAGGAATCCTTTCTATTATTCCCTGTTTCCATGGATACCTTGGCACTCTGAAGGAGTTTCTGGTTGTCCCTGTTGAGTTCAAAGGTCTCCTGGAAGTCGAGGTTGGTGGAGGCCAGTGAGATTGTGAGGTTGACCCCTCCTACATAGGACAGGATGGCATACTCCGACAGAGCCTGCAGAGCTACACACGTGTCCTGCACAATGGGTTTAAAGACATCTACTTTACACTTGAGTTTTGGCATCAATAAATCATATTTTATCTTTAGTTGCAATAGCTTATTTTCAGTGACATCGGTTTTACTGAAGACACACACACGAAGACTGTGTTATTACTTTTCCATTTCTTTGGTTATTAATTCTATTTTCAAACTGCACATAGAACAACTGTTTAATTTTATTAGATCATAGTGTGATGCTGCGACAAGTGGCTGAACAGAAAGCCAATAGAAGCCAGAGGAGCAGGGCTACCTGTGTGGAGGAGAAGCCACCCAAGGCATTCCTCTGCTGGGAGAGCCATTTGACCACAGGCAGGGCAGAAGCCACATCCCCAAGGAGGGTGTAAGTCAGAAGACCGTAGGCTGTCATCTCCACCTCTGCTGACACCACTGGGAACAAACGACAATTAGACTCTTATTTGAGTTATGCATTTTATTTTAGGGTATCAGACAATGTCAGATCCGTGTAGTTGGTCAATAGGATAACAGGAAGCAGGTACAGCTAATGTAATTCACAGTCCTGCCCTGTCTCCTACTATATTTACAATAGGTAGCTAATATTGAATTAAATATAGTTCTACAAGTATACCTGACTGAGAAAGGCCATCACTGAAGCCCATGAAAGTGTCCTCATCTGTCATAGTGCTGCCAGTCAGACTCCAGTGGGTGAGTCCGTCTACAAAGACAAACAAAGTGAGAGCGCAGGGATGGCATCCTGTATCATATGACTCACTGTATCAATATCCTTATTGTCTGAATTTTTCAGTAACTATGCAGCCTGTGCTTTTATTGTATGTGGGGAATAAAATTATTTTGATAAAGAAAGAACATTTTTGTGTTCCGCTAAACCCTGTCTAATCTGCCAAAACGTGCAGAAGGTTCTAGTCAAGAGGAAGAAAGGGAAATGGCTGAAGGAAACCAACAGTGTGATAAGAAACAGAGGGGGTAGGGAGGAGTGGACTGAACTTCTGCTCAACCGCTTTCTTCCACTCAAACTGCAGCAGCCTCAGTTTAGGAGGCTTTGACTGTAAACATGCTATAGTTTAGTGCTGTTGTATAGAGATAAGCCATATATCTCGTACATTTCAATCTATTCTCACTGTGCTCTTTTATTATGGTACATTAGTCTTGTTGTTACAGACCACTTTCATTCAACATGTGCTGTGCTGGTTGCTAAGCTCTGTTGCTGACTGTGTTTCTCACAGTGATGAGTGTGGCAGTACCTTGTGTGATGGCCATGTGGTTGAGGCGGCGCAGGGCCAGCGGGGCGTAAGCGCTGCGTAGCAAAGCCAAGGCATATGCAGACAGGGCCGTGGTGTATGGGTCATCTGCAGAATAGGTGTTGCTCTCGAGGAAATCCTTGGCTTTAGCGACTGCCACCTTTTCTTCCTGGGCCAGACAAGACAAACCCAAATGAACATGACTGTGTCAATAGTTTAAAAGACATGGCAGATTGTTTAACAGTGGAACTTTTGTTTGAATTCTCTGAATTTAGTCTAACCAGTGACATATTTACAAGCAAATCTTTTCTCCAACTGGTTATAACCTGCTGTTGAAAGCTAAAAATGTGTCAGTCAAAATGTTGTATTTGAAGTGTTGTTTTTTTTCACCCCCCCCAATTTCTGTTAAAATAATAAAGCACCACTTGATACTAAAGATACAGTTTGCTTTATTATGGAGGTTCCAAAATACATAAATACATAATAACAGTATAGGTTAATTAATTTAATTATTCATGTTGAGTGTGGTGTTGATGGAAGCTGTCCTGCAATGTGAGACACGAGTGAATTACAAGCGTGACTCCCACCTGATAAAACAGGACATTGTGAATAGAGTTTTTGTGTCTCCACGGACATTTTACTAATCAAAAATTGTATCAACATATTTTGTTCTATTTGTGAAGTTGTAAAGCGCAACATGATATGAGGAATACGTGCGGTACTGTTGTTGAATATTGCGATAACAAGACTTGATTAATGAACGGATATTAAAGTGTATTCAGTTCTGCATTTCTTTTGCATTTAATGTTCTGCTAAAATTCAACAAATTGCTTGTTGAATTTAAAACAAATGAAAGGAAATCATTTTTTTATTAACCAAACTGAACATTGAACAAAAAAATCTCAGAGTGTCTTTCACAGTCTTTTGGATGTGTTATTTGTGGCAGTTGATATTGTGGTGACGATAAAGAAAAACGATATATTGTGTAGCCCTAAAAACACACACACACACACACACACACACACACACACACACACACACTTTAACTGTTTGGAGGCTGCCCTGTCCAAACTCACAACCGCCTCCTCTACTCAGTTGCAGTTATTGATTTTAGCCATTAAAAAGTTGACAGTTGACTTTCATCTCATGCAGATCCCTCCCCTCTCATCCCTGAGATGATAGGCCTCCAGAGCCACTCACTGTAATTGCAGCAGTCATCTTTTAATTAAGTGAAATTGGAGGGGGGGTTAAAGGTTCTGCTTTGATGTGTTTTTATCAGTTGTAAAAGGACAGACCCTCAGAAAAGGCCCTTTGGGATATATAGCAGAGGGAATGGGGGAGAGACAGATGGATGGTGGGAAGTCAGGGAGCGGAAATGCTAAATAAAGAGTCAACTATGTGGACAAATGGAGAGCAAAGGCAAAAACAATCAGAGGTTTAGAGGACTTTGTATTACCAGAGTACGCAAAACATGCCGAGGAGGATTTCAACAGAATTGCATGTAACACTTCCTTTTGATGAGTGATTGTTGATTTCGAAGAAGGCCTGAGGGCTGAAATGTCATCTAAATTAAATAGATAAATGCATATGGAGCTAGAGTGTGCAACACTTTTTTCTTACTTTTAAGTGTAATTGAAGTGATCAGCACCTCACTACACCCCTTGGTGTGCGGTACTTTTCTATATGTTATGTAATGCTTTCTTTTGCCATGTCTTTTAATGATTGAACACCACACATGCTGCCAATGTTAGATGACCATAAGTGAGAGAGTCAAGAAAAATCAAGCCAAAACAGAGAGAAAAGAAGGGAAAGAAGGGGAAAAGGAGACAGGGAGGAATGCAATTAGTTGTCTATCACAGAACTTAATTGTCTCTGCACGTCAGCATGAATCTTTTGATGTTGTCCAAAACGTGATTGGATATTAGATTAGCAGCACTGGAGCATAACAAATATGAGAAGGCTGACTGCCAGAACATCCATCTTCACAAATTTCAGGAATGCAGCGATTCGTCCACACAAGACCCGTACTTCACAGAGGGCTGATAGGATGGGCTACAAGAGTGAGTGGTTAAAGTGGGACTGATTAAAATACTTGCTCCTTTTAACCTGCTGACATCATAAATACATTTTTACACCACTGCATTGCTGTAGGTTACAGATCAGGCAAAGTTGACTTGTTTTTTAAAGTACCGTCACATTAAACACTGTTTAGCTCAACACTGAGCAGCACCCACTGCTCAGTGGAGATGCACAGACTGCAGTTAAAATGCTTACTTGCTGGGCTGCTTACCTCTGTGGCTATCCCTGTCTCCAAGAGAGCTGCTACCACATAAGCTGTAAGTGAGATCTTCCCATGGATCCCTCCCTATGGACAAAAGCACCCATTAGTAAAACTCACAGAAGTCTGAGGAATATTTCATCCAATAATTCATTCCATTAAATCTTGTACATTCTGGTGCAGCTATGGGGTTGGCACTAATTTTGAAAATTCCCCATGCTGTTCCTGGATAACACCACCCCCACCCCCAGCCAGACACAAACCTACCTGCAGGTCTTTGTTGAGGATGCGTCCCATAGCGGGGAAGGAGCCATCATCCCGCTGATGTTTGATGAGCCAGGACTTAGCTGCACGAAGCTCCTCGGGGTCAATGAAGATGAAACCCCGAGACTGAGCAAAGGACTTCAGCACAAATGCTGTCAACCTAGGAGAAGAAGAGATGGAGGCGGAGGAGTGAGAAGGATAGAGATGGGCGGAAAAAAACTATCAATCCCTTTTTCAACAGAGTGATGAGTTTTCCAACTACTCACACTCTTTCAATCTGTCAACAGGGGAGGAGGGGGGCTGATAAAGAAAACTGTAGATGGAGGGATGTTTTTGTTAAAGATAGACAAAAAAAAGGATTTTTACTATATGTAAAGACAGATCGGTGGAAATGGAAAAAAGAAAGGAAGCAAAGAGGGTGGCAGGTGGGTGCGGCGGTGTTTGATCACCACTACAGGATGCAGCAGCTGCTTTCTTGAGAATGTGAAATCAAGTATCTTTCTGCATGTATGTTGAAATTTCCCCAAAAGCATTCCGCAACTTATACAAACACGGATCACAGGGACGAAGGTTGTGTATCTGGCTGGCCTGATACCAACTGGAAGTTTATGAGCCGTGGTTTAAGTGAGCCATGGTGGAGAAGGACCAGAGGGAACCACAGAGAAAGACCGAGGTCAGCCCTGTGGGACACGGCTGAGATAATAAACACACAATCATCCAATAACAACAGACCTCCCGGTAGTGGCCGAAAGCTGCAGTCTTTGGCCAACAACTCCTCGGTGACAGCAAGACATTCCATTACAACACCCTTGACCACAACTGCCTTATAGGATGAGGCAAGCTGCTTGCCGTAAAGAAAAACAAGATGGAAATGAACAAACAAACAGGTCATGCTCTTGTTTCTGGTATTGGTAAGTGAGAGCCGAATCCAAGAAAGCGCACCAGGGGAGAGGAGTAGGAAAAAAAAAACGTTGCTCTCATAAAGCACAACACTAAATCTTCCCTGGATGGAACATAGATGTTATTCCTCCCTGGAGACAAAACTAGGGATGAAGCCGCAAGCCTGTTGGAATTTTTATAATGTTAAGTAATATTGTGTCACTGGCTTTAAATGTCGGGCCCCAGGGAAAGGCACTGGAGAGTGTAAATATGATTTAGTTTGGGGAAGGGAGGAAGCACTAGACATGCTCACTTCCACCATTCGGCCCTTGGCTGGGTTCACCCTCTCCCAATTTCTCTTCCTTAATCTTTCTCCTGTTTTCCAACTTTTAAATTCCCTCTCTGAGCTACCCTCATCCAGCTCCATACTTCAAAGGGTAGCGCAGAAGGTCAAGACGAGACAATAAATGGGTGTGCTCCATGAAAATGCAGAGGTCAACAAGCTTGAAGGGGCATGTTATGAGTTGGACTTGGAAGAATGTTCCGCACTCCTGTTTAGGGGTTTTGCCATCAACTATTGAGACATTGCTGGTGCGTTGTTTTGGAAAGTATTCAGAGGTTTATTACTTTAACTGGATTACCTCATTAGAGGTTCAGGTTAGGGATAGCTGCCTTGAGGCCTTAGGTGCTACTGCTGCTACTATTGCAACCAAACTGGGAAATGAAATCAAGACACTAGTAACATGTTTAGCGAATGTCTGCCTGTGGCTGATTCAATCTCTATTACCAATATTTTTGACTCTAAGGATTACTTTTGCTGTCTGTGGATGCTAGCTTTGCTTGCCTACATTACTTAATATTTGGTGACCATACATAGAGACTATACATGGCTTTATTTTTCATTTTTCACAGCTGTACAATGACTCTATAGCCCAGCTACTGTATAACTTAAGAAACATTGGCATGCCAGTAAGGCACATGACAGGAAATAGATTACATCTACACATATATATATACATATATATATATATATATATATATATATATATATATATAGTATATATATATATATATATATATATATATATATATATATATATATATATATATATATATATATATATATATATATATATATATATGTAGGTAGGGTTAAGACTGCTGCTGATATGAGTTCTTTCAATCTCTGGTATTCAGCCCCACAACATCATGAACGCTGTCAGCTCAGTCTTTGGGCAGCCTCAACCAGCCTCATGCCATGCCAGCCTCAACATGTAGAGCCAAGGACTGAGGCTGTCAAAGAAAAGGAGAAAAAAAACTGCCCCACTCTTGAAAATAATTACATAAGGAGAGAGCACACTTGTCAAAACTTTGGTTAAAAGCCTTTTTTTTGTTTAGCTGCAATTTCAGCTCAATTAGATAAAATAGAAGAACATAATGGATACTTATGGGCATGCTTTATTAGAATTTTTTATTTTTTTAGTAGGTTTGTGAGAATGTTGAGGATAAAGCTATACATTGAGAATGGGGGCTGGGATGTTGTATCTATTGTGATAGTGGTAGAAGATGGAAACAAACATTTTATACCTCAAGGTTAAGGTTGAAATGAAGGTTCATTTTAAAGGGCTACAGCTGGGGTCAGTGGTTAGGGAATGAATCTAGTTAAAATAGTCAAAGTATGGCAATAAAAACCCACATCCAACCAAAATCTGTTGGTCTGCATTTCTGTATTTGCAAAACAGCAGGTTGTTCTCTTTCAGCTCACAATGAAAAGGAGCCATGGGTTTAAAACATACACTGCCTGGGGCATACATCAGCCCCATCATTCCTCGCCAGTGTCTCCCTGCTTCTACTACATGAAGTCAGCGAACTTTCAGCCCACTCTGTGCAGTGTTAACAGCCTTGGCATCAGAGATAGCCTGTGCTGCACACTACACCATTACTACCAGCCTGTGTCATTATGTTCAATCTTTTCATTAGATCCTGTCAATTTCCCCTCCGATACATTTTTTACAAGCTGGAATACATTAACACTGCATTACGAGTGCTTTTAAGCAGGCAGTAAATGCACTGCTCTACTCATGAACTCTGGAACTAACACAAAAGCTGGGCTTGTTTTGGATGCAAACAGGTTATTGATGGATTCATAAAGTGCCTGATGCAGGTTTACTGAAGGTTCACCCTCTAAATTGTGTCCACCACAACCCACACTTGTAGCCTTGGACGCCAAGGAAAACACCAAACCACAGCTTGTTACATCCTCATATCCTCTCACCCTCTCACATTCATCACAGGAAGAGTTCAAGGTTTCCATAGCAGTGTATGCAATGTTACCAATTACACCCCAGTAGTGAGTTATTAAGAGGCATGCTCTGCTTCTATTTCCTTGGTCATGTCAAAAAAGGTAGCTAGCCATTTGGTGAAGTGGCCCCAGACAACTCATAACAGTGTCTCCAATAGTGGCATTAAGAGCTCGTCTGCGGGGCCAAAGCAGCATGGGTCCGCTTAGTGCCACGGATATGAACCCTGATTAACTGCAAATAAATCTTGACAGCTTTGCCTACCTCAGGGATCCAATTATGCAGTTTGTTTATGATTCTCTGTTGTTTATGTAACCTGCTGTTTCACAGCGCTAGCTCTATTAAACATCATAATACCCACCTCAGCTCATAAATCAAACAGAGGTATGCACATTGTGCGTGGGACTCAAAACGCAAGCAGGGGAGCTTCCCATTAAGAGCACTGATTTCAGTTTTATGAATATCATGAGATGGTTCTACCTGCCTGCCCGCCCGCCTCCAGGGAGTGTAAAGCTGAAATAAACACTCAGAGGAAAAACTAACCAGTGATTTAAATATATCAACAGGAATAGATTAATTTGAGCACAGCGTACCAAGATGCTGATAAAAACTTAATTGCTTTGCCCAGCAACCTATGTCCCCGTTTAAGTTGAAAAATGTGGCTACAGCTAAGCATAGTTGGCTGGTATGAGCTGTGTAAATTTCAACAGCTACACCTACAATGACTTACCACATACTGCCAGAGGAATCCCTTTCTCCGAAGGCACTGTAGGATCCACCCTGCCGTTTGTAGGTCAGTTGTCTCTGGTAGCCTGAATAACAATAAGAATGGGAGAGGGCTTTAAGCAAGGATAGTTCCTCAAAATTACAGACAATTTACCTAACCTATTTACATATTTTTTCAAGTTACGCAGAGCCAATCAGCCATTCAACTCCAACTGAACAGTATCTTTAGCAATCACTGAAGATACTTTGTGAAAAAAAGGATCGTACTACTAAGTATTTCATAGGATTTAACACCAGCCAACACCCTGCCTATCTTTAAAAAGGTTAAATAGAGGGTCTGCTTTCATCATGTCCTCTTTGGAGTTCAGGCAGGAAATGAGAAGCAAAGAGGTACGGCTGAAGTCTGGGCTATATTTTACAAATCCTCCAAAGCACAACTTCAGCATTTTCCTGACCTTGAAATGGTCTTTGACCATTCATTTGTTATTTTTATGCAGTGCCCAAAAAAAATCCAACAACATTTGATTAATAAGTAAATCATAGTACATTTGTTCTTTACAACCCAGCAGTTGAATTTGATGCAAAACACACAGATCCTAAGGCTCCTTAACAATTCCTCCAAGTTACAACTCGTCTACGTCCATCTGCAGGATGGCCTGTCTCTGATATAGCATGCTAGAAAAGATCTAGCAAGCATTACTAAAGGTGAGTGAGTCTTTGTGTGGAGGAAACAGAGTAGGTGGAGAAAAGATTGGTCTGGGTAACAACATCCAGCCTCATGTTCCGATCCATGATCCAAAGTATTTCAGTGCCAGCCAGGCCAGGGCTCTTCTGTCCAGAAAATCCACAGCTCCATAAACAAGATCTATTATCCAAGGTAAACTTCGCTCCAATAGTTTCCAGAAAACCCAACAACAGTATTCAACTTTCCAACAATGGAATTGGAAAACATTCCTTCCGCTTAGCATTCGGTCACTTTGGACACAATCGGGCCAGAAGGGATTTGACTTGTTGACATTCACGGCAAACTCTGAGA
Source organism: Etheostoma perlongum (assembly GCA_026937815.1). Classification (NCBI taxonomy): domain Eukaryota; kingdom Metazoa; phylum Chordata; class Actinopteri; order Perciformes; family Percidae; genus Etheostoma; species Etheostoma perlongum. Next base: position 19,633,541 of record CM049379.1, read on the forward strand.
GCTTAAGTGATGCTTTTGTTTCCTCTGCTTAAACAGCTGCTAGCTAATTGGAGGTAGGTCAGCAGGATTTTGGAATTGCAGCGCTTCTTTGGGTACACATGTCAGTGGTCCAGACAGGAGGATTATGCAGTACCAAAGACAATCCTTCATCTCAGACTACATTTACACGTGGCCGGATATTTTCATAAATGGACATTTCACCCTCCCCATTTTTAAAAATAACATTGTGCACACCTGTCAGTTGTCAGAAAAGTGATTGTTTACACATGTATACATGCCCTGAACAGCATGCCAAACCTGTAGGTGGCAGTGTAACGAGAAGCTCAAGGCCACGTTAGCCAATCAAAATCCCGAAAATAGCCAAATCAAAATGTAAACATAGCTCACACTTTTGGAGTAGGTGCTCTGTTCTGGCGCAAACTGTGACGTCGGCTGCCTAAACCTCGGTTTGTCTCAGTTTATAAGCAAACATGCAAACAAAGTTTTCAAAAATCTCCACTCTGGCCAGAGTTTTTAGAAAGAAATGTTTTCAGAGGCGAATTCACCGTTTGCATGTAAACAAAGGGCACAAACAAAGGGAATTATCAACGTTTTTCAAAATAACCATGAAACAGGGTATCAGTGTCAAAAATTGGATCACTGATTCAGGTTTCTTCAAAAGTAGTAGTACAAGATAACAAGTTTTTATGAAGTAAGAGCTCCTGGTATTGCGGACACTCCGCATGTAATACATATCTTTACATTTTAAACAGTTTGCTGGACATCTTATCCAAACCAAATTACAGAGACTATATGAGACAGATCAAAATGACAAGAAATCAATATTAAAGTGTACAAAACTCAAAATTTCACTGACACAGACATATCAAATGTCTTATGATAAGAGGTTAAGAGTGCAAAAGAGAGTTTTAAGCTTAGTTAAAACCTCATCTTTGAGCCTGGTCTAAGAGTCGTCTGGCCATCACCAGAACAAGCCAAGCTCAATAGATTTGAGATTGAGCTTTGGTCTGGGGAGTCTGCACTGTATTTTCTCTGCACAAGAGGCAGGACCAACAGGCATAGTTCAAATGACTCTGTACGCAATTGGATAGTCCTTCAACCAATCAGACCAACGATCCGGGTGACGTAGAAGCGACAGCGGCATCAACGAGTTGCTGCACTTCGGTGGCGTTTGGTGGCCACTATGTTGAATGTAAACAAGAAGCTGCTTAGTTGCTTCTCTATCGTCATCGTGTTAAACTCGCCAATAGCGCACCAGGTAGATAAGCCAGTTTGTGATTGGTTCCAGCAAAAATGTGAACTGAAGCCGGAGAATTAAACGTGCAGGAATGGGCGGGATTTACCCAGTATAGTCTAAGGGTGCAACATGTTATGAAAACCAGGATGTGAATGGGTTGCAGTTTCTTTACCTTGCAGCAGGTAGTCAGTTGCTTCCTTCTCAACCTCAGGGCTGAGCTGCCTGGTCTTCTGCAGGTACTTGAGAACAAAGACGTTGGGGGCAAAGTGGATCATGTTCTGCTCCCCACATCCAAAGGGCAGCCGCAACAGCTTGTCCAGGTTATTAAGAGTTGGCCCCATCACATCCCCTGATACAGGTACACACATATACTGTAACACGGGTAAGCTTTATGGGTCTAAGCTAAGGCTTTAAGGATGTAGTATAATGCAAGCAATACATAAGTAAATGTTTCTTAGACACAATAATATGTATATGCATATGTAACGCATGTTTTTTTATCCTAAACTTCGCAATTTTAATGTTGATAAGACTTTTATGAGGATGTTTTATTGTTGTTTAATTGAATCTATTCTTTCTATTGCCTTTGTGAGTTGGTTTGGGTCCCTCACGCTTAAAAACAAGAACAGGCTGCAATATATAGTTAAGGTGTGTGGCAAGATTTCCCACAACCCTCTGACTGACTTAAACTCAGGTCCCTCAAGAAGGCCCAGTCAGTCCGGGCCGACCCCAGTCACCCCCTGAACAGCTGCTTCATTTTGTTGCTGTCTGGCCGCAGATTCAGTCTGCCTAAATTCAGGACAAACAGACACAAAAACTCTTTTGTCCCTGCTGCTATAGGCTTTTTTAATAAGTCAATGTGAGGTGTGGTCTTCCGTGTAGTAGGTATTTTTTTGTTTCTAGATGTATGGCTGTTGTCTTGTATAACCTGTGTGTTATTTATGTTACATGCTGCTGCACAACAAATTGCCACTCGGGGATAATAAAGACTCCTTGAATCTTGAAAATGCATGCACACATAAAAAAAAGTTTACCAATCATAAATGCCGTGGCCCTCTCAGATCCAGGTACCATGTTGTGTGGGACCCCCCAGAGTGAAGGCCTCATTGTGGTTCTCATCAGAGTCTTCCTTCCTCCAGATCTTAAACTCCCCAACTGAGCCCCAGCCTGTTGAGAAGCCTATGTGACGGACCTGGATGGACAAACAAAGGATTTTTTAAATGATCTGGAAAGATAAATTTCTGCAACTGGTACATAAATGCCATGAAAGAGTCAAACCTGTCCAGGGAATTGGCCTGTCCACTGGAGGATCACTGATTCATTGGATGGATGTAAACCATGGCCCACCTGGAGAGAATAATGCAGACCGGCTGAAGGCAAACACTTTAAATAGAATAGTTCACAAATAGATACTAAACAAGAAAACATGGAAAATCAGTGAATCCACTTCAGAAAGCAACCAGGGCTTTTTTGGTCTCCCTCATACCGAGCACTAATAATGTCCTTCTGCCAAGTGTTGCCAGTGTGATTCACTCACCTCCCACACACAAACACAAACATACAAACAGACCCATGTACAGCACATTTCCTCTCGGGTACTAGAGTTTCATTGCATAATCACATTAAACTAAAGAGCATGCAAGGCTGAGCCCCACAGCTCATTCAACCCAAAACGCCCTTGTCCCCAAGGCAACAAATTAAACCTATTGGGCTGTAATACGCAGGATTTTATCTGCTGCCTTTGGTGAATGGTGCGACTGATGCTGGGACTGGGGAGCAGTGTGCCAGCCAGAGAGTGCCATGCGAGTACCAGTCCATGGATCACTGAGTGTCCTCAGTGACATCAGCCTGTTAAGTGTGACCTGATAGGAAGTGATGCCAGTAAAAGTGGCGCCAATCCTCCTAACACACAAACCCCATGGCCTGGTAAGTCTTTTTCACTCTCTTCTCTTTGTGTCAGAGCATTGCTTCTGATCTGAACGCAAACCTATTACACTTTTTCTTAATGTACAGTTCCTTTATCTCCTTACCTGTACCACACCTCCCTTCCAGCTGATCCAGAAGCTGCGGAACTCGTCCCAAGAGAGAATGCCTGGCGTGGCGGCACTGATCAGGGGCTCGCCCATCTTGCCCAAGGAGATCCAAGATCGAGTGTTTTGCCTACCCCCAAGTACAATCTCTAGCATCTCTGCACTGTCATGGGGGCTGGCAGAGAGGGCAAAATGGGCATCGTTGTGGGTCTTAACTGCCACTTGGAACTGGTTCATCTTGGCTGGCTTTTTCACATACTGATACTCATACTTGTTGGGGGTGGAAATGTGGATTCTCTCTGAAAATGGAAATATTAAATACCCTTTATGTTAAGTAAAACTGACAGTAGTGACGCTAGTATTGACATTCTGCATATAACATTTCAAGAAAATGATTAAAAATGATACATCATCAGGAAAATATATCCATACTGACCATTGGGACAGAAGAAGACACTGTAGGTGTATTCCCTGGGAAGGCCTTCTGGCTACACGGAGAGTGAAGGGAAGAGAAAGAAAAGGAAACGTGGGATAAATCAAGAACATAAAAAAGGGTCTGACCGATCTCAACACAGTTCGAACATAATGTTGAATAAACACAATATATAAAGCAACTGTTCTCTATTAACTGACACTGATCAATGTCAGTTCTCTTACCTCCACATGGACAGTTCTGCGGACATAATCTAGGCCAATTGGGATCCTTCTATCATCCACGTCGTTGCTCGTTTTGCCTGTCTGGAATCCATCTGAACAGCAACTTGGTTCACTGTAGGCAATAGCGCGGGCTATTGCAGAAAACAGAGAGAATTTTGATTATGTCACAGCACAGCGTCACCCCATTGGTCTAGTATGTCTTTGCAGTGTCGCCCCAAGCCGGGCACTAGGTCCCTAATAAAACATGCCAAGTTAGTATTGCTCTCCAATGCCACAAGGATTTCAGCTTTTACAGACACAGAAGAATTATTGTAAGTTATTGTCCACGTCTATATGCAGTATGTTTTTTAAAATAACAGTAGGGCTGGGAAAGCATGGGGCCCTTTAAATCGGCCCACCTAGAGTTGCTTGGTAGTTATGCCACTTAAAATGTTTTAAATGTATCGTTACAAAGTACTTCTCAGAGTACGTGTGGCTACTGGGCGATATTGTTTTGACCTTTGCCAATCTAGACATTGCAACTCATCCTATATAAAGTACTTAATAGTCACTCTTTATGGGGGGATTTAATAATAAAATAGATATCATAATAATGTTGGCAAATTGTCAAAAGTGTATTTGAAGTCAAAAAGTCACTAACACCTGGATATGGTTGTGTCTATTTGTGGACAACAACATATGTTACACAAGACAAACATGTCTGTAAGAGGACTTCCAGTTCTCTTGCTAGGGAGCACATTGGAAATGTGGGCCTGTGCCAGTGGCATCTCTTTGTGTGTGTGTACTGAGAGGGAAACACAAGGGGCCAGGGGACTAGGAGTGGGGCCATGGGGGGCCTATTGACCGCCAGTGACCTGCAAACTCATCAACATGCCACTGAGTGTCACAGCTCAGCTCTAGTTGCTCCCCCACTGCTGGTCTGCTTTGTTCTCACATGCGTTCTGGAGGGGACTGTTTGTAGCTGTGGGTGGGTGACCAGATCACACACAGCTCAGCCCCTTGGCCAGCAGAGCTCTCTTAAGTCAAAGGCTTGCCTTTTTGTCAGGCATCACACTGAGGGCACTGACGTCCTAGTGAAAGGCTGCTATTTTTCCAAGTGCTGCGCCACTTAAGAATTCAAGTAACGCTATTTCCATGATACAGCACAATCTAATCTGTATTGTTTGTATTAACATCAAGACTCAGAAGCAGACCTTCAAAACAAAGTCTGAGCCTGCCTCCTTCCTGAATCCCGTGACTGGGATTGTTGGATATAAGAATAGTTGATCCTAGTCTACATAATGTCTTTAAGTAAGTTAAAGTTGCTTTGTTCTTTAAAGTAATACCACTATAGATTTTATCTTTTACACTGACGAACAGTGAAAATGCAAGCCTGGAGAAAATGTACATGGAACAAGATTATGTTAAAAGCATACCCTCCTGCCTATAAGTATTTAAAACTAGAAGGGCATCTGGAGAGCTCAGACCTTCGCCAAGGCCAAATGCCCTCTCTCACAATATTAACAACATAGAAAAATTATTTGTGTATTTGCCCCTGTGAATCAGATTCGGTCTGCTTTAATGGGTTCTTCCTTGGCCCATGCTATACCCCTCCACCAAGTTTCATGACTATCCGGCCAGTAGTCTTTGCGTAATTCTGCTGACAATAAAACAAACCAAAAACATAACCTCCTTGGCAGAGGTAATTATGGAATATAAAAGTTAATAGAGAAAACAAGAATCCTCATTAATTTTCCATTGAGTTATTGTTATTAATTTGATTTATTCTATGGTAACTGCTTTCTTCCATTTTTTTCCCATTAAAGGGTTTTTTGGGGTGAGATTTTTCCTCGTCTGAATCGACGGTCAAAGGACAGAGAATATCATATGCTGTACAAATTGTAAAGATTGTGAAATATGCTATATAAATAAACTTGACTTGACTACCTGTGATGTTTGCCGACCCCAGTTCAGTAAAAGACAATACAATGGATGTAGGTGTTGCCTCCCCAGGAGCAACACACTTCTTCCTGGTAAGGTGGTGCTTTCCAGGATGGCCAACAAACTTTATGCCTTTTGGAACAGAGACTTTAACATGAACCTGTGAGAGGAGAGCAGATAGGAGAGGAAGAGACAAATCAGAGGAAATTGATCTTCTCTGACAGGCTACAATTACATCATTTCTGCCGGCACGCCCCTCCCTCACATAGCGTGTTCTCCTCAAAGCTCCGAAAGCAAGGGAGAATTTTTAAATCACATTGTGAATTTTCCATGCTGACTGACTCATGCTTCTCAAGCTCCCTGAGGGATTGAGTTCCACTCATCGTCCAACTTTCACACAGGGCTCAGTAATGCAGCGGGATCTTTTAACTGTTCTTTATCCACATGCCACAAGTCATAAATAACTGAGCAGGAAATATAGGAATCACATGTTGCTGGGTTGGACATCAAAGGAAGGGCTACTCTGGTTTGTATATTCACCTAACATGACATTAGGGCAGCACACGCATAGGCCATTTAACGGGCTCATCTGCAAACATCATGATGTCATCTCTGTGGAGCGCAGGATGGACCCATTTAAGGCCAAGACAGACCTTAGATGGCTATTCAAAGTGAGCGCTAAACATACTGGACTAATCTCAGAATTTCACAGCACAACCTGTGCTTCCTTTGGCCACCAACTCCAGTCCCTCAGTACCCCTGGGCCTACCTACACTCATTCCATAACAAGCCTTGTTTCGTTCCTCACATTGTTTTGACATTCTGCTCAATGTATACATGAAAAAACTTTAAGGACCATCACAGTGGTTTGAATGTTTTAGCCCATCGACTATGAAGCACATAATTTGTTTTTAGGTTGGTTTCCAGCACCTGGAAGAGTCTACTTAGTGAACACTTCAAACACTTTTTCACTTTGTTTGAAACCAAGGATGAAGCGTGTGGTACACCTTACCCCTCAGAGGCAAGTTTGTCATATTGGGCTGTATAAAACAACTTTCCTACTTTGGAGACTCTCTGTTATCTACTCATGCCATTACACTGCAAAAATCAACTTGCTTAAGACATGTCTTTTTTGCTGTTATTTCTTTGTTTAGCAGTTTATCCCTTTTTCTGACAACTTTGTTCGGTCAATTTCCCCAAGCCCTTTCTTTGTTGATGCTATCTCCCACTTTCCTTCCAGGAAGGGTGTAGACTTTTAGTGTGTCTTCTCTGAAACATATGAAGTCGCTATCGACTTCTTTTTACTTGGCAGTAAGGAGCTTGACCAGTAATGCACAAATAAAATCTTAATGCACAGGTTATCCGCACACGTAAGTTATATTTAAGACTTTTGAAGACCTTTTTATACCACATAGAAGGCATTTTACTACCAGTTTTACCATCACCCATGAAAGTATGATGAAATATTGCTTAGAATTATTTATTAGATTTTGTTACATGTATTATATTTTAGAATTTTCCAGCTGTATATAACAATAATTCCTAATGATATAATTAACCAAAGTAATGGGATCTGGACACGAATAAGTGAAAGAAAATAGATGTTTGATGCACTGGGGTGCATTGAGGAAGGGGCAAGAGTGTCACAAAATTTATCACATCATTATACATTTATTGTGCATTTTGAATGTTGTCAAAACCTTTAAAAAAATCTGTGACATTTACATTAAGTATGTTTTGTGTATTTTCAAACATATCAAAACAAAGCCCATATCACCAGGGTTGGGTGGCCTGCGGTGCCATGGCAAAAAAGTTCTATGAAGGGGTAGCATTTTTCACTTTTCAACACCTGCAGATACCCCAAAACCTTTATTTTCCAACCTATTTTTTTCAGATGGCAAACAGTAATGTAACCTGCACACCAAAGCATGAGTAGGGTAATTTATCATTTTCAGAAATGGTTTAATATTAAGCAACTGCTGAGGAGACTTATATGCTGCACTGTGGAAACGTAAGTTTCCTGTCCATTTGCCCTCTCATTCATCATCTTACCTCAGTGCAGCTTGGCAGGTAGTTGTAGACAGTGAGGGGAACTTTGGTCTGCTCCCCTCTGATTAAGCTGTAGGGCAACGTGAAGTCGACAAAGAAGGGCTTGAAAGTACGAAGCTCCACTCTCTTTGCTAAGCCCAGCCCCTTTTCCACTGACAGGCCAACAGCTTCTGTCACCCATGTGGTGATGGAATCCGGCACATTCAATTGCAGCTCAGCTTCCCCGGTTTCAGAGCTGTAAAAGTGACACATGTTGAGATGCAATTTGAGTGGCAAACTTAGTTGAAGAGTGACTTAAAAATTTCTTTCATGTTTTATAGAACACAAGTAATAAAAAGGTGCAGACTACAAGGACGGGCTTGATGAATCACTGTAGATCATGTTCATGTTACCAACACCTGTGTCAACACCAACATCTGCACCAATGTAACTACAGCAAACACTCTACAATGGATAGATGTGAGGGAGAGTAAGGTGTTGGCCCGATCTGTTTCTTTGGATGAAATGGACTGAGCTTATTATTGGCAACGCATATTTAATGTTGGTCTTGGCAAACTGTTGCAGGACATAAAAAACTTGAAAAACTCCATGTACGCCCTTCCTTTTGATCAAAGTTGCCCAAAATCCACTTTAATAGACTTCTAAGGGGAAATCAGAGCATTAGAATTCACAGGATATTAGGCAGAGCTGAAGTCCCATCCAAAGGAATTAAGAATATGGAAATCTATGGGCAGTTTATTTATATTGGCTGAAAGTGAATGGAAGGAGCTGGTGAAAAAGTGACAGTCTGTTCCAAGATCGGCCAATTTAAATGAGGCACATTCACACCCAGAGGGGGAAGTGATGGAACACCAGGCTAGACTCATACCTTTCCTCTCCTCTCTCATTCCTCTCTTCTCACATCTTCCCAGCACCCTTTTCTTATCCCAACTATACATAAGCTGATCTATATATCAAAATAGGCTATGTATCATGATTTATTGTGAAAAGCCAAGCAATTCTATTTAAAATCAGACATTCATAACCACATTTTCAGACGACAATAATCGGGGTCACCCCTACAAGATATACGTACTGTATGAATATAAATATATCCAAGACACATGCAACAATCATGCCAACTGCTGAATTAGAGTACTGGCACCTTTTTTGGTCCAATTCAGGCAATGAGTATAGTCTTCTCTTCACACATTAGTGTTTCGTTCCTCTTCCTGTTATACCCCACTCTCGTCTCCTCTTATAATTAATGAATATTCCTTTTTGTCATCCCTACATGGTTTTGTATGTTTGCTATTCTTGTGTCTTCCCCACTCCATTTCTCTGCTCTTCTAAATACTTTAGTGTGTGACTAAATCCCATATAAGTATAGACAATCTGATGCACCTGATATTTCTAGCCTCAGGCATGTAACACACACACACACACACACACACACACACACACACACACACACACACACACACACACAGACACAAATATTTATACAAAGATTTAAATACCTGATGTTGAGGCAGTGCCACACCCAAGTCTCTGGGAAAAATGTACGCCTACGCTTCTCTGCTCTGCAACCAAAACACAAGCTAACATCAATAAAAGGTTTCAGCTGCTCACAATAAAACAACACCATAATTGCAAAAATGATATTGTTCTGAATTCTACACTGACATCAGTCAAGTAACGTCATGTGTTTAATGTCCATCACTAGAAAGATAAGTATTTGTGGCATTAAGGAATGCAGACTGTTATATGCACAAACAAACAAAACTCTTTTCTTTTGTCATGTTTTTCTCTTTCTGGTCTATTACATGTTTTGGAGACCTTATTCAACACAGGCATGACAAATACTGAAATGTTGAGTAATGATTACTAGAATATAATTCTAGGAAGCATTACATAATTATTGCTCTCATCGGTTTGCTTTCAAATGAATTGTTTTCAGAAAAATAAAAGCATAAGCAACTGTGTGTGGTCTAGTCAAAGATCACAGTAGAGTTTCATCAATAACTTGTTTTCTACCATCCGGCATTAAGGAGTGGAATAAGTAACTCACATGCAGGGACCTTTAATGGTTAGAAAGACCATCCTAACAGAGAAATCTGAGAAAGGATGTGGGTTTCATCTATTAAATAGTCATTATGTTTTTATATGAGTTAAGAAAACTTTTGAAAAAGGACACCACAGAGGCCCAGAGATGGCCTCCGACCTCTCTATAGCTTGTCCTTTACCTGGTTGTGGGTCGAGAGTGCATGGCAGCCACTAAGGTGGAGGTATGCGGCTGGAAGGCGGGAACAGCTTCGTCTGTGTACATGCTTCCACTCTGCCGGTGGTTTAAACTCACCATATCTGTCATCACAACCAGCCCTGTTTCCTGTGTTAAACATACAGAGAAATAAAAAAGCACACACACAATGAGTACTATTTCTCATACCTGTACCATCACTGTGGGCTTTTTAAATAATGTGTGTGTATGTTCTCACTGAGAAAGCGAAGCGTGCGTCCTTTGTGATGTCCCAGTGCCATGGGAACACAGAGGAGCGCCTGCGTCTCTTTGACGACAGCCCAGGCCACCAGAAGTGTCCGTCATCTTTAAGAATGCCGAAGGCATCGGAAACGTCAAAGTCTGCTAGCTCTCTGAACACCTGCCCAGAGGAAACACATTCATTTCCTTGTTTTAAGAAAAACAACAGTTAAGACTTAATAAAAGATGAATTCACATTTCAAGGTGGACATTGTGATAGTGAAATACCACTAAACTTAGGACTGACCTTGTCTGGACTGAGCTGGAAGTCGGGTTTTAATAGATAAAGACTCTTATCCACAGTGGCCACACACACACAGGAGCCTTTTTCTCCCCGGACCTGCAGGGTCACGGGGTCCCCTGGCATGGACTCATTATTTGACAGAGAAACCGACACCTGCAAACCAACCAACACAAATCAACAGACAATTCCCTTAACCATAACATTTCTATGGACCAGCATGCATTTATACAACAAGTTTGGACCATAATTTTGTGAATTCAACCTCAACCAATAGTTGTCAGTAGTGATGCAACTAATGATTCATTAAGTTATTGATTAATTTGCTAACACATTTTTAGTTCCGTCGATTCATAAAGCATTGGGTTTATAACAGTTTTTTCAAAATGAAACCCCCACTTTTTTCTGATAAATGACATAAATGATGAATCAATTATTAAAGTTGTTGTTGATTCATTTTGTGTTGATCTTCTAATTAATTCATTGATAAATGTTTCCACACTAGTTGGCAGTGTTGCATGATAGTTCTTTAGTAGCATTTTCTGTATCATGTACAGTAGAAAAATGTCCATCCTACACTGTTACATAATATGATGTGATGGGAAACATGAGGACAGAGAGTGGAAAACTGCAGTTTGAATGTTTCGAATGAATGTGCTGCGTAACTCTTAAAGTACGGGGAACTTCTTCATCAATGTCTGCTTAGTAATTCATATTTTATAATTGTTTCCAGAAGCCATATTTGAGCACACACACATACATGCAGAATCCTTTAAATGTTAGAAGATTCAAAAAGAGAAACTGGATCTTTAAATTCTCTCAGAATCACAATTAAATTTGCGAGGCTATTTTTACTTTTATACTTTAAATCATTTCCAAGCCTGTTTTACTTTACTTTTACTTGTGTAAATAAGTTAAATCAGTACTTCTACCAAAGTATTTTTTAACACATAGTTAGTATCTGTACTACTTGAGTATGGGAAGTGCGTACTTTTGCCATCCCTGGATATAAATCGTATATACTTGAATGCCCCCTGTGTGGAGTACCAATGGGCAGGAGAAAACAGGGAATAAAGCCTTTTTTCATGTACATTGAAGCCTTATGTTTCAATAATGCAAACCTGGTTCTCAAAGTTAGGCTGGATGGGGATTTGCAGACTGTCTGTGACGCCTTCGCCATTTTCCCTCACATAGTAGACTAGCAGACGGCTGAGTGGTGCCATGCTGTGGCTAACAGGGAAACGTAGATACGACACGCAGCATTCCATCTCGGCCTGGGAGGAGGAGGAGTCTGCAACGCCTGGCAAAGTGACCGCAAAAAGGACACAGTTTTTATAAAGACTACCTGGTATTCTGACGTTAAAGACATTGGTGATGAAGATGCTGGGACACTATATCATACACAATCAAAAAAACAGTGATGCCTTAATAAAGTGCTTGCTTGCTGACTGCTACTACAATAAAACTACTAAAAAATCCTCTTTAAGGTTAATGGTCAGATATTTTGACTTCCAGCACAAGCCGCTGTGAGTAAAAAAAAACCCAACAGACCTCCTAACGTGTAAATCTTAGTCTATTAAAATCCAAGGGATAAAAACATACTTACCAGAGGCGGAGGGAGGCAGCTGGGTGGTGTGAATGTTCTTTTCAAAGGTGACTGTCGCCCTTTTTCCTCGGTGCGAGGCAGTCAGGTTGGCTGGTTGTTGGCCTGATAGGATGATGTTCCCCCTGGATGCCACCTCGTAGTGTAGGGTGAAGTTACAGGGACAGGTGGATTTAAAAGCAACTTCTGCTTCTTGGCCGACCTACGTAGCAGTGTGATGGTAATGAGGTTTGAACCCAAAGCAACAACAATCCATGTTCACAGGGGATTTAGACCAAAATAAATGGCAGCACTGACCTTGAGAGGGGTGCTGGGGCTCTGAATCTGGATGTGACACCTGCTGGGAGAGTACCAGCTACTGATAGACAGGTAGCTGGGCAGGTACTGGTCTCCAACTGTCTTGCCGTCAATGTAAGTAACCTTGGTCTATAACAAATGACAAATAAAAGAAAGGTTTTGCATAGTTTATGTCTATATTGGTTTTCCCCTTGTGTGTAATGTGGTATGGCCAAGTATAGTATATACAGTGTGTCCCCTTTTGTCTCATTCAGTTAGGTCAGTTAGTTTAGTTCATATGTTGTTTCGTTGTTGCTATTTTTGAGTCAAGTTCTGTTTTGTTGACCTCTTTTATAGGCCTAGATATTAAGATCTTGGTTTGCCGGTATATTGTTTTGTATTTTTGGGTGAATAAAAATCCCTCTTTTTCCACCAAAACGTCTTTTCTCCTCATTGCCTCACTGTTTTGTCCCTGGCAGTTAGCTTCTCACCTCACCCTGTTCATATCACCTAACACTAGAAACTGCTGCTACTACAGCCACTGACCTCTAGCCAGACATACTGGGCAGCAGTAGGGATGGAGGGGATCTCAAAGGTGGCCTGGCCGGCTTTGGAGATCAGCTCGCTGGTGTAGACGTTGTCCTTGGGGGTCAGCTCGGCCTTGACGCGCACCCTCACCCCATCAGCTGGGCTCCCATCAGGGTAGGTCACCTCAATCTACACGGAGAGAGTTTAAGCATAGGTGGGAAAATACCAAAAAGCAGACCACAGGACAGATATTAACCAATAATAGCTTAATGTGTCAGCTGTTAGAGCTGACAAACATTTTGCTGTCTCACCTTCCCTTTGTAAGGCAGACCAGGCTTAAACTGTTTGCGAGTGTCCTTGGAGTACTTGATGTCAATGAGCTGTTTATGGACGGGTGTTGAATCGTCAAATGTAGTTTGCCTGCTCCCATCTATGCTCGTCACTGACGCCCAAATGCTCACAGTGCCCCTGAAATGGTCGGCTACATCCAAGGGCATCATTTCTTTGACACACAGGCTGAAGTTTGCAGAGCCTTTGATCTAAGAAAAACAGAGGAGGAGTGATATGGTGTTTTGAATCTGTGGAACATAATTCTAGGGGCTGGGTTTAGAATAACCCATAATAATAATAATTATGTTCAATGCATGCATGATAATAATAGCATGAACAAAGTTCAGCCCCAAAAAACAACAGCCTTGCTGTTAAATTCCTAAACGGGAGCATTTACACGCAGTATCAGGATACTTGACCAGGGAATAAAGAAACTGACCTCCATGGTTTTAATCACGGGATGACCCATCTCATGATGGTAGTAGCCCACGCCATTCACTGTCATGTTCACTGTCAACTTCCCTGTCACTGGTTTCCCAAACGTATACCTGTACAACATTGACATGTCAGAGACCTCTACATCTACAAGGCAGCCATGGTCAGTGAATTTTGAAACAATTAAAAAGCATGATAAGTGTATTAAAACAGAGTTATTAAATGTACCACCATTTTATGGATTATGAGCCAAACAAAAGTCACCCTCACAAAAGACAAAGGCCACTTTTGTTTGATATATTCTATGATGATGAATTTGAAGTGACTTACTTGGCCCTGACAGTAGCTTGCTCGCATGAGCTCAGATCACGGATGTAGGGCGGTGGATCAATCATCAATTCAAACTTGGGCATCACTGTGAGGAAGGTGACAAGAGCGTTACTTCAGTTCCAAATCCAATCTTTTGGTGTATTTTTCTCGTTGTATTACGTCTTGTGGCTTTCTGCATAAAAGTAATGTAATTCTACAACAACACTCATTGCAGGAGTGACCTCTTGTCTCTAAAGATGTCTATCATTTCTGAAGCACTTAATTATTTTAATTTAACATTTAATTTGCTACACAAACAAACATACACTAAAAATGGAATGTCAGTATATTACCACTAGAAATAGAAACACAAGAAAGAACTACTGGGGAAAATACTCCACAAAGTACCCTTGATAAACAATGTGATTAACTGTTATGCGCAACTCTCTTGCGCGTGCATGGTCTCACCATATTTCTGCACCTCAAACGACTTGTTATAGGTGTGGCCCTGCACCTCCACAAAGATAAACCACTCTCCAAGCACAGGCTGGTCAGACAGAGGGAAACTCATGTTCACAATGCCTGTAGGACAGAGAAATCTAGTTAACACCTTCAATGCTTGTATGCTCGATAGTGAGTAACCATATATGTACCATCACATGCATACATCATGATACGAGTACATGTAAACAATAGCAGAAAATTCATCACTTTAGTAAAAATATGACCTAGAGAAACACTGCAATAAAAAATGTAATCTACCAGCTGCACAATGATGGTGCAAATACATTATAGAAGAGGTGGCTCACCACAGCAGACTGATTTTAGACTTTTCCACTGAACCATCCTGGATCCTCTTGGATCCTGAGAGATTAGACATTCAGAAACCAGGGTTAAGATGACTCCTTACACATGTCTGTATGTTAGTTAGTCATTTGCATATGGTCATTACACAGTGATAAATGTTGAGTCAGTGTCTAACAGCCCTTGTACTGAACCTGACCCAGAGGCCTGGCTCCTGTCATACCACCGTCAAAGTACTTTAAGGTAAGAGGGTAGTGAAAGAAAACATCTGTGTTGCTAGCTATAAGTCACGCACGGGCTTTCCGAAGCTTCTATGAAACAGCGGCTTGTTATTTGCCCTACAAACAACTCAAGACCTGGGAAGATACAGAGACAATAAATGAACAAGGGAAGTAAGGATGAGAGAGGGAGACACAGTGTGTGTGTGGAGTTGTGTAGGGGGGGATTGATAAAGACAAAACCAAGAGCCAAGAAGGGAAGAGGTTTCTTTCATGCTGTTTATCCTTGTACTGTTCCAAAGAGCACCCTGTTATCTAGGTGAGCTGCCCTGACTTCTGCTCTGTAATCTTCGACCAGACTGGGAATTAAAATTGCCACTGTCCCCTGGGTGGTCCCGCCAGCTTCCACTCACCAAAACATACGCCTCAATCTGCAAAATAAAATGAAAAAAGAGAAAGACAAGAGCAAAACATTATGAATTAGATACAACCTGTGAAGCCGAGAGAGGATCCTAAGCCTCTTCCCAACGCTTCTCCCACTCGTTCCTTATCCAACAACCATCTGTGAAAGTGAGTATTGCGCTGTACCAGCAACAGGCCTTTATAGCTGCAAACATCAATAAACCTTCTGTCTGCACAGTATATTTGGAGCCTTTGCTAACATTCTAAGAGAGGAAGGACTCTAGCTTAGCTCCTGTAAATAGGTAACTGGACATTGCTCTGCATTCACGGCAGAGCAGGTTTCTCCTCTTTAATTCCAGCAATTAGAGATGGAAAAGTATGTTCATGCTAAATATTTTGTCATTCTTATGCCAAAGTCATATGGTAAAAAGGGGAATGTGTCAATTTTTTAACGTCAACACAGACTTGGAAACCAAATTACCTTGTCATTTACTGGCCTCAGGTTGGGGGTGACAGTGTAGACATTGATGAACACTAAAGGCAGAAAAATAAACAATATTGTAAAATACAGTAGGTTTGCATCATTTTAAAAGTACCACCTTCATGTATAAGAACATTTACTAGTATTTCTGTATGGATCAATGAATGTGACCAGGTTCAAAAATCTTGTTGCCTGACCTATTTAACTGTCTGAATTTATTTGATGGATTAAAATGCTACATTCCAATCAGAATACACCACAACACCTATCATAATCACAGCGCTTATTTGCATCTTTGCGCTTCAGTTTGAATCCAGAATCAACATGACGGCCTCTTTTGGCTAATTTTCTTAAACCAAATTTGATTCTATGACAAAACTCTAAAAAATATTAGCCTTGGTTATCTGCATTTCTGTGCAGTGATTAACTACCAGGTGCACTATGAGGGAACCTTTATGTTTGGGTTTGTAGACGGGCTTGTCAGTCTGGACGAAGACAGTTGTGCCCTTGCTCTCCACTGTGACGGTGGTGTAGTTGTGGAAGATGTAGCCTTCCTCTGTGAGGTGACGGTTCCCCCACACCTTCAGATGGGCCTGGCCTCTTAGCCCTGAGGGAACCTGGACACACACACACACACACACACACACACACACACACACACACACACACACACTTGAGGATCAGGGCTGGATTTAACTAAAAAAGTAAATTAGGTCAATTTGAAATGTTTACTCTAGGCCACTGTACACAATTGACCTTGTTTTAACATTCTTTATACAACTTTTATAGAAATAAAGCTACAGCATAACAACAAAAACTACATTTGAACACAAGAGGAAAGTGCCAAGCTATAACACAGCACACTACACATGACTGTATTTCACGAGAATGAGGGTGGAGGTTACAGGGAGGCGATAGAGAGACAGAGAGACAGACAGACAGACAGAGGGGAAGAATCGAGTTGTGTATACTAGATTGATCTATTCCAGCCTTCGGGGGCGGCGGATCATATATGCACGTCAACAGCTGTTGCACATTATATTGAGGCTGTTACCTTATTCTCAATGAATGAGCAAAGACAGATGTTGCATTACAAATAATGTTAGTGATGATTTGCATGTTGCCTGAGGAATGTGCACACAACGGACAAGGGGCTCTCACTACTGTGCAGCTGTCACTGCTAAACAGCTCCGTGCATTTTAGACATCTCTGGAAAGCAGCATGCATATTACTATAGGCCACTGCTGAGGAAGACAAATGAGAACCAAGTGGAACAGACTCACCTTTAGTTTGATGGTGCCTTTGTCTAAAATGGAAACAACGAGATATTTTAATGTGGGATTTTCATATACTTGTATCTCAGTTCATCTGTATATAATACCATTAACATCCAGTGGTTATGAGAGCTACTACACTGTGGTTGAGTTTGCCTGGAGGTGTTCACCCTGGGTTAGCAGGAAATCCAGCTGCAGCCTGTCTCTATGCCACTCTGAGGTCGAGCAAGCACCATCTATTAATGGTGCTGTCAAACAAATCACACACTGTATACACTAAGTGGCTGGTGGGATGGGCTGAACTGATGCCCCCAATCGAAGATAGTGTCTACGAACAGCTGGGCAGGAGCACACAGTGAGGGCAAAGGCCAATCAGGCTCACGTTGTGTGTGCTCTTCAATATACGTCTATGTTTTTGCCAGCATGTCTGCTACATCCTTTAAATAAATCACAGAAAATAGGTGTCTCATAGCTCAACTTGTTGGTGCAAGTTTTCTCTCTAAAAGTGATGCATTGTGCCAGTGTAACCTTAGCGTTGTTCTCACCGAGCACTGAGCCGTGGCTGTGGGCGACCGTCTGTCCCTTCACTGTCAGCTGCACCTGGACGCGCGTTTCTGCTTTCGCATTAAAGATGGTTATGCTCACGCTCTCCTCTACGCCTGCTCGAAACACCGAGGGTGCTGCAACCAAATAACCCCTGTGAGAAGAGCAAGGGGAAGCAAGGGGAAGGAGAGATGGAAGGAGAGCAGAGGACATGAGAGTACACAGAGGAGGATAAAAAGTAGAAGGGGCAAAACAGAGGGAGAGGTGTGGGCAGGAGATGAAGTAGAGGTCAGAGAATAACGAGACATGAGGAGGACAGAGCTAAATATATGCTGCATATTATGAAATATGAATTGCACCTCTTATTGTACCACTTACCACTTTTAAGTGTATGTATAATTATAGTGTTATCTTGCAAGAAGTCAAACATGTGAACTGAGCATAAATTCACATTTCTGTCTTGCTGTTTCTTGCTTTCTCACTGACCCGAACACACACACGCTCACATGCATAACAAAACACACAAACGATTACAAACAGGGACATTCCTTACGGATTTGTGCAGCAAGATCAGGTTTAATTGCAATGTTTACCAGGGACACAGTACCTGTTGGCCCTTGAGCTTTCTGCTCTAGTGTTCTCTTTGGGTGGTCTGGCACCTGTGACAGAACCTTGGCGTGTGTTTAGAAAAAATAATGATGGAGATTCCACACAGTCACTCTGACATTTAATTGAGGGAAGAAGCCTTGTCACTGAGTCCACAGAGCAAACGTAATTCTTTAATGCTTATCAACAGTCTGAATGAAGAAAAAATGCCCATTTTAAGTTTTATTTGGATGAAAGAATATGCCATCTGGCGCTGAGGAACTATAGCCATCCGGTAACACAGATATAATAATATGACATTTTATTTGTAAAGAACTTTCTAGACCCAAAGCTCCTGCTTTAGGTGCTCTTGTTAGTGTGGTCCCGATTAACTAAATTATTAGTGTGGTCTGTTCAGGGTTATGTAAGGGCGTGTGGAGCAGTTGATTAAAGCATCCACCAAATGATGTGTTGAGTTTCAAAAAGTTACTTAATTTGACCCAATCCCAAATGAATGGTGCCACCCACATGTGGGAGCCTATGTACCTGAAACAATATATATTTAATTAATCTCTGTTTGTTTCAGTCTTTACCATGTCACACAAACTCTAATTTTGAAGGCAAATAGGCCAACACATCCCCAGAAAACTTAGCTGAAGATCACACAAATTAGGAGTGAGCAAAGCCTTGAGCCCAAACCCAATTGCACGCCTGAGAGAAAGATCAGGTGGTTGGCATTACAGCACCACAACATTACAGCCGGAGGCAGCAGTTCCTGGGAGAGAGAGAGTCATGAGAAAATCCCCTGGAAAATAAGGCTTCTGGAGAAGGAAGATAATACGAGGAAATTGACTCCGGGATGTTTGATCTAAAGTGAGTTTAACCAGCTCTCGGATGAGCCCGGATCAGGTGGTGGAGACCATGCTTATTTCAATCACATGGCTTAATGTACTCAGTTCTCATTCTTGAGCTGGTCAGTGCTTGAGAAGGATTTGTGCTCTCTCGTGTGGGTAAAGTCTTCAAACAGCCAGTTCTTTTCAGTTCAGTCACATGGTTTTATGTTCTAAGCTTTTTTGCTTTTTGCCCAAATATCAGCCTCAGCTGAGTTGTATAATATGAGAAAGATTTAAGCTCTTTTTTGTAAATCAAGCCTGCATTTGTCAGTAAATGTGAATTCACTACATAAAGCTGAACTCAACCCCTCCCCCCTGGACTACCTTGGAAGAATTACTTACAACGCAGTACCATTAACACAACTCTCAAGGTCAGCATTGAGCTCCCAAGAAGCTACAACCGCATGACTGATGACACCAAAGAGACAAAAATCTATTTGGCCTGTTTTACCTCATGGGTCTGGGGGGATAAATAGGACAAACCAGGATACTGCTACTACCTGAATATTTGTCTTTATCTCAATAAGGATGAGAAACCTTCTCCGAAAGATGCATAATCCGGGCATCACAAAATAAAAATCAGCAGAGCAGACTACCTCTCAATATCACTGTGTGAATGCTCTCAGGTCCAATACCACAGCAGAGAATAAAAAACTGAAAAAACAAGAATGGCAAGGTGTTGTGATCGTATAAAGTCATAATCGGTATAGACATGAAATCCTTACATATTTCCAAGCAATATGACAATCTTGCAGATAACAACATACAAACAATGAAAAGGAGGTTCGCAGCACATACATGCTAAATGTTTCTGTGACCACACTTTATTTTCTCCATTTTATTTAAAACTTAAAAGTTTTGTAAATTACAATTCCCGATTGAGAGCATCGGAAGTGCTTGTAGTGAGTTTCAAGCAAAAGCACCACACTTCAAAGACAACACATGCAACTTACTGTCTTTCTTGTGCAGAACTTCTGCTCACGTTGCAGATGAACAAAGTCCATGAAAGACTCAAAGCTGTCAGAGACCACCGCAACATGTTGGCCTCAGTAACCCAGATTTGCTGGATATCAGCTCTCCCCTCTGAAGGAGTTTGGGGTCTTCCAACTCTAATGAGAAGTTAAATGAAAACCTAACAGTCTGCGTCTACTCTCTCGGTCTCTCTATCCATTGAGGTTGGTTGGCATGGTAGCTCTGTGCAATGCTTCGTCCGGAACCAAAGATCAACTTTTTGTAATCATCCCACTTCGCCAAATCCAGTTCCAAGCAAGTTTTTTTTTCTTCCTCTTAGAGCCCTGAGTACACGCACAGTCCTCTCCCATGTGCCTTCACCCGCCCCGGTTCCGTTCTCTCATATTTCAGCATTACAAATGGTAAGCGTCCTCCCACTCCAGCGAGCAGAAACGTCCCTGTAAATAAACGTTTGTAAAATCCGTGCCACTTTTGTTTCCCCGATCGTGCTTGCTGATCTCTTTTAAGTCGGTGGATGTTTTTTTATGGTCTCCCTGCTCCTACAGCAGTGAGCCAGGAGGCGGTCTGCGTCTGGCTGCACTTCATTCACTTCAATAGCTCCTCTTACTTCTGTGCTGGGAGAGCATGACTAACCCCAGTGTACGCAGCGGCTGCTGTTTAGAGCGATAAATTACCTGCACATTACACATACTTCTGGTCCAGCTGACATCTCAGAAGATGAAGACCGGCTACAACTGGTTCGGTTCAGTTGACATCTCAAAAGATGAAGACCGGCTACAACTGGTTCCTTTTGCGTTGGAAAACAACACTAAAAAAACAGTTTGGAGAAACAACACAGTACTTGTAGGATCACCTACGTTTTAATCACTTCTTTTTGTACTTGACTCATTTTTTTCTCCCTCTGTAAAAGTGGCTGTTAACGGACCGACAGTCTTGTCTATTTCTGTTTGTCTCATCTGAGACTGGTAAATTAAGTCTTTATCCAGCTCCTTTCCGACCATGTTTATGTAACGAAATCTAGCAAATCATTTATGGTTGGCTTATAAAATGCGTGTTTCCATTAAAATGTGGAGTGAAATAGGTTGATGCCCTTTACAGATATCTGCTGCCCTCAAGTGGTTAAAGAGCTTAGATGCCATTAAGTCTGAGTTCAAAGCAGGACCAAGACATTTCTTTTAGGTAACAAAATATTTATTTAAATACATCTGAGGTACTGCATTATTAAGAATAAAATGAAACATCGTTGCACAGCAGATTTCATGACATTTTGAAAAAAATAACACTATGATATTAAGGTAACATTTAATCTGTAAAATGACTGGTAACAATATAAAATAAATTCACATCTTAATGGAAATCAGGCACCAAGTGACCATGATCAGAATTAAAAAGCACCTCCAGAACCAAGAGGGGACATTTCTCCGAGTTCAGCCTCTCTCAGGTGGAGCATGGCACAGCATTCAATCCCTGACCCTTACGTTGAACATGTGTCCTAGAAAGACGCCCCAAGGCTCAAATCCAATAAGATAAAGAGTAGAAAGATGAAACCCCTGCAGACGTGTTATTAAACTAGACTTTAGTGGCACTGATCTCCCCTCTGGAGGAACAGGAGCACACCCTGCAGGTACCAAGCATTGCTTGTATTAATCATTTACTCTTTTTATTTGTCAAATGCAACCATGAATGATGTTCCCAACACTGAGTTCTCTCTGTTTCTCTGACACTATGTTGTGATACATTTTACAATGCAGTTTCCCCTTCTCTGGCTCAGTGAAAGCAGCCTTGGAGAAAACCAATAGGTTGCCCTGATTAACCTCCATTCCGTACGTCTGACAGAGTCGGGCTGCGAGTGGCGTGTCTAAGGACAAGAGCTGAGCCAGTCCGTCAAGAGGAAAGCGACAGTTGCGGCTGCAGTATCCGTGGCTGTATATTAGCAGCAGATCTCTTCGACACGTCACCAGGTGACGGTGCAGAGCACAGCCCTGTATGAAGTTCAACCTCCGAGCCAACCGGAGCATACGCACGGGGTTTCGCTCCAGAAAAGCTCGGTTGATGGAAAGAGCGAGGGTGACGGCAGGAGATCTGCGGAGCCGTTCAGAGAGCTCCATGATGTGCTGAGTGGCACGTGTTGAACCTGGGGGAGACAGGGAAAAAAAGAAAGCATGCAGAAGAAATGATCCTAATCATGTCGGAAGAAAGCCTTTCAGGTGCCCAGCTTTTAAAATATCTTTCAAAAAGGAAATTTTGTATCGGCTGAGAACAGAAAGAGCTACAGATAATATGCAGGCTCTATATGCCTGCCGTTGAGTATGAGGTATACAAAATCTCTTCTTCCTGTATGAAAACCACTGACTGGGGTTACACTATGTTGCCAATAGTAAATTATTCAGGGTAGGACTGCTTAAACCTTTTCATCAGACCTTTGCATCAATATCCTGCTTATTTATATGATGTTCAAACCTACATGTAAATACACCAAAGCAAAACGTTGTACTTAACAATAAAAAACAATGACCAACCCAAGTTGTACAGCAGACCAAGAGCTTGGAACTCTTCCTGGTTAGGATGCGGTCCTGATTCAGTTGAGTAGCAATCCAACAGCCAGCTCAGACTCTCCTGTAGGTGTGTGTCGTTAATGCGTGGGTCGTAGAGCCGCAGGGGCTCACCGCAAAGCCGATAAGAGGCATAGATAAGGAAACGCACCGTCCGCTCTAAAATGGCCACACAGTTCAACCCAGACACCCTCTGGATGATCATGTCCTGCTTCACGCCACGCAGCCGATCAAAGACAAAGCTGTACACCTGGAAGACAAGTTGCATTTCGTTAATATACTGTATGTTGTGAAGAGTTATTTTTCTGTATTCATTATTGCAACTACAATATTTAAGTGTTCTTACTGGGCTTGTAACAAATTAGCCATATTACAATCAAATTTAGCAGCCTAAATCCTTAAATTCTAATGCTTGCAAAAGATATTAAAACGTAAATTCTATGGCCACTGGTTGCTGAATAATTTTTACATCATACAAGCTGTATGTAAATATGTCTACAAAGTTTGTAGATATCTTTATATACAGCTTGTGCGATGTAAAAAAACATTATACTGTGTCCAAAAGCCAAATATTTACTAATTGCCAGATAAGCAGATGGAGATAAGATAAGCAATTTCATTTTAAACAATATAATGTAGGGGGGCCTGCTCCATCTCTCTTTCAGTTAAGGAGTCCTTGGCTTAAAAAAAGGTTGAAGACCCCTGCTCTAAAGAATAGGTTGCTGGACAAGCATGTTGTTTTGAAGGATGGTTACATGAAGCCGTGCTGGCTAACTGTGTGTTACAGTTAAGTAAAACTTCATCAAGTGTGTGAATGATGCCAAAAGTTCCAATTATATGTTAATATCATAGTTTCCCAAGGTCTAACTGACAACAGTAAAATCAGAGACTGGGGAAACACTACTTGCCTCAGTCCATGGGTGCAGGTGAGGGGACGCAGCAATGTCATCAATAAGGTAACACACCGTCTTCAGCAACACAGCAGGTGGACGGAGGTCAGTGGGGTTCGTTGAGTCTTTTCCAGCTGCAGGTCTGGAATACTCTTTGACAGCCCGCAAAGGGTCTCCCCTGGGCCGTCGATCTCTTTCTGTGCCTGCCAACATCTCAAAACGGTGAAGGCGGTTCTGCACCTCACGGTCCTGCAGCTCACGAGCAGGGCACATGGTCTGGCAGGTCCCCGTGGGCACGGCTTCTTTTCCATGCTGTTCACAACTCTCATCCTCCACCACCTCTCTCGCCTGTGCTTTGCCTTGGCCTCGCCACTGTTCTTCTTTCCTCTGTCTCCATTCTCCTCCTGCCGGTGCACCCCTCCTCTGAGAGAGAGAGCTGCTTGAGGGAAAACAGGTTGGCTGAAAATGTAGTCCACCAGATAGATTAAGCATACACAAAGACTGCTTCTCCCTTATTTACACCGACAGCCTGTACCTACTGACACATTCTGCTCTGACTGGGTATGGCTACCCTTTTTCTTTTTTTCGTTTTATATTTCTTTGTGTAACACAAAACAGATTTAAACGTTACTTTTATCTTACAGTACTGGGAGTGCAGTATGCTAACTTACTTTTTCTTACTCGCCTATTCTTTAGCTAACTTTATAGCGTTATGTCATGAATCGGCACATCAACAGAAGTTATTGTAAGTACAGTTTATGCGTGTACCACTGTATTTCAATCTTTGAGTTAGCTAGCGTTAAGTGAGCTGCATTTTGTTTTTCTAGTCGTAATGTCACGTTAGCTCGGTCGGACGTCTTTGTTCGTGTTCACTACTATGATACAACAAAGGACACAACAGCAACGTTTTACCAATTAGTCGCTGATAACGTACTGGTAGTGCCTACTGGTGACTAACGTTATGCTACCAGTTAACACTAGTCAATTAGCTTCGACAGTTAGCTAGCTAACTTAGCTTCTAACGACAGATATCGTGCGAAAGGTGTTCCTACTATCGAGCATTATGCAAGTTACAAGAAGCAACCGGTCAACATAATAGAAAAATTTGCTTTGGAAGCAATTTTCAACGAAATGCTTCATATTTAATTGAAATAAAACCCATGTACTCACATGCGACGAGGCGCTCTCCGGCGGTTCATTGGTCCTTGAAGACTAGTCGTCACTGTCCAGAATCAACCAATAGAAATTGTGGCGTAGACGTAACGTCACGTCCTCCGATGGCATGTTTAACTTATATACAGTTGAAGGCAACGTCTTTGAATTAAATTATACGTGCCGTAATATTGTTTCATTATTTCAAAACGTGTAAAACAAGCCTCAGTTTGTGCCTCGTGTTAGATTCAATTGTAATCAATTGCCTAACTCGTATAACTGCTTACATATTTTTTTCCCTCCAGAAGAAAGACAATATTCAGGTTTAGATATTATATTTGCAACTGTATTTAACACACCATAAAACCGGAATACCCATTTCTTTGTTAATTTATATCTTTATTGTGTGATAACACATTTTCAATCTATAAAAATTATTATTCAACATTTACAAGATATAATACAGCTGCAAAGAAATCAGACAGTATACATACCATGCCAAACATAAATGATGCAAATATATGTAAACGGGGATACTGCATATGCCATGCTGTGTGGTATTCTTCACTTTTTGGGGCAGTAGAGCTGGTGGATTCTTGCAGTGCCGAGCTGTTCTTCCTCCGTGGCCTGCTGTTCATGGATTGTGTGGCGACAGGCCAACGATGACAGCTCCAGCAGCTCTGAGAATGTACTAGGAAAATGGAAAACACCAATGTTTGAATACAAGTCAGCATGGTCAAAATCAGGATGCATTTTTTGGTGCTACTGAATGTGTGCCAGGATTCAATTCTTTAAAAGTAAAAGTAACTAGGCTCGTTTGAGATGAACTGTGCCTCGTCTGTAAAGAGGACGAGAGCAGGCGGCAGCAGCAGGGGCAGTGACAAAAAGCTGCAGTAAAGTTGGATAGTTTCCAGCCGATTTCAGCAGCCTTCAAACTGAACAGGAACTGTGGTGCGATTCCGATTTAACAAAATATAATCAGACCCACTAGTTGTTTTAATTAAGACAGAGTAGTTCTCAAAATGTTCTACATGCAATCTGTTGCTGATTTTAATTAACAACAGACTGTAGATGATCAGTGATCTGAACGGATTTGTCTCTCTGACTTCTTAACATCACTATCAGCCACACAACATGTGTTCTGTACAGAATAAGTCTTTCAATCAGACAAATAGCAGTTATAATCTCTGATTCAAAAACAAAATATAAAACGTCATCATGTTCAGTTGATTCTGAACCAATCAGCTGTTAAATCAGCTGAGAGGCCGGCGTTTCCCAGCATGCTCTGGGTCTCGCGGTCAGTGAAAAGCAACTGCGCCGCCTGCGTCTTAGAACTGCGGCCGCTTTGCTCTCGTGAGATTATCGTTGCCTACGTGTGCACGACGTCAGAGCAAGTCTGGATCAAGTCGGACACAAATCTAACCGGCATGCAACGGGCGGTAATCGCCGGTTGATCGATTCTGCACGGACCTGGCTCATCTCAAACGAGCCTATCATCTCAATGTCAAAATCCTCCAGGAAGATACAAGAGGGGATTAAAATGTATTCAGTATCACCACGTTCAAAAAGACAACTTCTCTATATACTGTATGTGCCTACCCTGACAGCTGCTGGCTGATGTTTTTTGATGTTTTTTTCATGTCCCGAAGGCACTCTAGACAAGTGCTGTTGTCCTTCTGATCTCCCTCTGTGCACTCCATTAGCAACTTCTCACTCTCCTTCAGGCAATTCCCAGCTTTATCTAAAATGGGCAGATACAGGTGGATCTGATTATAATAACAATTAAGTTCCCGCAAAATACATAAAAACCCATTTCATGTGGCATTTACAGGAGCACGCACAGGTAAGGTTACATATAATGATTAAAAGATACACATCATTTAAAAGTAATTCTGAGAATTAACTTCTTACTAAGACCAATAATGTCCTACAGCACACCAATATCTGGAAAAACCTTGAGTTGCCAGGGTCAAGATGATCAAAACATATACACAAAGTCCTGATGAAGATGAATAGCTGAGTTTTGAGCGTTATTCAAGTTCATAACAAGGTTGTTTTGTGCAACTTTTTTATAACTTTTAAACATAATATCAACCTAGAAATTCTTTTCTGTCCCCATCAATGTAGAAGTTCTTGACAGGCAGCTCATGTCGGGTGGTGTCAACAGCTGTGGCGAAAGACTTGTAGTCCTTTGTGAACTGCTTGGCAGTTTCTGCCAAGGGAGTCAGAGCCGCAATCTGATGGAAAATAATGATATTAGTAGGATGAGAATCGTTTACTCAAGCCATCTTTCTCTCAATGCACATATTTATTTATATTTAAAAATACAATTCTAAAAAACATGTTAACCAGCTATTCACCAGGTGTTTTGATTGTACCTTAATGAAGAATGAAGAGTGAAGAATGCCATTTTAAGCAATATCACGTAAGAAACATTTTGGAGCTATAACTTTGATGCTGCTTGACAAGGAGGTAAAATTTACATCTACAATCGTGAGCAATGACACTGAAAAAAAGAAGCATGTTCTTTCACTTGGCTATTTCAACATGCAATGAATATGTTTTTATGACAGATTACATATTAAAAAAGGTAATTACAGAAGGAGGTGATTTCCTGACCTGTAAATCCAGCAGCTCATTCACTAGGCCGTCCTTCTCCGTGAGGAGGTACTGACGTTTCTTCTCCTGGACCTCATTATGCAACGCCTCTTCTTCCTGCATCTCCTGCATGATCCTTGCCTCTGCCTCAGCCTTGAGCTTCGCAGTATTGCTCTCCATCTTAAGTCAAACAACAAAGAGATGAAGCCAGATCAGTCATGGTATGGCATGGCAAGGGACTTGGACAAGATGTCTATTCTGTACAGATCACAGTGGACAATAGAGAGATCCTTTATCGGTCGAGCTCTAGTAGACAAGTCCCAAAAGCTACTAAAGATGATAGTGTTTTATTATTTTAAAAGTCTTTGTAAACTAGTTTAACACAGCCGATGCATTGGAAGCACCTTTCAGCATATCAGATACACTTATATGTTTAGACTTACTCACCTTAGCTGTGAGGTAGGCCAGTAGGAATGTTTGCATCTCAATGTCCCTCTTCTCAATCTCTGGATTTCTTTCGGGCTCTACTGCATTTTCAATCATTGTTTTTTCTTGGAGAGATAGATGAAAAAATAGTTAACAAAACACTCATTTGTAAATAACTTTCAGCATTTTAAAAGTTTAAATCAGTTTACCTTTAATTACTGAAATATCAAAACTTGGACGAAAGAATGTTCCGTCTGAGAAAGTAGACTGTAGAATACTTTTACCAAGCAGTGAAGGGTCAGGTTCATTTGACATCATTGCTGTAGGGAAGATAACATAGATAGACATATGCAAAAGTTATATTTAGTTATCATTTAGACTCATAGATTAGATGGGGTGGTGATGGTGCAGTGGATATGACACGTGCCTTTGGTGTGGGAGATCAAGGTTTGATTCCCACTGCGATACATCAACCAATGTGACCCTGAACAAGACACTTAACCCCTAGTTGCTCCAGAGGCGTGCAACCTCTGATATATAAGAATTCCATGTTGCTTTGGATAAAAACATCAGCTAAATGACATGTAAAAATAATGTAACAATGTTTTGTTACAGACTCACTCACAACTCAGGGGGAATTATTTAAAAAAGGTCTTTGCACGGCCAGGTTTGACCACAAGACTGATTTAATTTCACATTAACATGAGAAATGTAGTTATCTATCATGAACAACTGTGCATATAGGAAGTAGGAAATGCCATAGTAAGTACTTACATGTTTTTAGAGCCTGTGGGGCCAGTGAGCGTCTGGGTGGAGTGTCCACTCTTGATTTGACACCACTGGGTTTAGGTGAGGAAGGCCTCAGTGGCACAGCAATAGACTCATTTGTCAGTGAGTTACTCTGTAAATGGTTATAGGGGTGCAATGAAATACAAATGGGTAACATCAAAAGTGTGACAACAGACAACTCAACTGCCAAGAGACAAGGGTGACATAATTTGACTAATCATTTAAAAATGTCACAGGACATTGGCAGTTTAGGTCCATCTACCAAGTAAAAATACCTAACAGTTGGATTACCATGAGTGAAACACACGTTACACGAAAACTGAAATAAAAAAGTTATTGAAAAAAATAGCACTACCTTTGAAAGAGAGGACTTCTCAGCAGACTGCATGTAGCGAGACTTGACAATTGTCCCACTTGCTAAAGATTGATGAAAAGACATTAACAATGACAAATTAATACATTGATTAAGCTTAGTTAACTCAGTTAAGCAATTTTGGAACATATTTATATGGTGAACAGAAAAGGATTGATAGAGAAATGGTTTAAAAGTTTATGTTCTCTGCTGTGACTTCTCATCAATGGGATGATAAGAATAATCAAGATAATTCGAGCAGCTTTTAGGTTGGAGTGTCTGTGTAATTCTTGTAGAGGAACTTTTGAAGATACTTTAGACTTCATGGGAATTGTTGACATAAGAATAACTAAGCTATATTGGTCATGTCTGATAAATGACAGCACTACTCATTACTCAAATCAACGAACATTTGTTTGAACGTTAATTAACTTACGTGAACATATGCGAATACTTACGTTTAACACTTTTCTTCCCAGGTCCACTGACGCTCGCTTTATTAGCATTGCCCCCAGTTTTCGAGCTAAAAACAAAGTAGCAGCTTTAGCAGCAAATTTAATAATGCAAAGACAAAATAAGAGTACAAACTACAAAAAAAGTTGACTTAATTTAGAAAGCGAGCAAAGCCAGCTAAGCTAACGTATAATGTTAGCTAGCTTATAGTAGCTATGTCACTTTATTGTTACAATTCACAAGAACATAAAGGCGTGTATTTGTATTAGCTTGTATGGCCTA
The DNA here is from genome assembly GCA_026937815.1 of Etheostoma perlongum. NCBI lineage: Eukaryota > Metazoa > Chordata > Actinopteri > Perciformes > Percidae > Etheostoma > Etheostoma perlongum. Next base: position 19,663,340 of record CM049379.1, read on the forward strand.
GCTACGTATTAGCCACATGCCTGGTCCAGCGGTGTGAAAAGGTGAAGTTTGGTTTCTGATAAATAAAAGATTATAAACTTAAAACTATAGGGTGTTAGCGTTAACTAAAACAGTTTACCCTGACTGGGTCTGGTCTACATTGTATTCTCCTAAAATTTAACCTGCCACACATGACGTGACACTCGCTTAGAAGAAAGAAAACAATACGACGAGAACTACCTTTTAACCTCGGTGGAGGCTTTTTTAAAACTGCTTGGCACTGTTGATGTTCTTTTCGACGCCATTGTGACAATGTTTTGAGTAAACCGCCTGTGCTCCAGTTTTGGAAACGGGCAGAAACAAGAAGATTTACGTTTGTTCCGCTTGTTATTATTTTTTCTTCTTCCCTTGATTGATGGCGGATTGAAAACAAGTTGTAGGTGCATACCGCCACCTACCGTACAGGGGTTCCAACACTGTATCTTTTCCTTCCTTGTGATTCTTATTCTTTCTCCCTCATCGTTCTGGTTCCAGTATCGTTTTTCCGCTCTTCTTCCTCTTTTTTGTACATTTGTGGCGGATTGCAAAGCATATGCTGACATATTGGCCAGGTTTGCGTAGACAAACAAGGAATTTGACTCCGGCTAATCTTTGCTTTCAAGTACAACACTCACTTAACCAATAAAGAATACAACACAGAAATGACAAAAATACATATTAAAAAATTATAAAAAATACTGTTAAGTATACGGTATTAACACTGCACTGGAATTTACAAAAAATATATAGTTGGCTAGCAGTGAAGAGAGGGAAGGAATGGGGCAATATAGTCAGAGATTTAAAATGTAAGTATACATATAAATATAGTGCATGAGGTACATGAGGTAGATGAGCAAAACAGTATTTATTGACTTTGTTCAGTGTAAGGGTGGGGGCTATTTCTGAGTGTATTTATGAGCATTTAACAGAGTGACTGCTTGGGGAAAGAAACTGTCTATGTGTCGGTTGGTTTTGGCAAACAGTGCCCTGCATCGCCTACCAGAGGGAAAGAGGTTGAACAGTTTGTGACCAAGCTGTGAGAGGCTTGCAGAGACATTTTTTGACCTTTTTCTGACCCTGGACCGGTCCTGGATAGAGGGACGGTCAGCTCTAATGATACTCTCTGTAGCCCTAATTGTCCATTACAGTCTGACCCTGTTCAGTTTGGTGGCTGACCCAAACCAGACAGTGATGGAGGTGCATATGACTGACTGGATGATGGCTAAGTAGAAAGTGATTAGCAGCTCCTTAGGCTGATTAAACTTCCTTAGCTGTCACAAAAAGTATAACCTCTACTGGGCCTTTTTCTAGACAGAGTCAATGTAGGGAGACCCTTTTAGGTCCTGTGAGATGGTTGATCCCAGGAACCTAAAGGAATCCACAGTGGACACTGTGTCATTCTGGATAGTGAGGTGGGGAGTGGGGGGACTTCTCCTAAAGTCCACTGTCATCTCCACAGTCGTCTTGGGGTTTAACTACAGGTGATTCTGACTGCATCACTGGACGAGCTGTTCTACCTCCTGTCTGTAAGCAGACTAATCACCATCCTGGATTAAACCAATGACAGTGGTGTTATCTGCAAACTTCAGGAGTTTTACAGACAAGTTCGTTGAGGTGCAGTCATTGGTGTAGAGGGAGAAGAGCAGCGAGGAGAGGACACACCCCTGTGGTACACCAGTGCTGATGGACTGGGTTTTGGATAAGATGCTCCCAAGTCTGATATGTTCCTGCCTGTCAATCAGGAAGCTGATGATCCACTGACAGGTGGTGGCAGGCACTGAGAACTGGCTGAGCTTTCGATGTAGGAGTTCAGGGATGATGGTGTTAAACGCTGAGCTAAAGGGTCCGGGCACACGTCCCTGGGGAGTCGAGGTGGTGCAGGGTATATTGCAGTCCCATATTGACAGCATCATCCGCAGACTTGTTTGCCCTTTAGACAAACTGCAGGGAGTCCTGTAAGGTTTATAATTACATAAATAAACACTAATATTGTCTCTAAAAGGATACTTTATAATTCTCCATTTCTGCCCTGTTTTGTTCTAGTCCATAATGGATCTGGCAGTTAACCTGCTCCCTTCAACAAAACAACACTGGTGTTTACATCCACCCCATACTATGTTACTTAATAACTTATAATTATTATTACTTTGTTAATATTTCTCTCATTGAGGTAAACGAGGGACATAAAGATTTTATTAGACATCTTGTCCTTTTTGCTGAGACTCCAACAGAGAGGGGCTGATTGATGTATAATGGATTATTGCATTAATTTGTACAGGTGTTCATATTATTGTGTACAGAGTCTTTAGGGGCACCAATCAAAATCCTCTGCTGGAGAGAGAATGCAGCATCTGCACTGACATTGGTGGCAGGGGACACCATAAATTACTGTTGTTTTAGTAACCACTAGATGGGACTAAGGGTCTGCATTCGCTGTCAGTGTAAACACACATTCAGTGACAAAAATATACTTTCAGTCTGTACAGATTACAAAGATTATGTCTCCCTTTTGTGCAATGACTGAAAATCTATATATATTAATGTATCTATTTATACAGTTTACCATTTAGTCCCTTGTTCATGTCATGAGGTGGGTGCAGCCAATCCCAGTCAACACTGCATGGCTGGACGGCTGTGTAAACATTGAACATGTAACTAGACCATCACAAGGATAACAGAAATGCATCTAGTACACCTAAATTGCATTATCTGTGAAACACATTACACTGGAGGACCCAGAGGCAATCCATATAGTTACAACCCTAACCCTAACCCTATGTAAACTTAAATGTTTTTTTATTAGTTGTTGCTATTTTGCTGATTTGCCGTGCATCTGCTTGCATGTGTGCTTCTTCGTCCCGTGTGTGTGTGTGTGTGTGTGTGTGTGTGTATCTGCTTAGCAAGTTATCTTACTTGCAGTTTACTGGTTGTTTTGTGTGCACAAGTCTTAGAGAACATAATGGGTGTTGATCCCACCTGTCTTGAGCTGGTCTTGGACAACAGGAAGGACAATGTGAGGAGAGTAGGTGTGGGACTGGGCGGTAAACACTGGCCAGCAACTTCTGTACTAATTCACATCCACATACATGGGTGGATAAACGACCAGGGGTAGAGACAGAGAGACTGTTGGCTTGTAGGAGGTCATCCAAAACTTTTAGCAGTGAGTTAAATATTGGCTTTATGGGAATTTCACTCTGTATTGTATAGTAGTATCACATAATAGTATTAAGATATTATTTATATATCATTTATTTAGATATCAAACAGTACTTTAATTAGATTTGTATAAAGTGTGCATTCTGGATTACATCCAGTTATTGAAACTAGTTTTATTCTGACCTTTCTGCTTTAATTAATTTTAACGATAAAGGTTGAACATTTGGGCTTGGCACTAAAACAAATATCTCACAAATAGATGGCTGTATTTGTGTGTGTGTGTGTGTGTGTGTGTGTGTCTGTGTGTGCGTGCGTGTGTGTGTGTGTGTCTGTGTGTGCGTGTGTGCGTGGGAGTGTGTGTCCTACTCTTTCAGTCTGTGTAAAGGCCGGGTCTTATCATTGCTCTCTCTCTTTTCTCTCTCTCTCTCTCTCTCTCTCTCTCTCTTAGTGTAATAAACCCTTGAGGCTGTGTTTCTGCATGCTGGCTGTCCATCTATCACCACCAAGCAATGCCAGGACCAATAGCTGCTTCTGAGGTGGAAAACAAGTGCATTTGATTATGGTTATAGGTGCAGTATATGGACTCTTTTGGATTCAATCAGTAAAACTTGCAATTTAATAAAATAAAAGTTGTATTGGTAAAGTGTATTTTCTGTTACTTTTCTCCTAAGTGAAGGACAAGATCCATTCCAAGGCTGAGGAGCTAAAAGAGTGAGAAGTGCACGTTGAAAGACAGCACCATGAGGACACATGGAGTCGCTGAATGAAAGTCCTTGTCTCTTTTCTAAGCCCACCTCTTTTGCCGTTCTCTCTGCTTCGAAACTCTGACGTCTAATGAAGGGTTTATGTGTGTCACTGTGACCTCACTGATACTCTGCTTTGCTATTTGAAGACATTTTACAAATTCAAGATGAAACAACTTAATTCATTTTCTAAATGAAGTGAAATGAAAGTTGTTGTCAGCTTTCCTAACACATGTATATACACATGATTACACACACAGGGACAACCCACCCATGCAGCCCACACACCAGCCCGTCTTCCCTTTGCAGTAAGCTGTTACTCATCATTGCTCAGTCTGCCAGTCTGGTCCACATAGGCTTCCAGGAATGCCTCAAATACACAGTGCCTCATACAGTAAAACCAATTTCACCAAAGTCTGTATTTGCAGCATTCAGTTAGACATCTGAAGTCACACGCTGCTAACACACTAAATCAGATTATAGTGCTTTTGCTTGTGGGATATACTGTATGTATTGATTTGGTCAGCATTCAAGAATTGAATTTAAGAACCTTAATATTGGCTACCTCAGCTCTCCTAAGAAGACGGGTGTATGATTTCCACTGTTTGCTCTTGCCTTGGTCGCCCTTGTAGAAAGAAGCTAAGGAAGGACCCAACCAGTCAGCCAGGGATTCCAAGTATTAAGTAGTTTTAAGCTTCTCTCTGTTGGCTAACTATGGTAAGCAGTGGAGCATTAGGATAGTGTTTACTTCTTACCTTCACACAATCTAGGTGGCTCTGCTGGTCATTTTGTCCCTTTTAAAATCTACTAATTAAACACTTTGGGTGTACCACGTTGTATATGTCTTAATGATAGCTACCAAAACTTGACATGAATGCACAAACAACTATTCTCACTGAAAATCAACACTTATCAATGCTGTTAAATTAGTGTGTAATGTTGTGTTTACACCGGCCGCGTAGATTTGTAGACATTCCGTCACGGAACGGAAATTTGAAAAGGAGAAAATACTGGCATTAGCATTGCTGTGAGAAGAGATAGTATTTCAACTTAGCATATTTCCTTAATATCTGATGACGCATTTGGGTCATTTTTGGATTTAATTCAGTAAATAGATTACATATTGGACCTTTAAAGCGTGTAAACATGTTATGGTAGAAATACAAAATACAAGTATAAACCTGACAATGCGCATCGCATATGGGACCTTTAAATAAGTGAGATTTAGAGGTGCTAGTAGGTGGATTTTATTTTTAAAGTGCCCAAAGGTTCATAAATGTATTTTGAGGTTGTACCAGAATAGGTTTACATGGTTTCATTTTCAAAAAACCCCATATTTTTGTTGTACTGCACATTGCTGCAGATCCTGTTTTCACCCTGTGTTTACGTCTCTGTTTTAACTACAGATAGTGAGACATCTCACTTCTTTAATATATTTTTGGGATTCGCACATGCGCAGTAGCTAGGTAAAGATAACATCAGCAAGCTATTGTTTTTCCAACTTTTCCAACATGGAAGTAGTTCTTTTGTAGCTAGTGCTAGCATGCTACGGATGGCCACGTCGTCTTGGCTAGTTAAGTAGAAAGCCGTGGAGATTTTGAACAGCTCGCTCAAGCAGAGGACATTCAGAAACCTGTATCTCACTCAAAACAGCATGGAAGTTTGTATGCGTGTGGAAGCACCAGAGACACAAAATACCACCTCAAACTGCCTGTCCTTTTAGACAGAGCCAGGCTAGCAGTTTCCCTCTGCTCTTTGTCTAAATTAACAGTCTCTTGATTGTATCTTTTAACTTAACTGACAAATGATTTTACCAAAATGTAATCTGAAGTTTTGTAATGATGAAAAGCATGCTCTCAAAGCAACACGCAGACTCCATCAAATGACAAAGCCTTGTTTTCCACCCTAATCCAGGTGATGCTCACTTCCTAATTGTTTAATTGAAGTGCTTATCTTCACAGAATTTGACCTCAGCTTGGTGTTTACTCTTGTGGATAAACCTTGCAGCATCACTGAGCTGCAGTGCTGGAGGCTGGCGGATTCACTACATGTGTCTTGGGGGCAATGGGGTGTTAATTCAGGCAGAAATTTGAAGATAATGCAGTGTATCTTCAATCACATCATGACAGGTCAAAGGTGTATCCTCCCCAATAAATGTGCAATTACAGGAGAAATTGTATTTTGTGGAGCCTGTTCCTCTAAATGTAAAATATAGCCTAGTATTAAACTCAGGCAAAGACACACACTTTTAACACAAACAATTAAATTATAGATACTGTTTGTGTTTGATATATAACTTCATGTGTTAAGCATCTATGTGAATTTTTGCAAATGACAGATGAGTACCACAGAGCAAGTATGACTGGTTGTGTGTTTGTGTGTGTGTGTGTATGTGTGTGTGTGTGTGTGTGTGTGTGTGAACCATTTGCAGTGCTTTAGCAGGGCATTGTAGCGTGCAGTGCAGGAGTGAGCAGATACGGCCCAGGCCAGTACAGCCCCAGTACCCTGGTAATCCCTCCATTTTCAGGAGCCCTGGCCCGTACTTGATGAGCTTGAGCAAGAAAAGGTTGCACTCTCTCATCTGTTTCTCTCTCTCTCTCTTTCTGTCTCCCTCTTTTTGCCTCTCACTCTTTTATTCCCCCTCTTTTTCTCATGCCCCCCCCTCCTCCCCGTCCCCTGGAGCCACTTTGCGAATGAATGGATACCAAGTGTTTACTCAGCAACTCTGCCTGTGACCTGTCCCTCCATATTTCTCTGGATTTCATCAAAAAGAGGAAGAGAACATCCAGCCCAACTACTATCCAAGACCACCAGAGACTTTTGGTGTACAGCTGACTGGAAATTGGGGGCCGCTCATCCCTACAATTGTGACTTCAAATGCACCTGTATTCAACTCATTTTGCATTTATGGAAACACACACAAATTCTATGATTAGCTTCTGTCACAAACACAACAGTTGTTTTGTCTTTTTTTTAATGCTTTCATTGACTTTTTGACACAATACACATTTACAGCAATGCAGTTTAAATCTCTCATAGAATTGAAAATGAAAAGTTTATTTCAAAGTGAAGGAGGAGGAAAACCTGCCTTGGCTTTACAAAACACTGTTCTAACTTACTAATAACTTAAATACTATAAGTTTGTTGTTTGGGTTACCAATTTCTACACATATTTTTTTAAATGACTGGTGAGACAGCAAGCCTGAGCTAATTGCAAAGTTGAAATATGTATAGGGATAAAATGTGCCTTTTTGATTTTTAAGATTAATACTTTTTATTTTTATTTAAACATACAAAACATACAATTTGCCACTTGAACATATCCCCCCCATCCTTTGTCATTACCACACACCCAGACAAACCCCAAGAAAAGACGACAGTAACCAAAACCATACAACAAAATAATAACAAAATAGACAATAACCCATAAGCAAAATAAACATATGTATAAATGACAACACCATGAGCCCATCATACATGTCTCTCTCCAGCACAATGTTTCTTAGGAGCTCAAATACTTTCCTCATTTTCTAATGCAGACATCAAATCTGGCAAACCATTTGTGTGACATCTTTTCAAACGCCGCCACCCTATCCATCTTACGGGCACCCCTTCATTCCTCTATCCTCTTAAAGTGCTCATATTATGCTTTTTTGGCTAACACACGTTATAATGCTCGCCTAGCTGCTAGCGTGGCACGCCCTCATACTCTGCTTCTGACTGGCTAGTAGTCCTTACCTAGTTACTGCACATGTGCATCTCCCATCAAAGATTGAATAGAAGTGAAATGCCTCACTCGGTAGCTTAAACAGAGAGCTCAACACACGGTGAAAAGAGGAGCTGCAGCAATGTAAAATGCAACAAAAATATGGTGTTTTTTTGAGAATACAATTATGAACCTGAAAATGAGCATAATATGAGCACATTAAAATAATCTGTCTGGCTATCATTAAACTAGTATAGACCCAGCTTCTTATGTGCCCGTCTATTCCGTTGGGGGTGGCAGTAGCTCAGTCCGTAGAGAGTTGGGAACCGGAGGGTCGCTGGTTCAAGTCCACATACGGACCAAAGTATGGTGGTGGATTGGTAGCTGGAGAGTTGCCAGTTCACCTCCTGGGTACTGCCAAGATGCTCTTGAGCAAGGCACCGAACCCCCAACTGCTTGGGGTGCCTTTCCATGGGCAGCCCCCTCACTCTGACATCTCTTCATTTAGTGCATGCATAACGTGGTTACTAAAGTAAAATACTTGGGCCACATTATCAGGGACGATTTTTGTGATGATGATGACATACAGCGGCAGTGCCGTAAACTATATGGACAAGCAAATACTCTGGCACGCAAATTTCATACTGTACTCCACTGTATACAGCTCATCTATGGTGCAGCTACAGTAAAGCAAAGATAAACAAGATAAAGGTGGCATACAATAATGCATTTAGAATTTTGATGAAGCGTCCAAGATGGACCAGTGCTAGCCATCTGTGTGTGAAATGTAATGTTCCCACCTTCCACGCTGTGCTGAGGAAGTTTATGTACAGATTTATATGCCGATTAACTGAGTCAAATAATACAATTTTAAATGCTATAACCAATCCTGCACTTAGTGATACCAGATATTCGTCCAAAATATGGAATCACTGGAACACGCACCTGTACCTGTTTTAATCATTGAGCATTGTAATTTGTAAATTTGTATGTATGTGTGTTTCTTTTGTGATATTTTTGGGGATCAGTTTCTGGAGGAAGTCCAATAGAAACGATGCATAATCTTAAACTGGATGGGACGCACCCTCATATCGTGTGACATAGTTATATATAGTTAAATATTCCTACAGATTCTGTCCCACTCCTCATCCTCCAGTGTAATGGTCCGATCCCTTTCCAATGTTTTTTTTGAGGGCTGACCAGGCTCCATCACCCAGGTTCTGCATAAGCATTGAACGATACCCTAAAGCCTGAGGATCTTTTCCATATTTCAACAACACCTTATCTAAACATTCTGGTGCATTCAGGCTGAAAAACTGGATCAAAAAATCCCCACTAACAGATGGCAAAGTTGCAAATATCTTAAAAAATTGAGACCTTGGGATTCCAAATTGCAGTACATCCTCAATGGATTTCAATATGCCATTGAGATACAGATCCCCCCCGTGTGACAATTCCCTTTCCCAACCAATCCCTCCAAAAAAGGTGAGATTACAGAACATTTGGATTTCACCAAATACTTGATCAGGTATTTAAATTTGGATTCAGTTCAAACAGCCAGGCCACTTTGGTCCAAACCATATTTAAGTAAGAGATTATCCCCCTCGGTCCTTGGCTGACAGAACGAGGACTATAACTTGTAAATGTCAATTTCTTTCTCCAAAATATAAACCAAGGTATCAGCAGGATTTCTGAGAATGTATCTTTATAAACAGTACATATTTTTGTTTGGGTGTATAGAGCAACAAAAAAAAAGTACAAATTGTTAAATGTTCTAGTATGCCAAAACAGCATATTTAGGCTAACTTGTTTTGGGCATTGTCTTAAATGATATTGATATTTTGGATTCTATGGCCAGGTTAACAGTATGATTCGGGCTACGATTACAAAAATGGAACTTCTGCCTCCAAGATAGTCAAAGAAAAATCAAATTGTTTGGAATCACAATACCTTCAGATACAATTCTTATCATCAATACCTGAAACAGCAGGGCCTCAGCTCCTGCCTAATGGAATCCTCCACCTTCGGACTGTCTGTAACCATGCTGTTGTTTATCCAATTAAAAAGTGCGTTGTAAGGCTTTCTCTTAGTAGTTGCATAAGAGGATAGCCAACCAGGCCCAGCAGTGAAATAGCTGAAATATGGCATTTTCAAACCTCTTTTATTTTAATGTATAGGTCTTAATGTTGTTGCCAATGTCGCAGATCAATTATTGTAATACAGGGTGGAGCTGAAGCAAGGTGTTACCTGTATACAAAAAAACATATTGGTAAATGGATGTACAGTTTCTGTGACAAGTGTATAGGGAGTGTAGAGGTGCAGAGAGGTATCCAGAGGCTCTGGTGGGGTGGTTGAGTGGTTTTGGGAGGAGAGGGGATTAGCAAGAGGCCGCAGGCCCCGAGGCAGAGGGCCCGTTTCCTGGCCTGAGCCCCTGTTTGTCCTGCCTGACCTGGCAGCTCTGGGGGCAGATCCTGCTTGGATACAGCCCCGCTCCCACGCCTGTCTGAAGCTGTTAGCCACTGGCTGTGAGTAGCTAGCTGGGCTTAGTGTTGTCTGAGCTGCGGCTGTGTCGGGAGGGGTCCTATCATCTGTGGGGGGGACGGGACGGTTTGCCAGCTACTTTGTGTTGGTGGGTCTAGGGTGACAAAGAAACAGGCATCCAGTAATGCAGTGGGTGGTTATGATTAATGACTTTGGTGGGATTATTGCCACCACCACATTTATTTATATCATGCACGTTAGACGGACAATTAGCTATGTTGTCTTAAATATTGTAAAGGGTATCAGTACAAATGGGTTAAAAGTTGAAGGAAAAACTATCATAAAGTTGTTTGACTAACATTATAACCATTCTTCCAAAATACATTCAGTGTTTTGTTGATGGTGGTGGAAACATTGTCAAACTACCTGGTCCAAACCAAAAAGTTAAGTTGAGATATGGCGATTGTGAAAGGCATTGTTAGATAATTCAATTCCATTTTTATACTTATCAACCAATTCAGTGACCCTGTAAGGCCACTCAGGTGTACCTTTAATTTGTTTCCCATCTGTACGACCCCCACCCAGTTTATTAAATGTTCATTTAGGATGATGACATGATCTGTCTGCCTTGCTGGGCTCATTCCAGACATCGTATCATTCACAACAGTTTGCAGCACCACTCCCCATGCTGTTAAAAGTGATGGCAGCAGGTCACCTCCCCTATCTTCCCTTTTGTAATTAACTTCAACTCTCTATTTGCCTAAATAATCAATTAGAAGCACCATCACACGCTTGTGTTTAAAGGGTGTTGTGTGCATGAACTGTGTTTTTACTTAAAGATCCATAAGATAACACTTATTCTCTCCGGCCGGGGGACTGTTTGATTATCACTCTCCAAAAATGAAAATGAAATAAGGGGATATTTACTTTTCTTCCCCAAAAGCTTTGATAGCTCAATTGGTTGTTTTCAGTGGCTTGTTATTATTTTTCAATTGGTGGATTGGCTGTTGGGTTTGGAGTAGCACAGAGTAGCTCTGTGAGTGTTGTTTCTGCCCTGGATATACACAGAGCTGTCAGAGAAAGCAGCTAGAGAACAGTGGACACAGAGAGAGATAGAAGGGGTCATCAGTAAATCTCGGTTAGTGCCTCAAACACTAATAATGTGGTGTTTGACAAAAACTTAGTGATTTGTCAAACACCACATTATTAATATATATATATATAACATAATATAGTAAACATAATATTCCCAAACAGTTACAAACAACACACTGGGACATAGGAACATGTCCCAGGGCCACAAAATCACAGAGAGGAAAAAAGGGAGGGAGACAAAACAACACATGCAGAAACAGACACACACAGACAGACACAAGACCAGGGACCAATCACACACACAAACAAAAGAAAAGGCTACAGCATTGACCTTAAGGACTCAGCCATGCTGTGCCAAGTCTCCAAAGTCTTCCCCGGGGCTCCACCCACACGAGCCAGTAGAGAGTTCCACGTATGTGACATCCAAAAAAGAAAGGATCCATGTACGAACAGATAAGTCACGAGGTGGCTTCCAACAGGTTGCAATCATTCTCTTAGCAACTGTAAGTCCAGCAAACACAGCAGGTTTTGAGCTTTAGAAAGCTGGAAGGCTGACAGGTCATTCAGAATCAAAACATTGATAGTAACAGGCACAGTAACATTAATCAAGGTGGACATTTTGGATGCAATATTGTTCCAGAACTGACCAACAGCAGAGCACTCCCAGAACATATGAAGAAATGTACCTTGAGCTTTAATTGGGCAGAACATGCATAAAGGGCTGTTAATTATTTCCATGTGGTGCATTTTCACTGGGGTGAGATATGTCCTATGTATGGAATTGTAGTAAATCTGCTGAGGATCTGGATTGCGTGATACATCTGGAATGTTAGACCATACATCATGCCAGTCAAGATCGACACTCAGGCTCAGGCAAGACATATCACTAAGTTATAGGCCTATGATCTAGGCTACCTAACTGGGCCATATCTTACCATGGATATTGAGCTGACAAAAGGCCTTTTCAAAATAAAGTATTTTTTAGTAGCTTAACTAAATCCTAAAATTCTTTTTTGAAAACTTCCATCTAGAACACTAATGATCCTAACAGTGTAACATGAAAACATACCTCAAACTCCATAACTGTGAGATCTTACATCAGAGTGAGAGGAATATTAAACGGTCCTTTTGGGGTTTGTCCTCCTGCCTCCATCAGTGACGTCATTCCTGCCTCGCTATATAAAACTGTCAACGCCTTCCTCTCACCTGGACTGACACACACCACCCCAAACACCAGGGCAGGACAGGGGCTATTTTTGGCCAGAGCAGGAGATCAGTAGGCTAAACTACGCACACAATTTCTTTCACGGGCATTTTCCCCAGCTGATCATTTCAACAAAAAAGAAGACCATCACATAGTTTTTTTTATGAATCTGGCAAATTATTCTTACTTCTCTGGCATGTGCAACATGACCGCTGAGACGCAGCACTCGCCTGCCGAGGCAAGTCCTATACAAGTCATGTCTCCGAATGTGAGCCTGGACTCGCCGATGGCTCCGCCGCCTCTGATGCTGCAGGCCCGGTCAAAGGACAATGTTTTGATCAAGTCTGAGCCCCGGGGAACCAGTCCAAACACGGAGGATGGAGCCGCTCTGGGGCAGACTGAGGAGCACCTGCCCACCGGGAGCCGCCGGAGGAAGAGGCCCGTCCAGAGGGGGAAACCTCCCTACAGCTACATCGCCCTCATCGCCATGGCCATTGCCAACTCTCCCGAGAGAAAGCTCACCCTGGGGGGAATTTATAAGTTCATCATGGAGCGTTTTCCTTTCTACAGGGAGAATTCGAAGAAGTGGCAAAACTCCATCCGCCACAACCTCACCCTCAACGACTGTTTTGTCAAGATCCCCCGGGAGCCCGGCAGACCGGGTAAAGGCAACTACTGGACTTTAGACCCCGCCGCTGAGGACATGTTTGACAACGGGAGCTTTCTGAGGAGGAGGAAAAGATTCAAGCGCACAGATGTGAGCACCTACCCCGGCTACATGCAAAGCTCCAGCGCGTTCACCCCAACCCCAATGGGCAGACCCTCGTACCCGAACACCCTGTATGCTGGGATAGGTTCCGGGTATGGCTCCCAGCTGACAGCCACATCCCCGCATCCGGCCATGCTGCATCACTACCAGACCTCCGCCGGGGCCGGCCAAGGACAGCCGCGCATGTTCAGCATCGACAACATCATCAACCAGCAAACAGTGCAGAGCGGCCAGGGGGGAGACCTTAACTCCCAGGCGCTGGGTTTGGGGCTGGGCCTGGGAGGAGGTGACCTGGGCACCATGACCTCCAGCTGCTCGGTCACTGGCACCGACCCGTCTGCGTGCTTCCAGACCCAGACTGGCAACCCCTCGGCGAACATGCTGAGCCGAAACAGCGGAAACCTCTCATCCAACCTGGCCGCCGGATACCCGTACTCCTCATCCTCGGCCTCTCCTCCGAACCTGCCCACCATGACCCAGTCCGGTTTCTCTCCGGGGAACTCTCAAGTGTACTGCTCCGGCAACCGGCTGTCCCTGCCGGCCTTGCGCCCGGGTTCGTGCGCCGAGCACACGGAGCAGCTGCTGGGCCTCTCCAGTCCAATGAACTCCTACAACAACACATACATGAGACAAGCCAACTTTGCGTCAGGATTAGAGCGGTATATGTAAGGCATTATTTGCAACAACAAAAAAATCCTAATTAATTATTGGCCACTAAATAGTCCCATGTTAGAGGATTATGCCCTCAATGAGTCCATAAGAGATCAATATAGCCTAGGTCTGGTATAATAACATAAAATACTATTATTGGGATATTAGAGCCTAATATAGAGCCTCTATTTCAAAATGTCCTAAGTGGCGTAATTGTGTCACTTATTAAAATAAGTTCCTGTAAGGATTTTGGTGATTTATATTAGCCAGGATCAGGCAAAGATGAGCCATGCAGTCTCGTGATAAAGCATTCCAATTTAAAAGCCATTTAGATCCGTTTGACACATTCCATGACTGTTTATTGTATTTTATTGTGCCACATTTCATTCATATTTCCTGTGTTTTAGATTTTACATGTGTTTGTTAGTATATTTGAATCCAAGTCTGCATTTTTTTATGTAAATAGTTTGTTGATGTATAAAAACTTTATTAAAAGAGTGTTATCATTGTTGACGACAGGTCGCCTGAAATAAATTCATTTTTACAGTAAAAATAAATGTGGTCTTTATTCTCGATAATTCTTTGTCAGTGAAAAACATTGTATTTTATCTTATATGGCTTTAGTGTAACTGCAGGCTACATGTAAGATATCTATCAATCAGTGAAACTGTTTTATTTATTAATTACAGTCAAAAGGATAACATGAGTGTCTTCATTAACAAAAATATTGTATCACATATTATTGTTATGTAAGGCTATTATTGTAATATTCAAGACAAAACCGGTTAAAAATGCTTCAAAAAGTAAGACTTGGGCCATGTTTACATTTCCTTTTAAAAAAAAACATATAGGCCTATTTTCTTCATCTTCCACCATGTAAACATATAATTTGCAGCATTAATTTGATTTAATTTAAAAGCCTAAATGATAAAAACAATAAGAACAAATGTAGTAGGCTACACATTAGACATAATGAATACATAAACAATAAGAATAAAAAGAAACAGATTACTCCTCATCGTCACATAATGAATGAAGTTGTTTAAAAAAATAAATAAAGAAGGAGAGCATGCTAAGGAATAACTAAACAAATATATTGACTGAACTAGTCATAACCACTCAAAGTGTGCTAATAAAGCACATTTCTTTTTTATTCAGCGACATGCATACAGGCCTTATAGTCAAAACAGAACTGAAAAGACTTTTACAGTTTGGTCCAGAGTCTCTGCATCTTCAACAACTCTAGAGAAATAGTCATCACAATTTCACCTGCAGGTTGTTTTTTCTCATAATGAAGTCCTTTATCTTTAATTCCATGTAATAATATTAATCAATTTAATGCAAATGCTTTATTTGTATAAACTTGATTTCAGACCCAGGGGGTCCATATCACAATAAGAACATACACAAACACAGAAATACAAAAAAACAAAAAAACAAAGCCTTCCACAATGTTCAGTGTCTAATATACAGACATGTTCGCCAATGGTTCCACAGTCTGGAAGAGAATCTGACAGAACTGCGTACAGGTTTAGCCAAAACAGTGATTATGTCATTTTCTGACTCAGATACCCTACACATAAATCTCTACATCAGGTTACATAAAACAGCAGAGCAGGTAGGTACCCCAACGCTGACAAACATATGGCTTACACTGGAGTTTCTTGGAGCATTATTGTTAGATGTGATGTTTATCTGTCAGTTTTATGTTACAAACTATATTTTTTGATTTAAGGGTGTGGATGCACATGCAAGATATACCCTTTTTATTCCTTTTTCAAGATTTTGAAAAATAACACAACCACTCATTGTTCACTCATCATCAACAATATCAACAACTAGTTGTTTTTCCGATTTTAATTAGCATTTTAATTAGTTTTCTTTGTTGAAAAATGTAACCAATTTATCAGAATTTGAAAAAAAGTGCTTCCCAAGTCATCTAAGGTCATATAGAAATGTAGAAATAGAGTGGAATAGTTGGTGTTGGCGACAGAAAAGTTATTTATGGTCAACTGGGACAATTTTCAGAATGGAAAGATAGATAGATAGATAGATAGATAGATAGATAGATAGATAGATAGATAGATAGATAGATAGATAGATAGATAGATAGATAGATAGATAGATAAAACAATATATGTTTATTCAATCTATAATACAAAAACATCAGCTCTGAGTTTATTTTTGCTTAGGGTATGGATGCTTAAAGCTATCAATTATGGCTACATTCATTTGTCTGTGTGATACTTCCTGTTCTGATACACCGTATCTAAACTGCACTCAAATTATTGATGTATCAAAGGGGCAGATGTACACAATTTCTGTAAAGGCCAATATTACAATTAGTACCAATTTTAGGATTGTAATATGTTCAACCTCCTATAGTCTGCTATACTGTTCCTCCTGCTGCAGTAAACCCAGCACATAGTTGCTCTCAGGGCCACCTGGTGGGTCGATCTGACCATACACATGGTCAAACATATGGAATGAAGCAGGGAGAACGTGTAAGTCCAAACTACACTGGTTGTTTGGTTTGATGAATGGGATGGCATCTTAAATTCCTAACAGCCAGCCCCATCGCCTTAATAATCTACATCCACATAGTACAGGCCCTGGGAGCATTACTGATATTTCAAGACAGTTTGTCAGCATAGTCCAATTCAAAGAGCAGGCCTGCTCACAACCTTATTACTTGTGTGTTACACAACAACTGTTTGTTCAGTCTGAATGAACAAACAGAACGGAAGGAATCAAACAGGTTCAGAGATTGCACCACTAGGTGGAAGCAAAAGCCAGATGTTCAGCATGTGGAATCGTTTTCCCTCTTCATCAAGGATTTCTTTGTGTTTGTTGTGATTATGATTTATCTGCTCATCAGTCAACAACGAAACCACTCGTAAAGTAAGCAGATAATAATTCCCTGTGTTCCAAATGCTGATGAAAGTGTTTTTAGACTATTTAACATTGATACAAAGAGGCAGTGTGCACAGTATTTGAGATATCATTGAGACGCTGATGAAAGTTTGGTCCTACATCAGCTTTTTGTTTCTCATGCAGAATTTCTTTTTTTATTTTAATGACAATCCAGTCACCAAGAATTATGAGGGGCTGGCTTCACAACTAGACATTATTATTTACATTTTACTTACTGTGTTGGAAATATCTCTCCGTGATGTCATATCTGAAAGACAAGCATGCATACAGCACTTTTAAAAAGTAAGTTTTCTCCCAGCAACTCAAGACATCCAGCTGCTCCTGTGTAGATTATATATCCATTCTTGGCTTCACATACTGTATGTCAGGAGTTTTTGCTCCAGTCGTCACTTGTTGCCTTTCAGATTTTAGTTTCAGATGATGTCATTTACTATAGTAAATGAGGCTCAAATCTGAAATGTGACACTGTTTTAATTCAATACGCAGTTCAGTCTGCTCCCTTCAGTGGTGGAATGTAACTGATATACTCAAGCAGTCCAAATTTGAGGTACCCTGGTACTTGAGTCTTGTTTTTTCATGCCACTTTCTACTTCTACTCCATTAAATATTCCCCAGAGAAATATTGTACTTTATACTCCACTACAATATTTTCCAAAAGATTTTGCACAAAGTTTTGCACAAAAAACACATGAGTTCATAAAATATGTTTTGCTTTGAAAGTAAACTATCCAACAGTTTATACAAGTACAGCTGAAACAATCAATTAGTTGATTGACAAAAAACAAAACATTTATCTATTTGTCTATGTATCTATTTTGATAATTGTTGCTTGGCAAAAATGTGAGGACTTGTTGCGTTCCCTTTGAATAATTTAAGATACCTTTGTTAAACCATTACAAGCAATCAATCGATTAATGGAAAAAATAATCAGCAGATGAATCTTTAATAAAAATAATCATTAGCTGCAGTACGATACAAAATAGTTCAAATGAGCTCCACCAAACAGTAAACTCCTGCTTTTACATTAATGCATGAGTATTAATATTCTAATGATGGGGACATTTGTCTGTGTTGAGGATACTTTAACTTTTTATACTTTAAGTACATTTTCCTGATTATATACTTATTTTTACTCAAGCAACATTGTGAATACAGGCTTTTACTTGTATCAGAGTATTTGTGCAGTGTGGTATTAGTACTTTTACTTAAGTGAAGGATCTGAGTACTTCCTCAACCACTTGAAGTCAAGTAGACAATTATTGGGCAGTTTGGTTCATTAAACCTTATCCTGTTGTAATAATGCTGAACTCAAAATCTGTCTGACAGCCAAATGCAAATATCCTCAAGCATTGTAATGAAGGCTACATGAATACACACGATTAGTCCTACTTTGTACTCTGTTTTTTAATTAAGACACTATTTCCATTTCACATGGGGCTACTGCATGCATTAACAAATAACTGCTAGTTGACTTCGCACCTCTCTCAAAATAGGCTCAGATCTCGACAGCCTTCAGTTTGTCACTGGCGTTTCCTCGACAGCCATTCGTGTTAGAATGTTGTTATGACTTTTAGCAACAGCAGAGGGCGCTTCAACCCCACAAACTGTAATGATGAGAACCCTCTCCACTCGGATCGGTAGAACGACCAACCCACTGAACTTCAGGAAACGTGAAGAACCTGAAATATACAGCGCACGTCTTGTATTAAAGGTAGCCTAACTAATTCGATCAAATCGATCAAATCATACATTTTCGGCCAAATGTCATACCAAAATGAATGTTGTGCAGGTACGCTGTGGAAGCCATGTAAAAGGAGCTGTAGATAAAAGGAGGCCTGCACTTTTACAAATTCTTACACAAAATATGTGTATGTATTTTTTGTAATCTGTTATTTTTTGAGATTAGATCTTTCCAATGCAGTAGGCTATAAACCAATACGTAAATAGACAGACACATATGACAGGCACGGGTTGTGGAAGGCAGTGTGAGAGGTCAAATAAATAAATAAATAAAATGTGGACAGTGTTTTCATCCCATGGCTCCAAAAAACGGTGAATCCAATAGAAATGATATATATATATTTTTTTTTTTTTTTTGTGACGGGCAGGTCAGACGATAAGACACACGGCCCAGTCAGGGCGAACTGTAGATGATATCTGTAGATGATATTTAACAAGCTGCATGCTTGACCTGCACTTGATTCCCATGGAACAGTCTTTTCTTTCAATAAGGAACATTAATGCAGACTTACAAAAGCAAAACAAACAATAGGCTATACGGATATATTGTAGTCGAGATGAGTTGTTACCTGATGAGGCCGAAAATATATGACAATCTGCTGTTAGTCCTCTAAGATGAATAGGGTGCTGATATAAATGCATTACAATAACTGGGTGCTTCTGCAGCGTAATGAACCGGAACGTCCGCCCTGCACACATAACAGACACACTACACATTGTCATCTGCTGCTGGCCTTTCACTGCTGACGAGGACGAACTGGAGCAGGTTGCAGCTGACTGTGCCCCTGTGTACCTCCTGTGTGAATTATGCAGAAAATGCAGATGGATAGTGTTGTGACTTCTTGACAAGGAAAACACAAAACCCGTGAGAAGTGATCAGGGAATTAGGCGACCGGCCAAAACCTTTGAGGGGGGATTCAATACGGCCCAAATCAGCCGATTTATAAGGGGACAGCTGTTTATTTAACACCGTCAATACAAACTGATGTAACAGATCAAAAGTCTCAGGTCAGACCAAAAATATAAAATAATAATTTGAATGTCAAGGGAATATAATGGTAATAGACCTAAAGTGACATCTTAATATTTATTATCAAAGTATTTTTTATTTGTCAGAATACAGGCGCAAATTGTAGCCTGTCATTTTTGAATTTAACAAATTGCCTTTTAAAAGGAACAGAAATCCAATTGACTAATGTTAATAAAATAAATACTATATATATAATATATTTAATAAATATAGACGAATGTAGCCTACCATTGACTATTTGCATACGGACGTTTACATGTAGGCCAATCTGCACGTTACACGATTTACTTTTAGGATTTACCCTTCCCCTTATTACTCATTATCTTTTTCTTTGATGACCATTCTGAGCTTTAATATTTTATAGACATTTGTACAACTTGGCTACTTTTAACCATAGTATAATTAGAGATTTGTTTTGATAAAAAAATGCATTTTGATTATTGTCCAATTATGAATATATGCGCTTTGCTTGTGTTTGTAGACTATTTTATAATGATTGTAATCATCATAGAAACACATCTTCCTCCTCTCGCCTTACACTGCAAAACTGTCCATTTAATTCCCTTTAACCATTCAGAAATAAAATCGCATGCTGAATGATTTAAGAAGACATTTCGTAGTTTTCAGCATTTTTTAATCCATATTAATTTTCCCCTAATAAATTGTCAATATAGTAGGCCTATTGATAGTGCAGAGAATGATGGAGAACTCCAAATAGGCTATACTAGCTAAATGAAAATATTTAAGTATTAAAATAAGTATATATGTTTATTGTAACCACTGATATTACCCTCATAAAAGCTATTACATGTTATCGTTAGTTCTTTGTTTTTGTTTTTAACGTTATATGTTTTTAAGATTAAAGAGCAGATCCAAATTGGCTTGTAATTTCGTCCAGTTCCTGGTAACAGTGACTCAAATACCACGTGACCAGCGTGTTTCTATAAATACCTTTTGAGGAGGATAGTGTGACAGTCTGGCTGGATACCTACCCAACCCTGCGCGCAAAAAGATATTTTGGAAAGATACTTGGATATCCAAAAAATGAGCTACAGCATAAACTGATCACAGACGGAAACAATCGCATCTCAAGAAAACACAAATCCAGATTGGCGCAAGATCGATCACCTTTGACAGCTTTTTTAACGCCTGAAAACCGGACGTTTTCTGCTCGATGACAACCTCGCACGGCCCTGCTTGACCCGCCTCAGACGACCAGGACTCGCCAAATCCACAGGTCAAATAGTTATTTATCTTTTCAATAGATTCTAGCTATGTGTGCATTCAGTAGTTGGAGATAAAGCTGCAGCAAAGTCTGGTGTGGTTGTGAGGGGGAGAGGGAGAGTGTGTGCGCGCTCTCGCTCAGTAGCCTTACCGGACTAGAAGAGGAGGAACTCTGGGAGAGAGGGGGAAGAGAAGCGGCGTCTCCGAGGATGACTTTAGGGACGGATATGTCCGACAGCTCTGCATTGTCCGAAGATGTGGACATCGATGTGGTTGGGGGTGACATTTCCGTTGGAAAGGATGGGAAGTACATTCACCACGACTTTAACTTGGACAATGACTCGGACGATAATTACTCCCAGAACGCGGCCGAGAGGGTTTCCTCTCCCGGGCTCAGCAGCTCCGACTGCCCGTCAGACCAGATAGGGTCCACCGCAGAGGTCGGGACCGTGATAGGGGAGAAATCCAGAAAAAATGCTCTTGTGAAGCCACCGTACTCTTACATCGCTCTGATCACCATGTCCATCCTGCAGAGCCCCAAGAAACGTCTCACTCTCAGTGAGATTTGCGAGTTCATCAGCAACAGATTCCCTTACTACCGGGAGAAATTCCCCGCGTGGCAAAACTCTATTCGCCACAATCTTTCCTTAAACGACTGTTTCGTGAAAATCCCACGAGAGCCTGGGAACCCCGGAAAGGGCAACTACTGGACCCTCGACCCGGATTCCGCAGACATGTTCGACAACGGGAGCTTCTTGCGCAGGAGGAAGCGCTTCAAGAGGCACCAAACTAATGAAATCCTCAGGGAGTCTGGTGGCTTTCTACCCGGGTTTGGATACGGCCCGTATGGATACAACTATGGACTTCAGCTGCAGAACTTCCACGCAGCCCACAACCCGTATCACCCACACCACACAGGTGGTTCATTCCCATTCCCTAACGCCCCTTGCACCTTGCCCTCATCAGCCTCCATATTTCCTGCGCCGCACCACCTTCCCTCCCTTTTAGGGGCCGATTTACGAAAGCCCTTTTACCCTCAACTAAGCCCGTCTCTGCCGCCTCTCAAGACGGACTCCAGCACCCCGAGTCGGCCTTCGTTCTCCATTGACAATATCATTGGTGCGGCCAACTCCACCGCTTCTTCCTACAGCGCGCAGCCGGGCAGCCAGGCTCAGATCCTGGCAATATTGACCCCAGCACTGGCCTCTGCTTCCAATCATATGAACCTATCACAGGAAGGCATATTACAACCAGGGCCACAGGGCCAGACTTTTTCTAGCAAAACCCCGAATATAAACACTTGTCCTTTCTAAAAAAAAAAAAAAAAAAAAGGAAAGATTAAAAAAAGAAAGAAGGCGAGAAAAAAAATCTTTTATTAAAAAAGCCAATTGTGGCGTCGTCCTATGTGAAGGTAGGCTGTGCATTCTTGGCGAACTAAGAGTGTTTTGGCTCTCCAGATTCCCTAACAATGTAAGAGGAGACAAAGGTTTATTTATGGTTTGTAAATATGTGTATAGAATATTGAGAGACAGAAGCAAGAGAAACTCGTAGAAGGATCTTTTAAAAACAATGCTGACCTGCAATCTGGCATGTGGCCTCCATTTCTCAATGGGAGAAAAAGGTCCTTACTTTAGGCTACTTAAGTTAAAATGTGTCACCCATGGCTACGGGGAGGTTTTCCGACTTTTTAAAATATAATTACAAATTTTATTATGATTTTTTATTGTTTTTATTTTGTGTATCGTGAGATAATGGCACTGTTGTTGTTGAAATAGGGACAGACGGCAAACTCAGGTTTTACTTAGAAAGCACATGGAGACAAAGGGGGGCTTGTGACACAAAAATAACCATTTCCCACTATCACCCCTTCCTCTACATGGTGACTTGTGACAATATCATTTCACATCCTTGGTGGACCCGTAGCTCTGCTATGTGGCTTTGGTATAAAAGAGCGCATTACCTCTCTCAACCTTTTAATTGTTGTTCGTTCCTATCTATTTCACAATTTACTCTGTAGAAACATACAGTATGTCATGTGTTGCCAATAGAGAGAGACACCTAAATGTTCATAGGTCATTTTTTGTTGTTGTAATGACAAGAATAATAAATGTTTGTGAATTTGAAAAAAAACAAAAACAAATCGTTAATTTCTTTTATTGCATGGAAAGTTGATGCGTCAACGTTTACAAAAGAAGGGTCTATAAAATAAGCTAATTAAATGAGTTTAATTAAATTAAATGTATATGATGCTTTTGCACCAAAACAAAATGTAACTTACAAATGAAAGTCCAACGTTTTCTTTCTTCTGATTTTCAAATTTAGTTTTATTTGTTTCCTTTTATTAGGCTATTATTATGTGTTTTAAGTCAGCAAAAGAAGATTTTAATAATTCATTTTTAGGCTATGTTTATTTATTTGTTCATTTAGGTGACATTTTATATGCTTTCTTGTTCTGATCATTCAGTTTCTAAATATAGCCAAATTAATTCATGTGTAGACACTCATCAATGACAACATAGACCAGTTTCATAGTAATGCAGTTGATTAAGACTCGTTCTACGTGTGACAAACGCACGCATTTCAGTTAAAATATTTCAAACGCGACTTGATGTGTATAACAGTCATGAATACCACGCAACAGTGGGCGAGTCTTCCTCTTGTGTGGCTCCTGCTCGCTTGTAAAAGACCATTTTCTAGCAAGTTACAAAGGCCCTAAATGAATGGGGACGTTAGCAGGCCTCGGCGGTCTGTAATTGAAAGTGAACAAGGATATACCCACGGTCTTTTGGGCTTTCGTTGCTAATTTGTAGCAGCATTTTTCATCAGGCTGCTAATCCACCATAATGCGGCTTTTTGGCCGTTTGTTGATGTTGTCAGTGTGGACCCCTGGCCCAAGGGAGTGAATGTGCGCCCAGCGAGCGGTCCCCTGTGAGACCAGCCACACACATTTAGACCCTGAAAAGCAATCTTCTCTAAAGGCCCTCGGTCTGCTCCGCTTTCATGTCATCCGTGTTGTCTCGGAATACATATAGAAAAGAAGCAGTGGGACTTGTCCGGCTACAGAAAACAGGCCTATTGGTCTTTTTCAGAGTTATTGGAGCACATGTTTCCAGAGAAGGGGGTGTTAAGCCTCTTTTATTTACCAAATCTGTGTGCAAATGGTTAAATTAGTTTGTGGGTGTTTTGACAGATGATTATTAGGGATGATGGGTGGGAGGGCTGACTCCTATGTTTTCCCTCAGCACAGCTCACTGAAAGTCTTTCAAACGAAAACCAACACATACTTTCTTTATCCAGACCCAGCCTTTATGTTCTTCCCTTTTCTCTCTCTCTCTCTCCCTCTATTGGTGCAAATTGGACAATTGATAAATATCGTAGAAGGATTTGGGAAATATATTTTTTATTTGTATCCGTGATGCTAATTGCTATCGCTGCATATAACATTTGCAGAGTAAATGAGGTGGAAAAAAAACATTAGCAGGCTATTGAAGTTTTCTGTGCACACTCGCTCTGACAGGGAGTCATTACGCACCACATCAGTCCATTAAAATCCACATGAAGCGTTTGCAGAGGTGGTTAAAAACCATTTAAATAACGGTAGGAACGAAAACTAGGCCAATAAAAAAAACACGGGACACAAAGCGTAAGGCGCGCGCGCGCGCACACACACAGACACACACACACACACGCACGCACGCACACGCACTCTGGATCTGCCATGAAGAATGCTCGGGCTTTGAAAATGGACGATTTGAGACTGAACTAATTTTATTTCTACGGATTTCAGCTCGAATGCGCACCAACACTGTCCATCTCCTCTGTAAGATTGCAGGCTTTTGACCAGAATAGACCAAGAACTTGCTCTTCCTCGAATTACCATAAACACTGAACACATTAGACATCCTGAGCCCATTTTTTAGCGCCTTTTCATTTTTCATGTACTGTAAGTCCTAATTGGATCTCCTCGCCATTGACACATTGATACCCGCAAGGAAACGCGGAGAGATCCTCTTTTCCTTGCGGGGTGTCATTTAAGGACCACCCACAGTTTCAGTGCGTCTTTATTTAGGCACCACGACGTCCGTCATTTTTCGTGAAGTTTTCTCAAACGAAATAAGGGGTGAGTGATATGTGAAGTGACAGCCAAATGACTCAACAGTCACCAAAACACATTTGAACATTTCAAGGCAATTCCCATCTTTGTCTAACCGCTCCCATATGCCCTATTGGGCGTATAAACAGACTTACACCAGTATTTCGTGCTGTTATGATTTATTTATAGACTTAGATGTCAACAGAAATTTAGATTCATCTCTTCTTCAAAATATTTGCTCCTTCTAGTATACGCGGGGAAAGTGCCATGAAATGAACAGTAGGCCTATGCCTACAGACCGTATTATTACGCTATTATCATTATTATCATCATCATCATCAAATTTTCATTAGAGTTTCATGTTAAACAGCGCGTGACAGCAGGGGATTACATGAAATCGTTTTTGCTTAAATCTTGCCCTGCCTTGCCAATAATGTTGTGTCCCTGATCGATGTATTATGCATTTCTGCGTCTTGAAGGACACGAGGACACAGGCTGTGCTGACAGTGTGTGTGTGTGTGTGTGTGTGTGTGTGTGTGTGTGTTTGTAATAGAGATGTCAGGCCTCAAAGTTACGCTCGTCAATTGAAACTGTTGAAAGCCATTCTTCGCCTACTGTAGCTATAATATACAGTATAATAAAAATATAACGCAGCTCTACCAAGCTTGATGTTGGCTACCTATAAGAAACACGTTGGTCTATGCTTTAATTTAATTAATAACGACATTGTGTGAAGGTCTGCATCATTGACCTAGGGCGAAAAAAAATAGACACAGACCTATTGAAGATCTTTTGAGGGTTTAGTCCCCTGAAACTAGTCATAGCCCCTAATAATTAAATCTGCCTGTTAATTTGTTAATTAATTTATTATGCAAAAACAAGATGTTAAAATCAAAACGCTGAAATAGCAGGTGGTGCTAGTAACAAAAGAGCTGTACAACATTGTTAGGCCTATTGTTTATATCTGTTCATCAGTTAAAAGGGACAAAAGCAGTTTTTAGATTTTGAAATTCGACTAGTTTCATCCGAGTCCCCTGAACTTTGCTGCACTAAATAAAGGAACCCAGAATAGAGACACACACAGGCCGTCTCTGTTCAATCTGTTCCATTGGATACTGCTGGCTTCAAACTAAGGAGTGTACTAATAACGAAAACAAACCACTCACATTTTATTTTTAACACACACACACACACACACTTTGGAGACAGATATTGGGGACAGCACGTCTGACGCTCCCCCCATAAACCAGCAACGTTTCGAGCCTAAGGGTAGAGTTTTCTTACTTTTTTAATACTTTATCAACCCCCCCCCAACAGAGGAATGTTGGCCCTGTCCGCGGCTCCCCGGCCTGGAGGAGAGGCGAGCCGCGGCTCTAGCTGCACCGCCGCTATAAATCACAGCCTCCCCTCGCTGCTCCCAGTCTCCCTCCAGCCTCCTTGTTTTTGCAACAGACAGAGGAATCCTTCGCTTAATTAATTTAGAATGTGTAAATAAAGCGAGGACAGTGAACTCGCCATCATCTCTGGAAACACAATATTAACTTTGGAAGATCTTCGCCCAGCCGACTCTGACACACTAAACGAACACCTGCTGCAGGAAAAAAAGGGGGGAAGACACACACACACACACACACACACACACACACACAGACAAACATACAGACAGACAGACACACACACACACACACACACACACACACAGACAAACACACAGACAGACAGACACACACACACACACACATACACAATCACGCACACGTACGCACGCACGCGCGCACACACACACACACACACACACACACACACACAGACAGACAGACACACACAGACACACACACACACACACATACACACACGCGCACGCACACACTTAATATTTAGCCTTCTACAACCTTGGTTTCACATTTATTGTTTTAAGTTTTTGATCAGATAATGCAATGACATGACAATGACAACATTTTAGCACGTTTTAGACTCTGAGTGTCCACACAAGTTGCGCGAGATGATTACAGTAAAATAAGACAGCAAGGGCACCCAGATAGTTCAGTTGGTAGAGATGGGTGCCCATATGTAGAGGTTTACTCCTCGGCGCAGCGGGCCCGGGTTCGACTCCGACCAGCGGCCCTTTGCTGCATGTCATCCCCCCCTCTCTCCCCTTTCATACCTACAGCTGTCCTGTCAATTAAAGGCCTAAACATGCCCAAAAAATAAGAGAGCAAATTACGCGCATGTGCCAGGATTAAACAAAAGGCATAATAGGCTATACAAACGTATACACACATACTTACACACACAAACGAGGCATGTCTTGATCCATTAACCGTGAACAAATGCCAGGAGAGTTAACAGACAAACTGGCGTGCACAGCCACACGCACAATTAAAACTGATGAGATCCTGAAACAACAATAACGCGTGCACGATGTGACCGTTTAGCAGGGGCGTATAGAGAATAGGAGAAAATATAGGGATTTTCCCCCTTCATCTCAGCTGCCATCAGATTTATCACCTGCTGGAATGGCATTGTTTACTTTGGGCTTCTCTAAGTAGTTATTATTTGCATATTGGCCAAGGAGTTTGATTCCATTTCTGATAGGATTTCCATCTTTTAGCCTACATCAGCTGCAGGAGTAACCCCCCTGTAGCTGCAGGAGTAACCCCCCTGTAGCTGCAGGAGTAACCCCCCTGTGTGCCTTTCAACGTCCTCTGGTGTTCCTCGGGCCTCATTTTGGGTAACATAAGCCTTCTCCATCAACTCCTCTCCTCGGCTGGGCTTTACTGGGTCGCACTAAAGGGAAAGCGAATGAGAAGCACTTTTATCGCTTTGATAGAGAGGCGCAGCTGCTGCTGGCCGCGCGCACACACAAGCAGCGGTGTCATGCGGGCGTTTATACTGGCTTCTTCTTCCATTTGACCTTTGATGCCAACGCATTAAACTCACAGCTAGGACTCACTGCGACTGATGGCAGCGGTCCGACCCATTTATTATACCCCATGATTACTGATTTATGTTTTAAACGTTTTTCCCCGTGTCTTTTTCTTTTATGCACCATGCAGAGACATTGTTAGCCTACATTTTCTTCCCACAGGCCAAACAACGACAGTCATTGAATCGCAGTATTGCTATTAGCTTTAATAACTAATTAAAATAAAATCAAAAGCTTAAATAAACAGCATGCTAGCCTACTGCACACTTTCTTCTAATTAAGACATTTGAGCCTCTAATTTGACTAATTAATATGCCAATAGTACCAGAGGACAAATATTGTCTTTTACTTAATTTTGTTGGAAACACAAATGTTGCACTCAAAAGTGGTTTCAGTGTAATCACCATGAAACACGGATTTCAATGTGTCTGCTTTCTTAACTACCATACGCATCGGTATCCCATCCTCCTCATGAGTTTTAACAGTGTAATGGTTACAGCCTAGGACGGTGAGGTAAATCAAAAAAGTTTAACAAGTTAGCTCAGGGTGAGATATAAGAAATACCGAGGACACGGCAGCCTCAAGGTGAAAATGAAACTTTGTTGATCTAATCCTTTTCAGCGTGAAAGTGTGTTTTTGAAAAGTATAGGGGGAAAACCTCGCGATAAAATTGACGTTTACCATCCAGAGTGAAATGCGATCAGGCTGAGGTCGTGGGGCCAAACTTTTTAAGACTAATGTTTATTTAGAGAAGTGAGCGCTGTCTATGGGACTCCCCGTTCTCCCAGAATCCTTCACTAATGTCTTTACCAGGCCCGAGCAGACCACCAGCAAGACTGCATGCAGTGCAAGATAAAGCCACCAGCTAACCCACCATTTAAACCAGGCAGAATATTAGCAAGTGGATGGAACAAAGTTTACCCTCATTCTGGATGAGATGCCTTTTTAATAAAACATATAATGCAAAGTAAAATGTTGACCTGACCAGATTTAACAAAACAAAAATATGTCACTTATTTTGTCCACTTGCAGCTAAATTATTTTCTGATATGATATTTAGCTTTATTTCTGGTTGTCTGCTTGGTCTGTGAGCTAGACAAGTATGTTACTGGAATAATAGTATTATCTTTAAAAATGATATATTTCATCTTTAGAGTCCTAAGCTACTATGTAGTGTATTGACATCAAAAAGATATTTTTAGGCTACACATCTTTAATTCAAAAATATCTCCTAATAAACTTGCCAAATAAGCAAAATACAATAGGACAAAGTGACATTATCTCACCCATCATTTTGATTAATTTAAAGAAAAAGTTCCATTATAAAGTGTAAAAATGGACATATTTACAGCACAGTCCCTGGAGAGCAGCAGCAGCGTGTTTTCTTACAGTTTGTACAATTGAATTAGATACGGTGGGGAATCTGACCTCTTGCCAGACCTGCATATTTTTCACCCCTCAGGTTTTAGTGTTCTTTTGGTATTTTTGTTTTCTCAGCTGGAACTGGACTTGTCCGTGCCGTCCATTTCTATCTTTACCATCTCTCCTCTCTAACCCTTCAGAAGGCCCCCCCCCAACACCTCACTTTCTCTTCCTCCGGGCAGCTAACACCCCGCCACCAACGTTGATCTGAGCTGCAGACTGGACAAGGCTGCAACACAGGCAGCTCTGCAGACCACAGGCATGCCCACTGAGCACACAGAATACCCAGAGGAAAGCACATGTGTACACAAAGGAAAGTGTGTAGGCCCAGGACCTTCTGTCAAGTGATCACACTGCAACTTTGTTTCTTTATGAATATTTTCTCAGAGATTTATGAGAAGTATAATTTTGGTGCTTGTAGACATGATTTTCCATATAGACCAAGAGAAGTGGTCCTATGCTTCAAAATGACATTGTTTTTAAGGATAACAAACACTGGCTAATGACTTGTTTAAATTCATTTCAGTTCATCATGTAATTGTCACTGCTAATTTTTTCTTTGCCATTCAAACATAAGGTGCTTCATAAAAAAAAAAATTGTTTGGCTTGACATTGTATAATGATAGTTATTTTGCTCAAACTTGGTTAGTGCTGGAATATGAAGATAGTCAGTCTTCAAGATGGCCGCCTTTTTCACTGCAAGTTATTGACCAAAAGTGCCTGTACAATTGCACACAATATAGGCCCATATGATTCTTCAGAACATAAGAGCCCTGAGGAGCCACAACAGCAGTTAAAGAGTCAGCAGCATCACATCCTGCAAGCAGCCACTTCACTGGAGAGGCAGAGTGTACAGGAAGAGTCGAGGGACGGATGGAAAAACAGGATGGATAAAGAGAGATCAAGAACATACTATGGTATAACTATCTTCTTATATTTATTCTCTGTATGGCTGATATTGGTGTACAAAGGTTGCATAATTTATTCTCTTCATGTGCAATGAAAGACAATCAGCTTTTATGTAGTTAAAGTGTTACCAAAATGTGCAGGTAAACAAAACATAATAGAGTTTAAATGAAAATAACACACACACGCGTACACACAGACACGTTTTTACATCTGTGATTAAATTTGTGTGCGAGTCTATGTGCGAGTGCACAGAACGCCCAGGTTCAAAGGCAAGGTGACTGGAAAGGCCAAAGATGATAAGGCCACTCTGTGGCTCCTTATAGAGGAGAAATGTCACACATAAAGAAAGGAAAGCAGAGCAGAGAAACAATTGCCTCCACAGCGAGAGGCTGATGCTGGGGTGAAGTAGCCTGACATTGCACTCTGAGTAGAGGTAAAGGGGCATCTGATCACATATGTATGTGTATGCGTGTGTGTGTCGTTGTGTTTGTGTGTTTGTGTGTGTGTGTGTGTGTGTGTGTGCGTGCGTGTGCATTTGGATGGGGAGAGGCATTGTTGTTCATGACTAGTAGAGTCATTTCAAAGGGCTAGAGACGCGGCTGGATGATGGATTGGAAGCTGAAGGGGCGAGCAAATGGGTAAGTAGAGAAAGTGAGGTTAAGTGGCAGTTACATGTAGCAGATCTAAGCTGATCAAGTGTGTGTGTGTGTGTGTGTGTGTGTGTATGTGAGAGAGAGAGAGAGAAAAGCAGAGTTATACAGATGAGCTATATTTCAGGGTGTGCCACCAAGAAAATTGTAGTGTGAGTATTGTATTTGTGACAGATTCCGCACTTTTTATACCATTTAGCATCTGATGGTGCTGCTGCTCTTTAGCTCCTCACTACCTCTAATGATGTGTTCGCGCAGTGAACCACTGGATCGACAGCTCACACTATAAGTCCACTCATTTATAAATGTGGAAGCGAGTGAGGGTGTGGACAAGCTTGTTGTATATGTAAACCTTCCCTGTTCACTGGCCATCTGCTGCTGTAAAAAGCCAATCTGCACTCTCTAGTTGATGTATTGGTGTGTGTTTGATTTACCTGGCAGCAATAAAATGGAAAAGAAATTGGCTATATTCATCTAAAGGTTTCTCAGAATCAGAATCAGCTTTATTTGCCAGGTATGAGGACACATACAAGTCATTTTTCTTTTCATTAATCTGAAGTCAATTTGTTGAGTTTTGTTCTGCTGAGTTTCCACCTAATTTGAGTCAGTCCCATACATCTTTAATCAACTATATTATGGCGCAAAAATGATTACATGAAAGTAGAAACAAAGTATGGGAACACTATATTCCGTCATATTCCAACACAAACAGTCTTCTGTACCAACACCACTATTTTGCAATGCCACTGTAATGTTTTCAAAAGCAATAATTTAACTTCAGTCAGAAAACATAAACTCAGAATCAAGGTCAAAGCAATGCTTAGAATGACAACGTCATGGTTGGTTTGTGGTTTGGCAAAATAATTCAAACTTTCACTAAAAACAAAAGGTTAACCAACAGCAGAAAACCTCTTGGTACAGTATGAACTGTGAAACAAAGATATTGGACTTTTAGACATCATTCAACTCCACCCGAGAAAGCAGTGGTAATAAGCACTTGCCACTGAGCTAATGTAGGTTGTTGAAACAATGCAATACTATGAAAGGCAACATCTAAAAAGGAAGCTGGTCAAAAAACATGCAGTTTCATGTGGCCACTAAAGACCATGGGCCTCATTCATCAATATCTTCCTAAGATTTTTCTTAAATTTGTTCTTAAGAAAATTCATAAGAAAAGTCTACGTCTGATTCATGTGTTCTCAAACAGCAGAATTGTTCACAGGTGTTCTTAGAATGATGAATCCCAATGTCTTCGTAATTTGAAAGCTTGTGCCCGTTGCTCCTATTTAGCATTGGTAAACAACCTGTTAATTCCCAAAAGTGTTAGAGATGGCAGGCCCGTGTGCACACTTGTGGCATTTTCCATTACATGGTACCTGCTCGACTCGGCTCAGCTCGACTCGACCACGGTGCCCCGTCCTCCTTTTTCCATTGCAGATTAGTATCGCCTCATGCGTGAAGGAAGCGTGGCTGGTCGTCATAGCAGGAAACTGCCGTGACCTAATGCGATACACACACAGAATGTCAAAGGTGTGCTGTTTTGATTCTCGGCACGTGGCTGTTGCCAGAAAGAAGCTGGAGGCAGCAAAAACAAAAAACCTAACTAAACTACTTAAACACGGCGGGTTTATTCAGGACACCGCCGTATGGTGCTAGACATGATGATGCAGTGAATAGTGACGATTCTCTCCGACCAATCAGTAGTCTGCAGGTTTTCACGTCACCTTTTGGTATCGCCTCAGCTCGCTTGAAACCCCAAATGAGGTGGTAACAAAAAAAGTACCTGTTAGCAGGTACCAGGGACGTTTTTTTGTAATGGAAAACCCAAAAAAGCAAGTAGAGTAGAGGCGAGTCAAGCAGGTACCATGCAGTGGAAAAACGCCATTAGAGAATTTCAAAAAGACAAGATAAAGACGGTGGAGGCCTCGACTCCAAAAGAAAGAAAAACTTTAGTAATTCTGAAGCACAGGTACTGAGACATCATATTTAGTAGCGCCAGCAGTGGCTACAAAGCATCAAATAAAACCGATGCATGGAATGCAGTTACTCATGCAGTGAACTCTGTATCTGGAGAAGGGTGCAGAACTGATGAAGTAAAAAAGAAATAGTTTGATCTGAAATCTGAGGCAAAATAAATAAATACGCCGTTGTGTGGTGTATCCTAGTCTGCAGAAATATGCATACTTTAGGTGTATAAATGACGTGACCAATCACTTATTATTGGATGACAAGGTTCCCCGTTAATATAATTGATGTGAATTGAAGGAAAGCAAGACCAGTTTATTTACATAGGCCTAGCACAATTCATACAAAATGGCAATTCAAAGTTACAAATGTGCAGAACTGCAAATATAGTGTCATATTGTGTATTTTTTTTTGTTTAACAATTTTTATTGATTTTCCATAAACAATGTAGCATTTTCTCCAGCAGATAATGGACCAAATATGTACAAACAATATATGACTGTGTTATGCAGAAATTAACCAACATGAAAGGTACCCCACACAACCCACCCACCCATCCATCCCAGTTTGTCCCTTTAAGTCCAGATCTTCACAAGAATAATTGTCCATTGGAGTAGTTGTCCAACGAGGGATTGGAGAAGGTTTCCAAATAAGTGGATACCAGTACAGAAAAGAATGGGTACAGGACAATAAAAAGGGTCATAATAACACCTTAGTCATCCATAATTAATGGTGTTTGCAAGCTCTCATAGTACTCTAAAAAGGGGGCCCAGACCTTCCTGAATGTTTGCAGGGAGCCTTTAAGGGTGTATCTGATCTTTTTGAGCTTTAGGAAATACATAACATCTCTAATCCACCTTGTGAAGCTGGGGGAGCATGTTCCTTCCAGGAGAGCAGGATGAGACGCCTGGCAATCAGGGAAGTGAATGCTACAAGGGGGGCAACAAGGGCTAATCCAAATAAGGCACTTACAGGGTTAGGGTTGAAGTTTCTTCATATTGTGTATTTAATAAAACAAACAAACATATAATGAACATAATTAGTAACTAAATTTAAATGTTATATTAGAATGGACGAAAACAGTATAACTACTTCTTTAAGCCTGTTTAGACTTTATGACAGCTCTCAGTTGTGCTTAGTGAGTGTGTGTCGATTCAGTTCTTACCAAACAACAAATCCCAAATAAAAAAAACATTGGTGAATGCCAGAATTTTCAGGAAAACTGCAGAAGTGGGGTTTAAGAACCAATTTGTTCTTAAGAATGTTTGGTGAATAAGGCCTAATGATACAATGACACTAGTCACACTATTGGCTCTGTGAGGCTGCTAACATGCTCACCATAACCCCGCTAAAAAGTTTAGGAGGTAATGTGACCATATTTGGCATCATAGTTTAGCATTTTAGCATGCTAACATGAGCTGTTTATCAATAAATTCAATACAAATATCAAAGTTCACAGAAAGTACAATTGATCATGAGGGTGACATGTGTTAGTACCAAATCTCATGGCAATCCATCCAATATTTGTTGAGAATTTTTATTCAAAACCACAATTATCAACGTCATGGTAGCGCTAGAGGAAAAGTCAGAGGATTATTAAAGCCAGTAGGCTTTATCCTCTGGGGAACATGAATATGTGTACATAATTACATGAATCCATCCAACAGCTGTTAAGTTGGTTCAGTCTGGACCAAAGGGGTTGGACATACCGACATTGCCATGCTGAGCCATGCTGTAGCATTTACAGTATGATGAGGAGGATGTGATCCAGGTACGCAGGCAGGGGCTGTGGCTCAGAGACAGAGAGGGTTGGGCCACAAGCTAAGGGGGGGGCACAGGATATGCTCTTGTCTGTTTGTCTTCTGGCTGGGACAGGCCATCCGGGTGGCTTGCTTGCCCTGGGCCAGCTAGTGCTGCTGTCACAGACCATTGTGGCTGTGTGGGATTGATGAGGAGCAGCAACAGGATGACTAATGGCTGCAGGGAAACAGGAACAGGAAGAGGAGGAGATGAGAAGAGAAGAAGAACACGTGGAGGAAGAAAACTCAAGTTGCAGGTAGTTATGTGAGGGAAAAATACATTGCACACGAGAGGTTTTGCGAGCATCAAATGGAAATTACGAACATCAAATGGAAATTACCACAGATTGTGGATGCTGCCTGTAGACTGGAATGTCAACCTGTTTAGCTTTCAAGCACTTCATTAAGCATCAGTGTCTGCTGGACATTGATAAAATTGTACAATTGCTGTGCTCTTGAATGAAGGTTTTCCCACACTCCCTTGTCTTCTTTTTTCATGAGTTATCAGGATATTCCTAGCAAAGTGTCCTTTATAGTAAAGCTCCAAATTAAGGTTTTTTTCTTCCCGTCTGGTCTGCCTAAGAGAACTACCGGGCTGGATCATAATCAGTCATGGGCCGAATCGTTTATAAAAAAAAAGAAAGAGTAATAAGTCATACCATTTAAAAATTATTTAGACCACAACATCACAACTCTGATGATGTCATGTGAATTATTATGTTTGAAAAAAGGAAATACTAAGATGACCTTCTGACATTGATTATATGACAAACACCACCCACCATTACATAATGTGGGCACTCTGTCGTAGCTCAACAGTTCTGGCACAATAAATATCTCTAATCCCTGACATGTTCTAGGGACTCTGGGCCCTGAGTCCCCCCCCAGCAGTGCTCCCGACTCCACCCACCTGCTACAAGAAGGTTCAAACAAACAGTATTTGCAAATAAAGTCTGGTCTTAACCTCTCTTTCCGCTGAATCTGCTCTCCCTTTCTTACTCCTCTCCAATTATCCTAATCCTTCCACCCCACACACTCTATGATGTTTCCTCTCTTTTTCCACCCTGACAGCCGCCAAGGGATGTGACGGCTGATGTACGAAGGGTAATGGTCCTTCTCTTCCTCCTTGCACCCCTGCTTTCCTCTGTTGTTGGTTTGCTCGGTGGCTCTCCCTCCCCTAATTCAATTCTACATGCTTTTCTTGGCTTGACTGGCTCCCGTCTCCATTCAACAATTTTTCCCTCTACCTCCGTCACTTCTTCTCTGACCTCCTTGCTGTCTTCATTATATCCTTTTTCACTCATTTTTAGACTCTTCACCCTCACTTCATCAATTCCCAGCATTCACTGTCTCTTTTCGCTCCCCTCTTTCTGTCTCTCTTGCTCCCAGTTGCTATGTTTGTTTGAGTGCTGCCTCTGATTTGCAACCTCTGGATGTACCTCGCCTTGCTCTCCTTCTCCGGGCCGTCTGCCTCCCTCAGAGGGAGCTGCTCACTGGGGCTGAGAGGGGTCACGCCAGGGTGAGGGGTATAACTCCCTCTATCTCATACCTTTCCTTTTCTTATTCATCTTTTAACTCCCTCTCTCTATATCTCTTTCTCTCCCTTCTTGTCTTGCTTTCTTCTCTAGACATTCCTCCTCCTTCTTTCTCTTCTTTTTCCTTCCATTTTGCTTCAAGTGACACACTTAAATTTTCTGAATTGCTTCAGAAGCACGCCAGGCCAAAATCCTATTCCAAGTCTACTTTTAAAAATAGGAAATAAAATGATATTCATGATCTCACATATACATACTATAATATATACATGGGACATATTTAAAGGTATATAAATGTGTATATCTGAGTGTAGGAGTGTGTGAGAGTCCTGATGAATGATTGTACATGTGTCGAGGAGATGCTGTTGAAGAGCTTTGTGTACACAGATGCAGAAAGAGAGAGAGAGGGTGTGAGGAGGAGTAAAGAGACAAAAGGGAGAAGATGGAGATAGAGGGAGAAAAAAATAGAAACCATTCGTCTGGTGTGTGTTCTTGTGGGGGCAACTGACGGGATCGTCTTCCCCCCTTGGCCCCTCCCTGGCCCCAGCCAGAAGCCTCCAGGGGTCCCTGGGTTCCTGAGGAAAAACATCTCAGCCCCCATCACCCCTGAACCTAGTGCTGGGCTGTTTACCTTGGCCGGGCTGCCTGACAGCTTTACTGATGTTACATACAGGCACACAGGGACCCTGATTCAGAGAGGGAGAAGGGAGCAGGAGCACAGGGAGAGAGGAGGAGGAGGAGAGCGGGATAGATGAGGAATGGAGAAGGAGTGACGAGAATAGAGGGAAGGGCAAATGGCACAAGTTGAGGTGAAGAGAAATTTCTATTTAAAGGAGAGAATATGGAATGGTAGAGGAGGTAGGAGAGCGAGAGGTGTGAGGGAGCGAGAGTGTTAGCTTACTCTGATCTTAATCACCACGATCAGATCCATTTGGGGAGATCTCCAGAGGAGAGCGCTGTTCAGAGGGTAACAGAGTGCACACTGAGTACACACCAAGAAGAAATATTGCCGGCAAAAAGTCTGCACTGGAAATACAGGCATTCATTTTAATCAGCTTTCTTAGTAGAAAGCTGTGTATATTATTATATTTTGTTTTAAGGATCATTGCTCAGTGTAGTGTGTGAGATTTGAAAAGCAAATGTGGAATGGAGACTCAATATTTTGACTGGAGCTAGCGTTACTCATTACAGTGTGGTGTAGAAATGTATAGGCCCTTCCATACTGTTCATGGGGAGAGAATGCAGCAGGCAGGGGGCTACTGCCTCTCACTATACAAATGTTGACACAAGTATACCATATCTATTTTAAATAAATGAACATTATCAACTTGCAAAACAAAGCATCATGAAAACTCCCTCATTCATTCAACTATACCAAATATGATTTATGAGTTAGGGAGGCTGATTGTAAAATAGGGAGCAGAATTTGGTCAAGATTCAGTAGAAATGTCCCAGATGTTAATGGAAGAACAAAAATAAAGGGAACAAGCTTCTTTTGATGATGATTTGAATTTGCATTCATCATTTGAGCACAAAACTTCCCCTCATGCCTGGCAGTTTGTCTATTTGTAGGCGTTTGTTTGTCCATTTCTGAGCCATGATGCAGGGCAGGGCCGGGCCACAGGGGTTTCTGCAATGGGGTGGGAGGTCTGTGTTTTGCAGCTCAGAGCTCTAAGTCTTGTTTGTCTGTCCTGAGCAGCTGGACAAGCTGTAATAATACAAATGGGCCTTTGAACATGCTGCTGTGTTGTGCTGCTCTGGCTTGGGTTACATCACGCATGCACGTGCATAGACACGCACAAACACACGCGCACACACGCGCACACACACGCACGCACACACACACACACACACACACACACACACACACACACACACACACACACACACACACACACACACACAGGCATACCAAAAACACGTTCACACACAATCGTGAACACAGTTGGACGTGCCGACAAGCGTGCAGGCACTAATATGCAGACACACACAACAATACACCCTTGATCGTTGATCACAACTAAATAAGCATGCGTTGATCCCGGCCTAACTGTGATTGATCATCATAAACGTGGTTGTCACTCTGCCTGATGGCCTGTTTGTCTGTCTCCTTTGTTTGTTTGTTTGTGTGGGCAGACGGGTGGCTTGCTTGTTGTTTGTTTATGGCTGATCATTTGTCACAATAAATCATTAGGGAGGGACACACACACACACACACACACACACACACACACAAACACACACACAAACACACACACACACCGCTGAGCTCCCTTGACTGTTTCCACTCCTCTCAAACTGATTTAGGCTTACACAAACACTTCAGGCTCCCTGTGCTGTCACCCTCACACTCTGGAAGCTGCAGCTCCCACTGAGAAAAAAATGGGACATAGTTGAGCGCAACCCCACTCCAATACACTGACGGATGACTTCCTCTGCCATTATGTAATGGGAGTTCAGGGCTTCACCTGCCCTTCCCTGGCAGGGCCAGTGGCCTCTGTGCACCCACCAGGACATGAGAGGACAGGGAGTTGGTCTGTAGGTTGCTGGGTCACTACTCTGGGGACCTACATCCATTCCAGTTGGGGGGTGTCCATGTGTACAGTTCATTACTACAGATTTTATTTGATGCACAAAACAGAGATTAATGTTTCTTCACATGCTCCTTGTTTTTAATGTGTATGACCTCTGCAGTAAAAAGGTGTATTGTGTCATATTGGGCAAGTATCAGTTAATACAGTTACTGGTCACCATTAAAATATTTTGCCAAGTCTATTTCTTTTTGGCAAACTGAACATGCGACACCAGTGAAACAACTTACATTTCAGGATTGGCCCAGCACTGTACCTGCTGGCTTACTGGAATGGCTAACTGGTCCACCACAATCCAACAAAAGACAATTGTATTGGTTACACCTGTGTTTTTCTTTCTAAAACATGTCAAAACATTTGCTGTGAATAAAAATGTACTTGCAATCTTTCGGGCTATGTTTATACGTGGCCAGCATTTCAACCTCTCCGATATAAAAAATCGTGCACAGTTGTTAGTTTTCAGAAGAGTGTTCAGTTACATGTACCCCTGTATATATGCCGTCATTGCTGTCAACAGCATGCCAAACCTGTAGGTGGCAGTGTAACGAGAAGCTCAAGCCCACGTTAGCCAATCAGAATCACAGAAATAGCAACAACAGCAACAAATTACTATCTTTCTCTTCTCTTCCTCACTTGCCCGGCTGCCTA
The DNA here is from genome assembly GCA_026937815.1 of Etheostoma perlongum. Classification (NCBI taxonomy): domain Eukaryota; kingdom Metazoa; phylum Chordata; class Actinopteri; order Perciformes; family Percidae; genus Etheostoma; species Etheostoma perlongum. The sequence goes on from CM049379.1 coordinate 19,702,629, forward strand.
AAACCTCCGTTTGTCTCAGTTTACGTGCAAACATGTAACGATGATTTCCAAAATCTCCACTCTGGCCAAAGTTTTTAGAAAGACTCATTTTTCAGAGGCAAATTCTCCGTTTGCGCATAAACAAAGGGCACAAATAAAGGGAAATGTCTCAGTTTTTCAAAATAACCATGTGCGTGTTAACAGGGCCTTAGATTTAGGACTTTCGTTAGTGCTTTATTAAATACAGCTGCACTGGAAAGGCCAACCAGCTAACCCTGTACACTGTGTTGTATGTTAAAGCCATGCTAGCACCAAATGTATGCACAGTTGTCTGCTATAGTTGCTGCAGTGATTAAGACCTAGTGTATTGCTATATAGATATGAGAACACTTATACTAAAATACCATCACAAATAAACCTAAGTTCATTTATCCTGCAATGTTTACTTAAAGTTCCTGTTGCAACAAAAGGCTTTAGTCAAATAATCATACCATAACTATGGCTTAATGTAGCAAATGTTTGCATGGGGATTTGTGGCTGTGTTTGTTATAGCCACAACTCCCCATGCAAGTGTCTATTTCCCACAATAAAGGCATTTTGATTATTGTGCTTATTCTTATTGTCACATCACAGTAAAAAGGCCTTATTTGCAACAGACATAGTGAATTCTCCTAACAGGAAAAGCACATTAACCATGGCTCTGTTCTATCCAAATGCAATGTGCCAGGACCCTAAAACGGAAGCAGATAAATGGCATTCAGCCATCATTAATTTGGTTATTTACAGCTCTGCTTTTCTAACTGTGACATGTGAAAATGTTCAGAATGAAAAAGGCCTATTCACAACTATCAATGTTGCTCTATTACCTATTATTGTCTCCTCCTATAGGTGGGATTTGAAATAATGGGTTTAAATCTCTACTAAATATAAATTATTACTGTTAAGGCCCCAGAGTGTAATCAAGCAAAATCATTGAAAACACCTGTGTGGGTGCACCATGGGTCTGAAGGCCTTTAACAAAACAAAAGTAAAGTGCATAATATGATCTATATCACAAACTGAACATCCAACATTGGATAAAACAATTGGATGAGCGCGCTTTTGGAAAGTTTATGTAGAGGAGGATTTGATTTAAAAGTGTATTGACTTTACCTGAATGAGGATGTGACAGTGCCAATGGAGAGAGAGCCGAGCAGGGAGTCAGGCTGGGATCTGCCTGGATTATGCAGCCATGGGTTGTACAGAGTTGAACATCTGGTCACAAAGACAGCTGAGATTATGTTACTCATCCCTGACAGCAAGAGAGGAGCATGTGAGAGATGAGTAGACAGATGGAGATTGTTTGCATATTATTCATGTGTTTAAAAGGATGTCAAACTGTATATGGCCTAGGGCAGCTAGTATTGTCAATCCCACTGGCAGTCCACTTCAGAACATGTTGCAAGCCAAATTGTTCTACCAAATCAGCACCAAAGGCAGTGAATATTTCACTTATACATGACAGTTGGTGAGTGAGAGAAATTCAATATGATGTTTAAGTTTGACTTAGAAACTGCAGCTGCACTGTACAGTGCAGCAATTTTGCATGCCACTGAACATTTTGTCTACTTCACCAAATACAGCTAAACGCTTTAGACAAATAAAAAATACAAAGTACCAAAGTCAAACACTGTTTCCTAGCTACAGTAACTCAGGGATATGGAGCTCCGATTGCAGGCACTGGTCGTTGGCTCACCATTACGGCAACTGGTCACTTGCCCAGGGGCACAGGACTAAGGGGGACTAAGGGGCCCTGGGCTCCATCAAATATTATGTTAGATCACATTGTAAACACAGTCCTCTCTTTCCTAATTATATGCAGATTTTTGCAACCCATTCAATCAAAATGTTATGTTAAATCACGTCAAAAACAGTGTCTGTAGTTTCCTGCGCAGCGAGCAAAGACGAGCTGTCATAGACCGTGGTAAAGTTGTTTTTATATTAGAAGGTCAAACTGCATAATAGATTTTTTCAAATGTGTCGAATATCCAATATCCAATAGCATTGTGCCCTTTGATAACTTTTTGGGTGGTGGTGTTACGTTACAACACACTACACAGTGCTTGCTGAGATTTATGATTTGTATTCAAATTCTGAGTAGTGCACAGGAGGAAGAGGAGAAGGGAAAGGAAGAAGGAGAAGGCAGTGCACTGGAGAGACCAGGCAGGTCAGAGCAGGAGAAGACCACAGAAGGAGATGCAGAAAAAAGTGAAAAAGAAAAGGGAAAGGACGAACTGACTGTGAGGGATGAAGAGGAGGCTGCAGAGAGGGACAGAGGCAGAGAGTGAGTCTTGTTGCCCAGGGCACATGACATTGTTAATCTGGCCCTGACTGGTCGGCATTTACCCCCCCACACATTGGGAATTTTAAACTCTACAATTACACTAACTGTGGATTTCAGTCCATAAATGATTATTTAACCACACATTTCTGCATTAAGGAAACTAATTTTCAAACAACATAGGATTATTCATAAGATTTATCATCGCCATTCTCTGCAAAAGCAAAATACAGGAAAAATAGCTTGGTATGTTGCACTGAATACCAACTCCCTCTGACCTCTGACCTCTGAGCTAGCACACTGCTCAGAGAGAGTAACACTACACCCCTACTGTCCACATTCAACACCTACAGCAGGATTGCTGCAATGACATTTTATTTACACTGGTCTGTCTTACCAGTTTATTCCCAGTTTTTTTTTAATTTTAAGCTTTAACACAGTGTTGCCGTGTTCACAAGTCATGTGATTCCATTAGTAACATTGGTGGGGTTTATGATTTTGATGGGCACAACTGACATAATGTATGCCCATGATGTTTTGTGCACCTAAATAAAGTGCACATTTTAGTTTTTGTCTTTGTATCAAAAGGGTAATATGGCAAACAGATGTGACATCATAATTAATATACCCAATACAGTAATAGTATTTCATGTTATTGTTTTGTTGCCATACTGTAGCTACATGTTCATGAAAAATCCAACTATGGTCCCCAAAAAATGACACAGACCCCAAAATCTGAGGGTGTGAGAGAGAGGAGGGATACAGAGAAAACAAAACAGAAAACAGAAGGACAGCAGGACGACATTGTAAAAACAAAAGCGTGCCTCTGTCCCAGTCCTTCTAGTCCATGCATGCTGCCCTCTGCTCCTAACCTTGAGGCCTTGGGGTGAGTTTGTAAACAGTTTCGTGACCTGAACATCTGACCATTCTGTCCTGTACCTGCAATAAAACACAGACAGAGGAACTACAAACGCAAGCCAGCCACATCAGCAAAGACCAACAAGCAGGCCTCACAGTGTCCACTTCAGCAGAGAGAGAAACCCTTTCCAAAACACAAAAGAAAGTTATCCCGCTGTTCGTTTGTCTGCCTCTATTTATACTTCCTCATTTTTATGTTGAATTTATGTTGTGGGGAGACCTGTGTGTTTGTCCGAACATCGTGTGAATATGCACATTGGTAAGTCCACGCACCATTTAACAGACTGATATTTACTGAACTTTTGTGGGAGTACACATGACACGGTTCATCTGTCTCGCTCTTTCCACGCTTTGTTTTTACATGGCATGCTGGGAACTGTTGTTGTGTTTGGTTTGTGACTCCTCAGCCACAGTCTTCATTAGATAATGAAGGGGAACAGTATTTGTGGTGGGAAGGTGAAGGTCAAAACAGTGTTTGGAATACACACGCATGACTGATCGGTCAGCCGTGTTGAGCTATGCATACTCTGATGATTCAGCAAAAACAACATCTGTATGTTTTCTGGAGGAGAAACTAGATGTCAGTTTCTGCTTTTTTTGATAATGTTAGATGTGCTTTGAGCTCTGCCAAAACAAAATGATTAATTAAAAAGTTATTATGTTTTCCATTAAATTAAAATTTTGCAGGTTTGAGGCAATTTCTGTATTTTTAGCCAAATAAAGTGTGATTTAGCTGAATGTTTCCATCAACTGTCTTCATGTGAAAATATGCAAGGGGAAATTGCAAGATTTCATAATAAATCAAGCACTAATAACTTAACAACAGATAAATCATAGCATTCCATTCAATTAAAATAGCTATGTGAGGCACTAAAACTAAAAGTAATTTTATATAGAATAATGCAAGATGCATAGTTAAGAAAGGGACTTAATCATAAAGGGTCTAAATGTACATACGGTGTGTTGTATAGATTGTAAAGCCCCATGTAGCCTGAATAAAATTTAATAAGTAATAATTCAGTTAAAAATAATATCAAACACAAATAGGCTTAACTAAAATATGAACACAGAATTCACTATAAGTTTCAACTCTTTTCATTGTATTGGTCAGTCTGTGATAGCTGTTGTGATTGGCTGAAGATGAGGAAGAGAAACTGAGGGGCGGGCACAGACGCAGAGCACGGAGGGAAGGAGTGAGCGTGAGAGAAAACGGGAAGATGTCGGTAAACCAAGATAAAATATTAGCAGTGTTTAAAGACCTCAAACACTCTTTACCTACCTAATTTCACTTAATTAGGTTGCACGTTAGTGCGTCTGTGTGTATTTTTAAAGTCTATGTTACTAAAAATGCTTAGCTGTTAGCCGCTATGCTAGCCGAATTAACGATGCTAACCCATAGACTGTATATTATCAATTTCTGTTAACAGTCTATGTGCTAACCGCATAGATATTCTGCTACAATAGTTTCTAGAAGTTAGCTTGTGTGGCTCACTAGAAAAGTGAACCAAGAATGAGTGTGAGCTTGGGCCCAACACGTGTATTGCAGCAATAAAGTAAATAAAGGAAGAAGGTCCTGTGTGGACTAGTGCATATGTCTTGCATCTCTGTGGTCAAACCAGCTTATTTCATTTTAATAATCATGCCTTTGTCTGTCTCTCACTTTAGCGCCGGCTGGTTTGACCACAAAAATGTGAGTAACGGATAGCGAGCTTTAATGCTGTCTTTGAATGAGACATTAGAATAATGGTAATGGTAACAGTAATGGACAATTCCGCATCCAACCTGTCAGGGGGTCAAAAAGGAAAAGTGCTTTGGTGCCTACTGTAAAGGTGCTGGTTGTCAAGCAAGTAGCTGATCCTAGGTCTATAACTTTAGCTAATTCTTGGTGGGTAACATAAGATTATGACATTGTTTAACATGCTCAGTTATTTTTAGTTTGATGGTTTTTGTTGTTTGTTTTTACCATGGTTCTGGGCTATCACAATTCATCAGTAACATTAACTGTATAGATAGACGACTAATCTAATGGTAATTTAGCTAGCTAGCACACCCGTGTCTTCTGCCTCACTCTCCCGGCGCTGCAAGGCTTCAGTCAGGATGAGAGCTGACAACAGCCAGCTAGCAGCCAGCCACTATCATTACAGCCCTGGCCCAGGGACACATCCACAGTCAGCCCCCAGCCAGCTAGCAGCCATCCCGGTCAGCGCTTAACTTTGGTGCTAAGGATGCTAACTAAACCGTCGGGAAACAGACCCAGGCATCCAAGTCAGAACAGCGGCCATTTGTAACGTCATACAATTTACATCACAGATTTTTAGAAATTGAATTACTCGGGCAAGGAATCGTTTCAGCCCTAGGTGGAGGCATCTAATGATAATTGGCAGCATGACATCATTCATTCCCATCATTCAATCCCAATTATCACATCTTCACTTTTTTGGTATGTTAACTTTTCCAACTTGTAAAAACTGTTAGTGGGTTTTATTGTATGCAGTATATCAAGGTTGTTCTTTCTTTTTTTACTCTTTAGACCATTTGCCTCACTGTTGTGTTGTGGTGGCCTCAGTAGCACTTCCTTATGCGGAAACATACAGTGAGGAAAATAAGTATTTGAACACCCTGCTATTTTGCAAGTTCTCCCACTTAGAAATCATGGAGGTGTCTGAAATTGTCATTGTAGGTGCATGTCCACTGTGAGAGACATAATCTAAAAAAAAATCCAGTATGTCCATGTATGATTTTTTTCCTTCTATTTATTTGTATGATACAGCTGCAAATAAGTATTTGAACACCTGTATATCAGCTACAATTCTGACCCTCAAAAACCTGTTAGTCTGCCTTCAAAATGTCCACCTCCACTCCATTTATTATCCTAAATTAGATGTACCTGTTTGAGGTTGTTAGCTGCATAAAGACACCTGTCCTCCCCATACAATCAGTAAGAATCCAACTACTAACATGTCCAAGACCAAAGAGCTGTCCAAAGACACTAGAGACAAGATTGTACACCTCCACAAATCTGGAAAGGGCCACGGGGGAATTGCCAAGCAGCTTGGTGAAAAAAGGTCCACTGTTGGAGCAATGATTATAAAATGGAAGAAGCTAAACATGACTGTCAATCTCCCTCGGACTGGGGCTCCATGCAAGATCTCACCTCGTGGGGTCTCAATGATCCTACTAAAGGTGAGAAATCAGCCCAGAACTACACGGGAGGATCTGGTCAATGACCTGAAAAGAGCTGGGACCACTGTTTCCAAGGTTACTGTTGGTAATACACTAAGACGTCATGGTTTGAAATCATGAATGGCACGGAAAGTTCCCCTGCTTAATCCAGCACATGTCAAGGCCTGTCTTAAGTTTGCCATTGACCATTTGGATGATCCAGAGGAGTCATGGGAGAAGTCAAGTGCTCAGATGAGACCAAAATAGAACTTTTTGGTCATAATTCCACTAATGTGGAACGTGTTTGGAGGAAGAAGAATGATGAAGAAGAATGATGAAGAACACCATCCCTACTGTAAAGCATTGGGGTGGTAGCATCATGCTTTGGGTTTTTTTTTCTGCACATGGGACAGGGCGACTGCACTGTATTAAGGAGAGGATGACCGCGGCCATGTATTGCGAGATTTTTTGGAACAACCTCCTTCCCTCAGAGCATTGAAGATGGGTCGAGGCTGGGTCTTCCAACATGACAATGACCCGAAGCACACAGCAAGGATAACCAAGGAGTGGCTCTGTAAGAAGCATATCAAGGTTCTGGCGTGGCCTAGCAAGTCTCCAGACCTAAACCCAATAGAGAATCTTTAGGAGGGAGCTCAAACTCTGTGTTTCTCAGCGACAGCCCAGAAACCTGACTGATCTAGAGAAGATCTGTGTGGAGGAGTGGGCCAAAATTCCTTCTGCAGTGCACAAACCTGGTGAAAAACTACAGGAAACGTTTGACCTCTGTAATTGCAAACAAAGGCTACTGTACCAAATGTTAACATTGATTTTCTCAGGTGTTCAAATATTTATTTGCAGCTGTATCATACAAATAAATAGTTAAAAAATCATACATTGTGATTTCTGGATTTTGTTTTTTAGATTATGTCTCTCACAGTGGACATGCACCTACGATGACAATTTCAGACCCCTCCATGATTTCTAAGTGGGAGAACTTGCAAAATAGCAGGGTGCTCAAATACTTATTTTCCTCACTGTATGTCTTACACACACACGCGCCTATTGTTGGCGTCTTTTAGTCCAACTGGCTAACCTTGCTTGCCATGTAGAAAAGGTGATCCACCTTGGATAATATAATGAGAGATATTGGGGAGCATATAATGAGAAATGGACAGAGAGAGAGAAAGAAGGAAAGATACAGTAGGAAAGAAGGTTTTTCCAAAGGTTTGCTGAGCTCATGTCTTGCAGCGGAGTGCTGGAAGACAAGGGAGGGGAAAAACAGATCAAGAAGTGGGGTGGAAATAAAAAGGGGGAAATGACTATGAAAGAAGAGCAAAGGGGAGGAAAGAAGAGGGTGAGTTGATGGGAAAGAGCAAGAGGGCATGTGGAGGCCACTTGGACCACAAGAAACGGGTTAAAGATTTTGATAATGCCCTGTTAGCTAGCTGGGACCAGATCGAGCGCGTGGGAGGGAGGGTTTAGGATAGGGCTTTCGAGGGGCAATCGGGAGCAGCACATCTGCAAAAGCCATTAAGGAGTGTCTATTTATGCGGTGTGACACAGTGTTTTCTCTGCCAGGCGTGGTTTGGGCCTGCGCTGCAAAACTGGGATCAGGTTTTGTCAGCTTGCAGTGGGGGGCCGTCTCCAGTTGACGTGTGATGATTTAGTCAGGTGTGAGCGTGCACTTTCCAATTTGCAGGGAAATAAATTAGAAGTGATTTTTTATGAGGCCTCTGTCCCAGGCTGTCTCAAGGCTCTCTCTCCCTCCTGCTGTGCACTGTCAGCCCAACTGATGTGTTTATAAAGAGTGCAGCAGTGGGAGTTGCCCCCACATAAACACACACACACATACACACGTTTACACATAGGATACACAAAAACACATGTGTATACAGACATGAGTTATGCAAACAATGACATGCATGAAAACCACACATGCAATAACATAGGCCTACATGAAAAACACATCTTTGTGGCAGCGTCTGCACAGAAATACGATTTTGCGTACTGCTCACAATGTCACATTTTACATGCTTTTTATACATCGCTGTTATGAAGTTGGGCAGTAGTCGAGAGAGCGAAAATGAAATGAAATTACCATTTCATTTGTAAGCTGTAACCCTGCAATATCAAGCAGGGACAAGGGCAGCAAAAATAACAAGAGGAAAAATAACCTCAACTACAGCTAAATAATGTGTCCTTGGCTCATCCTTATTACAAACAATTCCTCTGGCAGGGCAGTGAGCCACATTTAGGAAGTGTTACTGAAACAAATGGTGCAGTAGCTGCTCTGGATCATATTTAAATAAAAACAGAGAAACACAGGTGTGTTAGTGGTAGAGGACACAGAGCAGAACAGATCCAGGCAGAGATGATGGTTTTCTGAGGCGAGGGAAACATGTTTGAGCTCCACTGGGGTCTAGAAGCCGGAAACCCAAATCCCATCTGACCCCTGACCTCTGTTTGGTTCCCCTGCTACTGCTCCCACATATGGCTCTGGCTGCCTTTACTAAATCACTGTCTGGATGACTCTCAAATCTAGGCTTTGTTGGACCATTTAAATTACAGGTAATTACAAAATAAAATGCTTTTTAAAGTGTTACACTTGTTCTAAAGTCTATCAGTTCTCAACAAATGACGCCCACAGTTCCATCCAGTATATGAAATATGGAAACTAGTTTATATATTATTACAATATTTAATATGACTGGTAAGCAAATACTAATTTGACTCACTGTGAACATTATTTACCAAAACTGAATGTTATAGCCCCCAGCATACAACAAGAAACAATGCTAAAAATTACATTAATTTCTCTGTAATAATTAACATAAATGTAGCAGGAACACAAACTGAGAATAAGCCATATCTATTACAGCACACATGTCCATAACAGAGCAAACAGTGTAATCATAGACAGTCTATGAGTGTAATACACCTTTAATAGCTAAACATGTGGCTCCACAGGCTAGTCTGTTTACTGGTGATTGCATGTTGCTAACAATCACAACATGAATATCAACACAGGGCTGCACAAATACAATTAAACAGTCTGCACATGCAGGTATGCAATAAGAAACACAGCAACAGCAATATTATCAAGGTGATAATCTCTCTCTCTCTCTCTCTCTCCCTCCCTCCCTTCAAAGAAATGTCACGTCGTAACGGGCTAAACTTCCAGATCGTAGCAGCTTCAACTTATTGTAGGTAGTAATGAGGTAGTAAAACCCATGACACTTTAGCAAGCTACAGAATAGTTTTAACTTTTCTGGGCTACCGACATCACTTCAACAATGAGAGAACGGGAAAGAAAAGAAAAAAGCTAAAGAAAAAAAGTTGCTACATTCTGTCCCTTTCTCCTGCCCGATGAAGCTGGGAAGGATTTAACAGGATTTCCACGCCGTGGTAATCCACCGTGATAATAAGGATATTTTAAATGAAAAGGATATTTGTTACCGTCAACATTTCTACCGTGGTTTACCGTTACACTGGTAATCGTAACATCCCTACTACTGACACCTTCCGGTTTTTAAATGACAAAACAGCGTTGATGCCCATTTTAAGCACCGCTGGCACCGTTAGCGACGATGCCAGTGTTGGCAGCATCGGTCCTGCGCCTCTTTCGGAACAGAGGAGGGCAGTATGCGGTTCGGAATGTTCCAGTACTTACATTCAGTAGGGCTGCACTAGGGCTGCTAACGATTATTTTCTTAGTCGATTAATCAGTTAAATATTTTCTCGATTAGTTGTTTGGTCTATAAAATGTCAGAAAATTGTGAAAAATGTGGATCAGTGCCCAAATGCCCAAGATTACGTCCTCAAATATCTTGTTGAAAGCTATTCAGTTTACTGTCACAGAGGAGAGAAGAAACTAGAAAATATTCACATTTGAGAAGCTGGAACAAATAGATTTTGAATTTGGTAAAGCTTGAATCGATTCATAAATGGCTCTGTGCTCCGCCGTCCGTCAATACCCACCATTTTTTGTAATCAAAATTATTCGAGGAATCTTTTCAGCCCTAATGACTCCCTGTCCCACACAATCTGCCCTGTTGCTGAATTGCTGCGGAGCTCTCCGGCGTCCGACAAAAATAGAAGTTCTGCGTATCTGATTCGGAGGGCTGCGGACTGCCGGAGCTGGGCCGGAATCGGAACGCAGCCGTTCACCAGTCAGTGGAAATACAGTACACACATTTTTAATGCAAACCTATTAACTTCGCCGCCGTTGCAGAGCGGCTCCACAGACGTTTGCAACCGGTGGAAATTGGTGGTGATGCTGTGAACAGTCGCTGCATGTGACGCTAGTAAATAGGTAACGTTAACCTACCGTTAGCTTCAGTAGTAACTGGATTCAACACGGTTAAAATGCTGACAGCTAAATGGTGAAGTGTGACTGTATTTCACTATAGAGGATTCCAACAGCGGACGTACAACCGTTTGCCGCTTAATCTATGAGCTAAAAGAAACACACTAGTACTGGGCACTGCTGTTGTCTGAAAACAACACAGACGGGACAAAATGTTAAGCTTACTGGTAAACTGGTAAACTTCGTGGTGCTTTTAAAGTTTTTGTAGAATACCCTTTTCTGATCTGTTTTTGTCTTTTTACAGCAATTTACTGGTGAAAGAAGTAATTATTGTTAAAAGTAATTAGAAATTTTTTAATAATTATTGAAATTCCCCCCTTTATTTTGCTGATCTGTGAGTCAAAACCGTGATCCGATCCATTGCACTCTTATATGAGAGGGCTGGAAAATTATATTACAAGCCATTCTCTCATTGTTTTATTATTAAAATGTTTTGTAAGAAATGAATTGCTCCAAATATAGGCAGTTTAAAACATTGCAACCGTTTTGTCAATTTGGGCAACCAAAAGCTGATGCCTTTAAAAAGTTAGCTTTGAGCCCTGTACTTCGGTTGGTTATCTATGCTGAAAAAGCATGGGCCATGACATTTAAAATAAGTCCCAAGCATTTGCAAAGTGTTATAATACAATTCTGTAGTTTATTTTATTAATAGCAATTTGAGCAACTTGGACATTTAGAATGGAACTTTGAACAGGAAGTCAGTACACACCAGGAGAGTTGGTCTGAACTTGCCCAACCCTCCGACACACAGCAGATGAACAAAAGAGATTGGGAACTTTTTACTGAGGGGGTCAAAGTCTCCTTCCTTTACGAGTTGTTACAACATGAATGGGAGTACTGAGCGAGGGAGGGAGGGAGGAAACACGGAGAGAAGGAAGGAAGTCAGTGGTGTAGTTTTTCTCAGCTATAGCGTCCCTGAGCGAGGTGAAAGGTGGGGGCCAGGGGCCACTGGCTGGGTGGTCAGCATGATTGGCGAACTGTGTGTGTGTGTTAATAGCTGTGTGTGCATGTAAGAGTCAGAAAGCGAAAGGAGTTCTGTATGCTAAGTATTCAACTGTGGGAATGATCAAAAGCATCTCATATTTCCGTCAAGGCTGTTTGATCCTTTTTTCTATTCTTATTTTTCAATCCGTTTTCTTTCCCTCAGACTACTGCTACTATTCTTGTGTCATTGTTATTCCATGCAGGGCTTACACATGCACATTCTCTGAGGTTTTGCACTTTATGGGCTGCAGAATGAGGTGTAGACCAAAATGACTACTCTAATCGAGTAGCCGCACGGGCCCTAAAACAACAGACTGCATTTAGCCAATATAACTCATTCCACTTGACCATAAAATATCCAAGCTTAATAAAAAAGGCATCAAGCATTGAAAGCTTAAGTGTTTCGCTTCATAAAGGCTCTTGCTAAGAAACACACAGCAACCAGAGAGCTGCATTTAAGTGTAGATATGTGGGATGATGCCACCAAAGGAATAGTTGAACATTTTGAGAAACAGTCACGGCTGTCTTATATGAACGGGTACAAAACGGGTTTAATGTTGTATACTGCGGGGCAGTAGCTCAGTGGTTGAGAACCGGAGGGTCGCTGGTTCACACAAGGACCAAAAGTATGGTGGTGCCAAGGTGCTCTTGAGCAATGCACTGAACCCCCAACTGCGTGGGGTGCCTTTCCATGGGCAGTCCCCTCACTCAGTGCATGTATAGGTACTGAGGATTCAGGTCGTGTATAATAACAACAGAGTGTAAATTGTAATTTCCCCTTGTGGGACTAATAAAGGATACATTACGTATTATTATGCATTTTTCTAAACATTGCTAATGTGACCATGGGCCCTCTTCTAACTAAAGTTCAGTCCAGTAACATCCAGTAACTACTAATGTTCTTTGTGATTTTTTTTTTTTGTTCTTTTGCTGTGGCGGCAAAGATTTTTCATCATCCATCCAGTCAGTTGTCAGTCATGCTGTAACATACAGTGCTCCTGCAGTGCTCTTTTGATGCTTTGGTAATTCTTGGTCAGGCTGTAGCAGCAGTGTGGGCAGCTTGAAGCCTCATTCAAGAACAGCTAGCTGTCATCAGATGCTGCTAAACCTAAACAATAGCAACCACAGACGCTAGCCCTTCTTACACTGTTACTTCACTCCCATTGGTTTCCCACACCAAAATATAGCAAGCACACATGTTCTCGCTCCTTCAGTATTACTCTCAGAAATATTCTTTCATATCTTCACTGCCAGCATTCTTGCTTATGCTGGCCACACCCCTTAATCCTTGATCTTCTGATTCTTTTACTTCTCGTGCTGTCTCTCAAGTGGATATCTCTGTCACATGCACACATGGTAAGTCAGACTACACAAGTTAAACACAGTCAAAAGTGAAGCATTGTAAATTTATAAGGCTTTGATCCAGAGGGCTCATGTGTAACAAAATGTGTTTGTGAGGTGGGAAATCTAAACCTGGCACGAGTAAAGTATGGATCAACAAGATCAAGCGATGTGGGGCGAGAACATTCATTTCAGATGGCCCGGGCCGTGACGGAATTGGTCCTGCATGCTGTTTTCCACTGAGCGCCGGTGTCATGTTCGCAGGTTCCATGTGTTGTAAAGTCAGAGTGGTTTTGGCACGGGTGTTGACGCCAGCTCCTGTTCTGAAGGCGAACCCCATCCTGCCCAATGCATGGTGGGGCGCAGAGCGACGCAGAGCCAGGCGAAAGGAGTGAAAGTGTTGACAACGCTGAAGCTGGAAACCTAACCCAACGCTGACACTGAATACTCTGTCTGCCACTTCATGTTCCCCTTCACAAACATCAACCCCCTCTCACTCTTTGTCCGTCTTTTTGTCTCTCTTTGTATTTGCCCATCTCATGGCTCAAGTTTCCAGTTTTTATTGACAATGATGTGTTCAGTTAGAGTGAAAAGAAATGCCAATTCAGTCTACTGTAAAGGGGTAAAAGTTTGTTTTACTTGCATGATTTTTCCCCCTGACTACTCTTGCTTCCTTTGTCATGGTCTCTCTCTCTTTGTTACTGTCTGCTGTCACTGTGCTTTACGCAGCAGTTTGCGCCATCATAAAAGAAATGCTGTATAACCTTGAATCATAAAAACTCATAGCATAATATTTGAACTGAGAAAAAAAGTGCTCAGAGAATGTGCCCATTTTGTCTAAGTCATTATAAAGGACAGAGAGACAAACAGATGGATGTGACATTCCGGTGTGACTGGCAGCATCCATAATTAACTTTTGGACTCACCGCCAAGTTGGCGGAGAGATGAAAAAAATCCACCGGCCAAGCATATTTTTTACTGGCTAAAATATTCAATTGCATTTTTTTGGGGGGCTACAAGTCCTGCTGGTAGGGGTCGATTTTAATGATTAACCGTTTAACCGTTAAACAATAATAGGATTTTTGACCGATTAGCCTAATATTATCAGAAACCAATATTAATAAAAAATTATTAATTAAACGTTTTAAAAAACATCTTTTGCATGATAAAAATTTAAATAGTTAATAGCTAATTCACTTGCTAATCTTAACTTTGAACCTGCAAGTTGTGTTTTACGCTCCTCTTTTTTTCTGCTTGTGGAGAGCTACATGACACCGGAAAATATATTGATGAGGACCAGCGAGTTATATCGGCCGTCCGAGAGTATAGGCTGCCTGGCAGTTGACAACCTGCAGGTGGAGGCGGTTATGACAGGCTCGGACATAAACGCCACAGGCTGCTGTGGACTTGTCAGTCTCACAAGTGGTTTCAGGAGAGTGGCTGCATGTGTCCGACAATGCACACAGATTAACCGGTACAAGCCTACAGCTGTCCGTGGACACGGAGTGCAGAAAATGTGTCAGAGCCTCCCGGACAGGTGACTGTGTTTCCGGCCGGCTGCCAAAAATCGCCACTTACTAGCTAATTCATTAGCTATCAGTAAACAGAAGTGATCTGGTGTCTGGTGTGTGCGCCAGTGTTTGTGAGTGTGCGTCTGTTGGCCTGCCCCCGCGAAGCTCCGACATGCAGACAGCAGAGTAACAGAAGAAAGTAACAAATTTTAATTTAATTTCGGACCCTGGTGACTGGAAAGGGAAAGATGACTCCACAGCCACCCCTTCAGATGCTCCTCATTCCTGTCCTCCACCCAGAATGATTGTCCCTCAGAGGGAACGGAGATAGGTGGGCACATTGCGATGACACCAACAGAGATTCATCAGACAACCTTAGGGTGTATAACTTAAAGGCAGCAGGATGGAGTAGAGCAACAAAATATCACCCTTCAAATGGAAGAAAGTGCATCCTAACCAGCTGCAGTGGGCGCTGTTTTGTCACCGACACTCAGCTCGGGCCGCCCTGTTTGACACCTTCCCACTGTTTGATATAGCAATGGGTTTTGATGACTGATAGTGATGATGGTGATGGTTGTGAAGGTGAAAATGTCAATCATTTATGTTTACTGGCACTGTAAATAGCTGATAAGAGGCAGCCAGGCTTGGCATCTTTTTCTGCAGTAGCTGCAGATTACTGTTTGCAGTATCAAAAGCTGATAAGGTGTGAAATATAACACTTCATATCATAGTTGGATGTGTTTGTGTAACGTATGTGCAACGAGTTCTAAATGATGTTATGTGAGTTGATGCAAGGAGTGAGACAAGACAGATGGAAGTTGGAGAATGGAACAGAGGAGGACAGTAACAGGGATGGAGTAGAAAGTGAGAAATAAATGAGTGGAGGTAAAGGGGATAAAAAGAGGGATAGCAAGAGGAAGTCAGAAGAAGGTAGGGTGGGTGTATTGAGGAGGGTAAAGGGGAATGACAGAAGAGAAAAGTCAGTCAAGGGGAATTTAGTGCTTTCAAAGCTGGGTGATAAAAGCAAAGACCTGGGGACATGAGTTAATGTTTAATAGAAAATAGCAAGACGTGCTGTTTCGTACAGATTTCCTTATATATGATGTATACACGATGAATCTACTGTACACACAGCACAAATATTTACATTTCTCGCAATGAGCTGTAACTGTTCTCCCAGTCTAAATGATGATATAATCAATACTGTTTAGTACACATTCAGACCAGGAAACAGCAAGCCGACAATTTGCCGCAGGGTTGTGTGGCGTTGGGAGTGTCACTGCAACGTCCTGTTGTGTTTTTTAACCCCCAATGTAGCATGAGTGGACTTCATATTTTCACAATTACTATCAGATCGTTTATAGATCTCAACGTTTCCGACCGCACTTGAAGGCAGCTTCATTTGACGGAGAAAGAGATAAAGAAACGAGACAGAGCAACTGTGCTTTGTTGTTGCAGGAAACCGTCATTGTTTTGGTGTTTACCGTGTACTGCAGCCTAAACGCACTACCCCCATTCAAAATGAATAGGCAGACGTGTGTTTTTGCTGCACCGTCTGGCGGTGTGTGAATGCAGGCTTAGTTGCACCCCAAAATAGCCCTGTTCTCCTAATGTACAGCAATTCTTATTAAAATAAAAAAACTGTTATGACTCATGTAATATCTAAAAATCTGATCCAAACACTTGAGCCCCTCCATTATGTGACTACTTTTATGCTTTGGCACACACAAGTGGATAAAACATTGGTCACTAATGTGCACTAGCCCTCTCAAATACATACCCATAACAAAGCCGAACCCTGACATACTTCCTCAACCTGTCCCTGTTTTTCCGTCCCCCCAGACTTTTATGACAATAACAGTGCCCTATATTCATCAGTACTATTCAAACTCATTAACACATAAATGAAAACGCACAAAGATGATGTGGCATTGCTGCGATTGCCAGTGATTTTGAGCTGGTTTTACTTGTGGTAAATCAATTTAAAGCAAGGTCAACAGCTTTCTGTTTAAGTGTTGGAGAAATAATGAATGCAAACCACTGATTTAGACATTAGCGCTTTTGTAAATCACTTATAAATCAGAACTTTGACCTTGAGCAAATTTGCGTATGAGAGACTTTTATAAATGAGGATCCTCATTGAGCTTGAGTTTGTGTTGTGGCATGGAGAGAGAGACATAACTGCACAGCAGTTTAAGAGAATCCCCAAGATGACTCTTCCTTCATGTTCCCAAGTCCTCCTCTGCCTAATGAGATGTCTGAGGCTCTGGTTTGATTAGCTAATGAGGCGGCGTCTCACATGCATTTGTGCCTAATGATTTGGTGTCGTGCATTAAATACTCAGAGGCAGCTGAGGAAAAGAAATTTTGTTTATTTAGGGATTATCAGGTATGTTGTGCATAAGGAAATAACACAATAGAATTAATTGATGAAAGCATTTGGAATGAAATCAGTGTCTAAATTTCCTAATTTGTTTTTGATAATAAATTCTTAAAACATTTAAGTTTAAAAAAGAATCTAATGTCACAACAGCGAGTAACTGTTATTGTACTGCTTGTAACCAGTTTGTCATATTAAGTGTCACTACAGTGCAAAGAATACACACTGTATTTACACAGGTGGGAGTAACAAAAAAAAATAACAAGGCTTTAGCATTGGGGTCATTGAACTCAGCGGCGTGTTGCTCAAAGCAGCGATTATCTGCGAGAGGAGGCCCCTTTCTCTCTATCCCTGAGCTAATGTCCGCTATAGGCTCTGTTAGTGCAGGGCGAGCTCTCTGTACTACAGGAGTCTCTACAGGAGTCTCCATTCACTGCTGGTTCAATGACATGTTCTCTGTTCCCCTCCTTAAACTCAAAAGGTATTCAATCCAGACATGCTGTCTATTACACCAACACAAAAAAGGAAAACTGAATATACAAAACGCAATTTAAAAAAAAAGATTTTGCCAAATTTTTCATCACTGCATTAATTAAACAAAATCAGCTTTTTGCTATGTTGTCTTGCTTTTCACAGAAAAACATTCAAGCACAATATAACATTAATAAATAAGTAAAACAAAAATGTTTGGCCATCTTTGAGCCCTTGTCCTGAATATTAGGCTATAACTGTCTGCTGAAACTGAACTGGAATGATCCTCTGTATGCCTACAACAAAAAGTGCATTAAAAAGAGTGGCAAAAAGTGGAAGGAGACACAACAAAGGAATAAGGCCTAAGCCTAGTTCAGGAAAAGTGGCAGTTTCTTCTTTCTAAAAAAAAGTAGCTTCTCTGCTTTCTCACCTGAAGGTCAGTTCCTCGTTAACGAGAGTAGCCTAGTAGAGAGTAAGTTAGAGCAAGAATGGCAAGGTGCGTTGCAGGCCTGCACAATTCGGGGAAAAATAGGAATCACGATTGTTTTGCTTAGAATTGATATCACGATTCTCTGCCACAAGTTTTTTGACCATGACAAAACAAAACAAATTGGCATTACCAAACTGATTCTTTTTGTGGCACCTATAGCACGTTGCGAATCACCACAAGCTTGTAAACATAGAGGCTCCAATGAAGAGACGGGGAGAGCATCGCAGCGCCTGCAGCACTTTAAAACCTATTTTATACAGTCTATGTTTAAAACTCACAGAAGAAAGTAGTAGCGTTTGTGCTGCAGTAGGCTCGTAAAATTAGATAAGAATCAAAGTCATTAGAGAAAATATATATATTATTTAAAAAAATCTAAGTTATTTAAATATTAACTCATGAACATGGTGAATCGAGATCGCGATTTTATAACGATTAATCGTGCAGGCCTAGTGCATTGCCTGGGTGACGTCAGTGAGTGTGTGGAGCGGACATTGGGAGTAGAGTAGAGAGTAGCTACGAGTACTGCTGTGTGAGGTAACAGCGAGAGGAAAAAGAGATGGCAAAACAATGTGTAGTGATTTAACAGTGGACAATAAGACAAGCTTCTCAAGACACGGTGGCTTCAGCTGTTATTAATGCTACGGCTCCCCGACCCCGGTCTGGGCAGTGACATGAGATGCAGCGTCTCTCGTTGTTGGCACTTGTGCACGGAGCAGACAAGTACCTAGGATCAGAATCCTTAAATGTTGCTGTTGTTTTGACAGTGCTTCCACACTGCCAACATGTTTGCTGCATTTACAAAGTGTGCACGCCTCTCACTCTACGCGGGTTCCTATTTGATCGCGGCATTAAAAACGTAATTGTTCGTTAAAATTTATTCAGCCCTTTCACTTATTCGGCCAAACACAAAAAGTATTTTATTTTGCAATTTTTGACCTGGATGAGAGGTTAATGATGTAACTTAAGAGTAGTTGTCAATCAGTCAACCATAATTATGTTAAATAATACAACTTCTTAACTTTTTAGTGTTGCCTTACCTCCTGCTTACCGGGCTTTCACATCTTTGCTTCAGCACTGAATCTGTTACTTTATACTTAAAGAAGACTTATCGAGCCCTTTTTTAGGTTCATGCTTGTATTTTGTATATTCTCATACTGTCTGTCCAAATATATTTGTCTTCAACCTCTGTCTGAAATTGCTCTGTTTTAGCACCTGTCTATTTACTCACCCCACCCCATCTGAAAAGGACAGTCTGCTCTGATTAACTTGCATGAAAAATTTGCCGCACCTTGCAAAGGTAGTTCTCAAGCTATGGGTGGAGACACTCAGAAGAAGGGTGGTGTATTTTAATGAGCCTCCATGTGACATAGGAAAGGGAGCCAAATCTAAATGGCTTGTTGAATTCTGATTTACTCTGCCCACAAAAATGTTAGTTTGTGGGTTGACAGGAACCCTAGATACCTAATTGTAAAATGTGCAGAAGCACGGAAAAAGTGAGCTTTTCATGATATGTCCCCTTTAAGATGCAAATTATGCATTTCAAGACACCTTATGCTGTGTTCAAAAGGAATTTACCAGTTTGTGACATGTCAAGTGCAAAATAAGCAAATCATTGTGGTTAACTTTTGAAAGCACTACTTCAAGGCAACTGACCAATGTAAAAGGAGAACAAAATAACTTTCCTTGTTCTCTATTTAAAGCCTTTGCTAAGATTACAAGACACATTTTTTCTGCCCTTTGATCAAGATGAAAACTGTAAAATACAAAGGAGCATGCTAACAGCCGACCAACATGCACCTATAATAGAAAACAGAAGACAGGGAATATGGTATTAAGAAGTATAGTGGCGACATAGTAAAGGAACAAACATATTCATTTTATAAATATAGGCATATGTCACAGGTCATGAACAGAGCACTTTCAGAAAAAAAGTAAAGCATTGTGTGTAGATTGAGTCTGTAAACCCGTCATCCTACAAGACCGGTTGAAGTTTCTCATTCAAATTAATGGGATAGCCCAAAAGCCTGTATGTTTTGAGGAGAAAGAATAGGTAAGAAACAATAGAAACATACATAAATATTTTATAAGAATGAAAAGAAAAAAAATCTCTTATTTGAAGTAAGATTTCCTCTCCTCTGAACACTTTGAGAAATGGGAGAGAAAAATCTCAAGCAAAAGAGAAAATCCCCCCCCCACACACACACACACACACACACACACAGACACACACTCACATACAGAACAAGAACTAGAACAACAGCTTATGGTGGAAGTAGGTTGGCAGGAGGAAGAACGGGGTTTTACTGCTCTGACTAAAATAAAACATGAGGACTTTGTGGCCCACAGTGCAGTTGGAAAGACAAATATTATTTTTTTTACAAGCGAGAGAAGTCCGGGGACAGGCTGTATAAAAAGCCTTAATGATTGAATAGCTGAAGTATTAAACCTTGGCTGTGGGGTCCTGACCCGAACGGGGGGGACAAGTACTGGAAGAGCAGTTTGATAGGATAAATACACACACACACACACACACACACATACATCTCAACAAGCACATATAGTAACACACACCCCTTCCACTTACCTTGGCAAAGGAGTTTCCTCAGTAAATCTTTATGTTGGAGTGGAAATTGCAGTTTAATAATTAGTTCTATATGAAAACTTTTGAATCCTTTTAAACACAACACACTATATTCAGAAAAAAAAAAATCTCTATTTAATTTGTTTTTGTTTTTTTAAACACCTTTTGACCCTTTTTTATTTAGCTTTTTATCCGTCTAATATAAAAGTTTCAATACCTTGCCAATCTGGCATTTTCCTGACAGAAGAAATAGATTTTTAAATATATTTTTATATTTAGCGACATTCTAAAAAAGCTTTTGTTGGACTTTTTTAAAATTTTGTTCTGCATTACTTATCTATTACATCTATTACAAGTCGTAATTCATTTTATTTGAAAAAAAAATATCTTTCTGAAGTTCTAATGTATCAAGTATCAGTAATTCATTATCGGCTTCATAGCAGTAAGAGGAGCTTTGAAGCACCACCAGGTTCTCTGATCACATACAGTCAAACCCCAGATATCCTCCAACACTCAGACACTTTGAACTCAGTATGCTAATGCTAACATACCAGACCAACAGCTCTCCATCATAAAGCTCATTACCCGTCTGCTACCATGTAGGATGATCATTATTACTCCAACAAAGCAGACACATTCATTCACGGGTTCGGTCAGCATTTCAGGAAGGGCTCAGATTCTAGGCAGGCTTCTCTCACCCGTCCCGGGGGCGATGGAGGATGGGTGGTAGTAAGGCCAAAGGCAGATGAGCCTGTAGGCATGCAAGATATGCCAGCACTGTGAAGTGTAAGCACATACACAAATAAAGGCATGCACAGCTTATGCATGAGAACAATCTCTTGACTGTCCTTGTCACTCTTTCTCTCGCTCTTTTAGTCTTTTTTGCTAGTTGTCTCTCTCTTTCTCTCTCTCGCTCCCTCTCACTCTCTCTCTCTCTCACCCCCCTCAAACACATGGCGCCTCGGACATCTGCACCTACCTCAACCGCCATGGAAGGAAGAGCCACAGGTGGTCATGGCAGAAACATATTTGTGCACAAACATTAAAATAGATGCAAATGCCACAGTTGTGTCTTAATAAAACAGATAAAATTAAGGAAATGAACTGCTGCACATGTGTCTGACATTTAAAAGAAAGATTGAATGGTCCCTGTTGTAAATGCACCCCACTTCAGTGTGTGTACTTTGTGTCAGTATTTGTGTGCATGTGTGTGGATGTCCCTTTCCAGCTGCAGCGCTCACGCTGGGGCCTCCTCCTGGTAGCTATTATGGGTGTGTGTGTATGTGTCTGGGTGGTCTAGTCCCGTCTCCCTCCTTCTCCTAGTTTTATACTGTTCTGCCCTGGTGGTGCCCGAGGGCAGGGGAGCGCGGGGAGGAGGAGGCTAAGGTAGGGTGGCGGGTGTTGCAGGGGGGTGTGGGCAGCCCCGTCGAGAAGAGCAGACGACAGGCCTAATAAAGCTTCACAGGGTCTAGGCCCATCGCTCTCAGCACTTCCTCCCCGCTGCCCTCTTTGCTCCCTCCTGCCCCCTCGGTCCGCTACTACCCCCCACCCCCCGCAGGCACATGTGGTCCAGCCCTAATGGGACCCAGCTGGACTCCCACCTTCCCTCTCTTACGGACCCCAACTCCAGCTCTCCTCTCTCTGTTCTCCTCTCTCCCTTTAAACGTTCAGCCCCAGATGGCACTCCTTCAGGCAGGATATTCACTGCTGGGGGATGTGTTTAGTATCCTTTTCCTTTTTATTTCCCCTTCCTTGCCTCCCTGTCTTATTCATTTATTCTCTTGTCACAATGTATGGTGGCCATGTGATGTAGCTTAAGTCAGGATTCAGCTTCCCAAAAAAAACACAGATGGACTAAAGGAGGAGGAGAAAAGATGAATGATGAAGCTATGTTGTTATGCAACAGACTCACTGATGCCTGGGATCCCTCGACTCTCTATGACCCACCCCTCTGCGGTGAGGTAGCGTGGGGAAACATTTGTTCCCCAGACCTACTCTGCTTCATCTCTCTGGAGTCGCAGCCTCGGCATGTAAACAGGGCGGTGCCAATTGCCCGTCCCTGAGCTTTTATGGTACCAAAGCAGAGCAAACAAACAAACTTGAGAATTTTACGCAACAGCCTGCAAAACATTCTCAGTGCTACAGGCGACAAGTGTTGCCAAGTTCCCTCAGCTGTAATTCAAGCACATACACATGAAAGCATATGTGCATGGATTCACACACACATACCATAGCTTGTGTTCCTTGCAGAACATGTGACATAACTGCTATACACAGCAGTTAATGGTATAAGTCTCTTGTCATGCATCACTTAATCACTGTGGTAGAATTAAAGTGCCTGTGGCAACCTTTTTTGGTTTTATAGATTGTCTGACCGTAAATATTTAAAACTTCACAAAGAGTGAACAGTGACGACTGGAACATAATATTTTTGTGGTTGGATTCAAACCCTGACAGAATGGCAAACAATACAATTTGAAGACACTTTGTCTTTGCAGCACATCGTGCAGTAAGAGGGGGACTTTAATCACAATCATACTGGGGACAGACAGCCCATAGTGCACAGTTTACCATAACATCTTATCATTCTCAGACCATAACTAGATGTTCACACTGATGAATGGTTGAGCTCCGGCTGTGTGGTCCCTCTCTGTCACCCTACAGATGGTGTCATAGTGGTTCCCCTCCATGTCAGAGATGAGAAGGAGTTGGGTGCGGCGACACTGGGTTTGTGCTCTTGAATTAATTATCTCTGACCAAATCCGTCCCTGTGATCAGAGCAGGAGTCAGGATGGTGGCGGAGCATGACAGGGAAGTCACTCTTTCTGTTCATCTATCTATAAATTGAAAAAAATCTCTGTTTCCCCCACACATGTGTACAGCACCCACACATGCACAGTACAGCAGTTGGGGCAAGGAGTTGCTATGTTAGAAGGCTCATTGACTGCGGTTCACCGGCTACCGGTGTTATGCCAAAAACGGATCATCCAACTGATTGCTGTCTACCTAGCCTATGTCCATGTTCCACTTTTGGGATCACTCTGTTACCGCCAGAAATTCCGGATGTCCCCGGTACCTTCCGCTTTCTTTGTGTTGACATTTTAAACTGGTCGATTTATGAGGACTATGCTCCTTATATCTCTGCAGGGTCAATCCAGACAGTTAGCTAGACTATCTGTCCAATCTAGCTTTTCTGTTGCACAACTAAACCAACTTTTGAATGTTCCACCCGAACAAGTGGCAGAATGCTGTGTGGTCATGCCAGACCCTCCTCCGCAGCTCTGTGGAGCAAGGTCTGGCAATGTGAGGTTTGTTGATGATGGCTGTGTCTCAAATCGCGCACTGCTGTACTAAATACTAACTATTTGAGTACACAGTGCATTCACATTGTCGAAGTGCGGTCAAATGCAGTGCACTTAAAGTACCTGGATGGTAAACTCAAAACGGTCAGAAAGTTAAGTGTAGATTGATGGACACTTTCCCCACTCAACAGTCGCCATCTTGGCTACGTAGCGGAAGGGGCGGAGCTAACAACCGTTACTTACAAAACTTTTAATAATGGCGGCCGAAGATGCGATAGCGAGACCGACGGAGCAATACAAAGTTGAACGTGAGTCTTTTTGCTATACTTATAACATATAAGCCACCTGTATATGTATATTTGGTTAATTTTACAGTCGGTAATAATTTTTGTACCACAAATTATAACCTTTATTGGTACTGTAATTTGACGTGCTAGCAAGCCAACCATATAGCTAGCTAACAGCGGCAGTTTAACTATATTGGCAAATAAATTATAAGCTAACGTTACATGTTTTGTAGTATATTGTTGTTTGTGTTAAACTTTTGTCCCATTGTAGAAGATTTTAGTGTTAGATGTGTGATCTTAACAAGTTGTACATATTGCGATGTGAGCGTTAGTTAGCTCAGAAAAATAGCGATCAGCTGATTGTCTGCCGGGAACGTTAACAGTAGCGTAATGTTAAAACGTATCCGCTGTTACTGCCTCCACCTGATGTATATACTGTATAATCCATCTCTTCAGGGACAAACGAGGAATAGAGGTCCGTCATTTAGGGGTGACGATGGCCATCAGACCGTAGAAGGATCCCCTGGAGAGTCTGAAGTCCCCCTCATATCCCTATCCCCATCAAACTAGCTACGTCCTGGGGAGGGGGGAGCCTGCAGAACTACAAGCACATTTATAAAATAAAATTATATTAAAAGTATTTAACTTTGTTATCTTTTGTATTATACGTTGCATAACTGTAGCAAACATATAATGTTAGTGCATATACAAATAGAGGAATGGGATCTATTTAAATGTCAATTCTGTTACCTCTGCTTCACTATTGTATTGTCACTGTATGAAGACCATTTAACACAAAAATACAACTTATGTAAAAGATGTAATGATTTTTTTGTCTATTAGGTAACTTGTAAGGGTAATGCTTCACTATAACAGTCTTATCTATAGGCAACAATGATTTCCTCATGAAACCGTTGAGCATTAAAATGAACAGTAACGTTATGAATGAATATTAATGTTACTTATTTTTAGAGCAGAAACATAAGCATATACACAAAAGAGTGGACTTAAAAGAATAGGTATAATTAATGAATTAAGAGTGCAGTAACAAGAACAAATATTACAACACAGTTGTGTGTACTGTTTTCAGCTAATAGGGGGGCGGGGGACATGAGGGCGGCGTTGCAATCGTCATCCTGGAGTGACATGGAGCAAATAAAAACCAAATCACATTTATTTTTGTTAAAATATCAAAAACAAAGCAGGAATTATTTTCCACGAAAAACAATAGCAGACTGGAATGCTCTCCCTTGGTGAAATTCCCAATTGTACAGAAGAAGGGATGAAATGTGATTGTCATTTCTGGTAAGTACACATGGCAGTGCGCGATTTGAGACAACACTCCTCTGTCGAAATTTACGCACAATGCAAGACAGTACGTAGTGCACGAAGTGTACTGTCTGTAAGTGCACTAACGGAAGTGCGCGATTTGAGACACAGCCGATGTCTATGCTGCACATGATGAAATAGGGAACACAAACACGTTATACGAATGCCCAGGCTCTTGGCCTCTTCAACCTGTGCAATCGTTTCGACGTCTGCGCCAGCCGCAAACAAATAACACAATACACATACAAAATTGCTACCTGTTAAGTTTAAATAATATCAAAAAAGGAGAAAAATGCATTCAACACATTTGTTTAAGAATACTGTATGTCTGATAATATTTCATATATTCCTTGAAATGTTTTCCTGTGAAAATACTAAACCAACCATACCAAAACCAACCATGTTAGTCCGTCTCTAAATATTGTTGACTTTCCCACCCTCTTTGGCCCTTAGCCCCAAGTCCGTTCAGTCATATACTAAAGACACATTATCACAGATTTATAATTTATTTAAATAAAATACCTAATAACAATGAAAAGAGCTAGGCATTGTAGATTCACGCAAATGTCACTCAAACAGGAATGCATTTTGTATTTGTTGTACATAAGGAAAAGGAGGGTTTAGTTTTGGCTTAAGTTTAGGTTAAGGATCATCCCTCCACAGTGTCTCCTCCAATCAGTCTGTACACTGGCCTTCTCTCAGGTGGCTTTCCAGGGGGATTGAAACCATGACTCTTGCCCCTCCCCGATCACCATACATCCACATATCCTGGAGCAGAGGAGGCCCCAGAGTGTTTATGTGCGGCAGACGCCCAGGCTAAACAGGAAGGGACAGGAGACCGTCACTGGGGAACCCAAAATTCAGACCCACATCAACAGGCCCTCTCAGTGTGGATCAAGTTTGCCATTGCTCGTTTAAATGAATACCACAAACATTACCGTAAGCCAAACACCTATAAGTGACCACATATAGGCCAGAGCACTGTGGGTGGCAAATGTGTAAGCCAGCATGCTGCTGTGAATGAATATGTGTTCACACTTGCAGTATGTGTACGTTTGAACCTGCGTTCATGTGTGAGTGTTGATGTGTGCCTGGACCTGGAGCGTAGTAATACTTGTGACAACCCAGGCAGATGCTACACTGCCCATGCAGGGCTTTATGTGAGCTGTTCAGACAGAAAAATAAATACTGTCAGAGGAGAAGAAGAGAGGAAAGTGCATCTGTTTGAAGTCAGGGAGCTGCAGACTGGAGCTGAGAGACAGATGAACCATCCTGTTTCAGAAACCTGAACGCACTCTTGTTAAGGAGCAGTAAAATGTATTTGTGTGTGGCAGCAATAACACAGTTCCAAGACTTGGCTCTGTGTCTACACATAAGCCTGTGTAACCCTACACACCTCTCTGATGATGTCAGATTAGCATTAAGCGTGAGCTCGGGCCTTTGTTTATATGTGTGTGAATGTGTGTGTATTCTATGTGGCGAACAAAATGTCTGGTATTGTTTTTTGGGCAGTAAGAGAAATGTAAACAGCGGAAGGTAGTGGCTAAGGGAGAGTGGAAGAGCACAGACGTTTCATGCATGTGTTTGTGTGTATGCATGTGTGGCGGAGGCATGATGACATCAGTGGCTGGGCAGGGAGCGGGTGAAGTGGCTCTGGTCAGTGTGAAAGTCGAGTCTGTCACACAGACGTAGTCCGACTGCACGCCACGCTCACAACAGAGCACTCAGCCACTGGCACCGGCTTGAGGACTGGCTGACGGTGGTCTGCCAAAGCCCGTCAGCGCATGTGGCAGCTTAAATGTTTCAGCGCAGCAGTCTGGAAAGTGAAAAGTAACAGTCGCAGCACATGCTGGCATTGAATTTCTACATTAAAAAGGTTTCCATCTCAACCTCATGGCCATACTGAAAGGAAATGGTGTGTACCTTTCTCTGGTCGATTGAACAGGTCGCCAAGAATCTTTTTGATTAGAATGTTCTCTTTTAAGATTTTTTTTGTTTTTTGATTTTTATAGTAGATTTTGAACAAGTTTAATTTAAAGTAGAGATGGTCCAATACCATTTTTTGTTTCACGATACCAATTGCGTATCGGCCAATACCGAGTACTGATCCGATACTAGGGTGTCATATATTTTACTATTTTTTAACAACTGTATACTCCTGTCCCTGTATGGATGTGATTTGTTGTCGGTCTAAACTCTTTGTGAAACATGAACAAACACAGACAATAAATTCTGTAGAACTTTCTTTTATTATCCAGTTTGACAATCAGTTATAACGGAAGAACAACATAAATAAACTATTTTAACTTAGATTTTCTTCTTGGGCTTTATTATGTGGTATCGGATCGGTGCATAAACTCCATTACTTCCCGATACCAGCGTTTTAGGCAGTATCGGAGGCTGTACCGATACTGGTATCACTATCGGACCATCTCTAAAGTAAACAGAAATATGGCGTGGTTAATCCCTGTAATCTGCAACGTAGTTTTGTCTGTAGACCAGCAGCATGCATGTGGCAGTGTGCTATAGGCAAGTTTGAATGTTGCCAATTTATGCAGTGAGACATGCCCACCCGTTTCCTTTCCTTCAGTTTTGATATTTATTAATACCAGACACTGATGTGATGAGTGCTCATTTTGCATGTGTATCAATTTTTTGGGGAAGAAAAATTCTCCTTGTTCTATATCCTGTCATTTACATCACAGCACAGACATCTTTTCTCTTCACTGCCAGGTTTCTGCACAAGCCGCCTGCTTTTATAGTATTTGCAGGGTGGCCCAGTGCTCTGACCTCCACGGGTAAAGGCAAGTGTAAATTATATTCCCATCAGGCATCAATGAAGTATCACTTTTACAGTAGTGTTTCATCAAGTGTTTTGGTTGGGACCACCAGTGAGGGACAGGGTCCAAATGCAGACAGAGGAATGATGAAACTTCTCTCAGGCCAAGGCTCATTGGTTCTTCTTCTCTCTCCATCAGAGGAGGTGGTCCTTGCTTTTTCTGTAGTCCGTCTTTGATCCTCGCCTCTCTTCTTTTCCTACGTTTCACCCTCCTGGCACAGACAAAGACTGCCCTTCCAACAAACGCAGCCGCTGCCTTTCAGGGCCAAGCGTCAGGCTGTTGAGGAAAGGAGACAACAGGAGAGGAGCAGGGTAGCTGGGAGGACAGAGGAGAGAAGAGAAGAGCATGCAGTTTCACCCACCCCGGAGGTCTCGGGCAGCCCCCGGCTCTCAGTACCCTACCTCCAGAAGACCTTATTCAGAGACTCACCTAATGAACACTCCTGCCCTCATTCAGCCCCACAATGGAGCCCTCCACTGCCATTGAGCCTGCTCACAATGGAGAACATCGCTCCAATTAAACCCCAGAGACAATGAGCCGGGGTAGGTGAAGGGGTGGAGTTGTGTGTGTAATATGTGTACGTATGAGGGGTTGAGCTGGGGGGTCAGCAGGGTAATGAACAGGCCCAACCTAGCGGATCTCTTCGGAGGTCCGCTGAAGTGCCGTTGCCTCTGATGTGCTATTTGGATCAGTAAGAAGCAATTAGGTACCCATTCCCAGCACATCTCTAGCCCTTATCCTCCCCCAGGCTCGTGTGTGTGTGTGTGTGTGTGTGTGTGTGTGTGTGTGTGAGAGAGAGTGAGTGTGTGTGAGAGAGAGTGAGTGTGTGAGTGAGTGTGTGAGAGGGAGAAGGACGAATAGGAAAGAAAAGGGAAAAGCAATGAGAGAGGCGACCAGTGCAGACAAGAAATCATGAATAGACAGGTGACCCGAGCAGACTTGATTGCTTTAAAACAGAATTAATTGTCAGAGAATTATTTCAGTGTTGTAATAATATACAACTGTATGGCCATCACATCAATCCTTTCGAAACCTAGTGCTAACATGACTTGTGCATTACTTAGCATTTGATCTATATTTTTTTAGCACAACTGCGTAAAAAAAGGAAGAACAGCGAGAGAAAAATAGTGGAGGAACATGAAGAGAAGAAGCTGGTCAACAAAGCAAGCACAAGAGACGGGAAGATTTAAAAAAAAAAATAAAGTACAAATATGACACAACAAAATCTAAATAATCCTTTAAAAGAAAAGCGACCATTTACTGTAAAAAAACAATGATTTAGATGTAGGTGATGATAGTTGTGTTTCGGGACTTGCGGAGGAAAGGGTATAAAAAACTGCACAAAACTACACACATGTATCAATGTGTCTTGAGCAAAGGGTCCAGAGGCTCCCAAAATGTTGTATGTCTAATTATTGACATTGAGGCCCAAAATACAGAGTCTGCAGAGACGTGACATTTGACGAAGGCAGCGGCAGGCTGTAAAGCCAACAAAGGCGAGAACAAAGCCAGGATCTGGGCCATGATAATGCAGCTCAGCGCAGATCCTACTCATGAATATGGCAGCTGTGAGGGTGTTAGTAGGTGTGTGTGATGCATGCATATACTGTATCTTTCTGCATTTGTTTGCTTGTGTGCCCATATGACTTGACCAACAAATTATGCATGTCCTCACACGTCTGCTTCCCTTACTGACATGTATTACTATATCAAGCCCACTGGTGTTAAGGCATTTATGTGTCTCTATCTGCCTGTGCTGGCTCCCACTGGGGCTAAAAAGTCAATCAACTAGTCTGTCAGGGGAACAGGACACACACTGCCCAGGGATCAATGCCCTTCACCCCTGGGACTCTCGCTTAGTCAGTGGGTGCACCCAGAGCCCTGTAAAGCTCCTTAAATCCCTTGCACTGCTCTGACAGCTGACTGCAGGGGATACCTCTTTGTGTGTGTGTGTGTGTGTGTGTGTGTGTGTGTTTTAGTCAGTATACTTTCTATACTATGTGTGTGCAGGTGTCCTTTTTCACCTTTTAAGCAAAATACATTATGTACGGTTTCAATAATTTTTCCCTATTTACTGATGTCTTGTCTACATTTATGTGAGTAAATGCAGTGTGTTGAAAGTGTGTGACCATGTGTGTATTTGTGTATTTGTAACAGTGACTACCTTTACATGCACATAATATTCAGTATTTTGCCTTTATTTAAAAAAGGAAACATTCTGATTAAGCTGTTTTGAAGGTGAATATTCAACTTATAAGAAGTTTAATGTAGCCGTGCAAACTTTGATTTTTTTAAGAGTTTTCTACCTGTTGCAGACTTGTTCGACAGTGCAAACTACAGCCTCCCTCTTTCATTCATTCAACCACCTTCTACAAAAGGTCGGCTTTACAATGTTTGCGCATATCCCAAAACCTGTTGATATCTAAGCCTTTGATAATCTTTAAAAGTATCTTTCTCCTTCTTTTCTTTTGGCCATGCATCTCGATCGCAGCCTTGCAAACTGTTGGCTTGTTAGTTTGTGTACAATAACCATAGCAACGCACAGAGCTGACCGTAAGCCGTAAACTGGCTGTAAACTGTTGGAAACCCCCCCGATTGAGACTCATATTCTGAATGCGCTGTATACATGTCCAAAGAATGCCTCTGCAACCTGAATAATCCCGGCATATCCCACGTCTTAATCGAAAAAATTTTAAATTTGGAAAAGGCCTAATTTTGGAATATCCAAGCGGAATGTGTATTTGAATGTAAATGTAGTCAGTGTATTGGGTATGTGTGCATCTGTTTTGGCTGTGCTTCTGTACTTCCTAATGTTTATTACCACATCCGATTTTACAACATAAATTGGTTTACATAACAGGATTTTCTTTTAGAACCAAAGGCATTTAGAAAAAGAGATAAGTGCTTCTAATGCTTGAAGTTGTTTATTGCTATTTATTCTCTTGTGGAAACCCTCGTCTCTCTGTATGCATAGCCTCCCTTCAAGCTGTTCCGCAGCAACAGCCTCCATTCTCTACCCGGGCAGTTTTTGTAGGATCTCGCCTAGCTTTGTTCAGGATCTCATCTGCCCCCAATTTACTCTCCCAGTGACCTCCCAACCCTGACCTGTCAGTGCAGCGTTCCTTTCTTTATTACTGAAAGCCGTATAAATACTCGCTAATATTCTAGTCTCACTCAAGTGGAACGTAGAGTTGTAGTAAATCAAAGGCCAAGAAGAGGAGTCCCACCACTGTGTCCATGTCTCCATGCTCTGTGTGTGTGTTTGTGTGTCTGAGAGAGCGAGAGAGCTCTTTTTGTGTATGAGAGTGTGTTTTTGTTTGACTGAATGACAATGACAAAAATGTGTTGCTACTGAGTGTGGGAGGGTGTTTCATTTTTTTTTCTTCTTTAATCTCCATCGTCTTTCTCGCTGGTGTTGCTGCAGACCTTTTTCTCTCTTCCTCTCCGGTTCCTGTGGCCTCCCAAGGCTTCCTCTAGCCGTCAAGATGTAGAACTGCCGAGGGACTGGGATGATGATGGTGGTGGGGGTGAAGGTTTGAGGAGTAGGGTAGGTATCATGTTCTCTCTCTCTCTCTCTCTGTCTCTCTCTCTCTCTCTCTCTCCTACTACAGATTTATGGGGGCTCAGTCCTTCTCTAAATATTTGCCTTTCCCCCTGTACTGTGGGAGATTGATGGCCTTTGATGTGGGGGGGGGGGTGCAGAGGCTCAGGGTGTTGGGATGGAGAACGCGGGCAGTGTATGGATAGGTAGACCCAGATTAGGGCCACTGAGGGGCCCGGTGGTTCTAGTGTACAGTATATGGTTGTTACAGTTGTGATGTGGTTTACATGTCTGAAATGTTAAGGTTTTCATCTGCATGCATTTTATGAAGAATCCTCATTTCTATCGATTTACTCCCCTGTGTTGGGTCGATTCTCTACATTCTTTACAGTCTGGTACATGATGAAACCAATGAACCGATGATTTTAACATAAATGTTTTGGAGTAATGGAACAAGGTCTGCCAATTACCTGTTCTGCGGAGGATTATGCTGGAAAAACCTGAGTGGAGCTGCTAATAATAATCCTATCCTGAGTCAATCATGAGTTACAAAAACATCTGTTATAAAGCTAACTCTCAATCTCTCCAAAACTCCTTTTTGTAAATAATTGGTTTCAGATTCCAAAATCTATTTCCAGATCCAACTAATTTTGCATCATCTGGAGTTAAATTTGCTGAAGTCTGTTTTCCTTTTGAATACAACCCTCTCACTCCCCCAAAGCTAATTGCACGCTCCCCACAGCAAAGGCCAACTTATCCCAGACAATTATGTTTATGTATATGTAATTGTCGTAACTGCACAGCATAGCGGCCCCATTCTCTCTGTCGTGTTGTCTTATCAATCCAAATAAATCTTATGTGGACACACAGCCAAAGTAGTAACTCCACTGTGAAAGCAAATAATTGATTTGCTTATTATAGCTGAAAGGAACATAAACAAGTAATTTCAGCTATTACATTTTTTTTTCTTAGCCTCCTCTTCACGGTACATGTCTTCTTGCCCACCCGCCATGATGCACACATACACCCTTCACCCACTCCACCCTGCACATCTCCTTTTCTACTTTTCCCAGTTAACAGCTCAATGTCAGGGGCTAAGTACTGGGGCCCTACCTCTGCACCCGCTGAGTGGGGGAGCTTCCATCTCTCTCTCTCTCTCTCTCTCTCTCTCTCTCTCTCTCTCTCTCTCTCTCTCTCTCTCTCTCTCACATACACACAAACAGTAGACGTGCAATAAGAAAACAAAATGCACGTACATACAGACATGCTTTATTACACACACACACACACACACACACACACACACACACACACACACACACACAGAGCTCTGGTTCCTATTTACCTCTCTCTTCCCTAGGCAGCCTTTGCTCCATATTAGCTCTCTGCTTGTGACACGGAAGGGAAAGGGGAGGAACAGAGAGGTCATTCGGATGACTAATGGTTGAATTCACAGGAAACTCCGGGAACATTCTTCCTCAAATTATGCTATTAGCTGCTTGGGGGAGCGAAGTGAGGGAGACTGAAAGGGAGAGAGATGTGTGTGAGGGTGGGAGGAGGGGACAGGCCTTAAAACAACAGAAAAAGAAAGAGAAAGGAACTTGTAGCCGTTTGGCCTCCTGTTCTTTAGCGGAATGCGGTGCAGTGGCATTTACACGAATGCAATGATTTATCGCCGCTGGCGTCCCCTCTGTCTCTGTCAATACTGGCCTCTCAGAGCCAGGAAAAGGCCCTAAGCCCAAGGAGACAGTGGGCCTGAACTATTCTCCCTCTCCCCCTGCACCTGTTCCCTCGGTGGGGGAAATGAGAGCCTGTAATTAAGTGTGAAAGGGGCTCTGCCGGATAGCTGGTGTGATAGTGTCAATCCGCTAATGTTTTGCATGGGAGGACTATATGATCCTATGAGCATGAGGGGGGGAATGTCTTTTTGAGGATTTGTTTCATTATTGTGTCACATGGCAGACACTTACATGTGTTTTGTTTGTGGGTTATTGTGTGTGTGTGTGTGTGTGTATTATTGTCAGATATCTTGATTTATTTTTGCTTGTACATGACCTTTCTATAAAATTAGAGTTAATAACATGCAGCTAATAACCTGCCTGCGAATCAAGTGGCTTACCTTCTTTACAAGCAGTGGCAGCCTATAGTTGCTGTGTACTTGGGAGATGTGACATAATGTGATGTGAGAGTTTCAGTATAACATGTCAACATATCATACAAGCACTGTGCCAGGTCTTAGCCAAGTGAGATGATTAATAATTGTTTAACGTCTAGGCAGCTGTAACCCATAATTTTATCTTAAACCCAGGTTCAATTTCAAGTTTTGATGCATTATTCTTCTTCAAATTAAGCTTTAGTTATATTGTTGTGTTATCTTCAGAGATGTTTTGACCTGAGATATTGAAATAGAATAGAATTCCTTTATTGTCATTGTACAACAAAATGAGGGCCAGGGACATTGTGGCTACATGGTACGCATCCCATTCACCATATTACCTAGTAAAGTCCAACCGTTGAACCAAAATGTGTGCTTTACGTCATTAATTGGACAAATATCTATCATTTTACAAATTCCCCACTGAAAATATTGGCTTTTTACTGTAGAAAAGAGTGGTTTACTGCTTCCAGCATTTCTAGATAATTCAATAACTGGTAAATCTATGTGAGATTTTCAGCTGTAATGTCGGTTTTACTTCTGGCTCAGGTTTCCTAGCCTGAGAATGACTTAAGTTTAAAATGGCTGCAGTGGGAATAAGGTTAGCTATTAAATACCAATTTATGTCCTCCAGGTAGCAGCCTCTATATTCTGAGGTAGAGGCTTGGGAAAATAAAAGGCAGGAGAATGCAAACTGGAAGAAAATGAGGACTTAAGTGTATGTATGCCTGCAGTGGCTGCAGCCATAGGGTGGGAGAAGACTATTTCAGTTTGCCTTGGAAGTGTGTGTGTGTGTGTGTGTGGGTGTGTGTGTGAGAGAGAGAGTGTGTCTTGACAGCACCCAGCATATACAGGAAAACCACAGAAAGCTAACATTTATCTCCATAAAATGAGGGAAAAGTTTTGCTCCACCTGCCTGATACAGAGAGAAAAAACATCACAAAGCACAGCAGTCAGAAAAAATAACCGATGATTTCTACGGCCACCACTAACTTTATAAACTATCTGACCCTGTGTGTGTGTGCGTGTGATTGTAGAGCAACACTGTGTGAGTCATAGCAAGGCTGCAGGTGATTGGTCAGGAAGTGGTCATGCTATTATCTGTAATTGAGGGGTAATTGTAGAGCTGAGTGTACCCTACTGTATGTGTGAGTGTGTGAATGTCTATGTGTATCTTTCTATGTGTCTGTGTTTGTGTTTAGGTGTATTCAGAGAGGAAAATTACATCTAGAGTTCAGGCTTACTGTGATTTAAAAACAAACCAGAGTAAACACTGGGCTTCAGTGGGCAGTGGTGGGAATGGCTGGATGTCCTGCATTGTGTGTGTGTGTGTGTGTGTGTGTGTGTGTGTGTGTGTGTGTGTGTGCATGTGTTTTGTCGGCCTGCAGCCTGATTAAAAGAGGCAGCCAACTCACCTACTGAAGCTGCAACAACGGGCCTTTAAGGAGATTATTATTTTAATCTGCTGTTTTATTATTTTCAGATTATTAATCCTCAAAGTCCATAGACAGATAATTAATTTAAAAAGCATATAGTTAGACTGAGTTTGCCATCCATTTTAAACAAAAGACCCTCCTAAAACATTTGAATACTGTTGTTGAAATTGGTGCCTTATTTTCATTAATCCCGTTATTTAGCTGTTCTGGTTTTGAGAAGATCATCTCTGACATACCTACTTGTGCTAAACCATTGAAAACCTAAATAATTTATTTTTTAAATAAAAAAAACTGCAACATATAACAGTGTCTAAATTACTCATTTCAGAGACAGATCGTCGATGATAAATTATTTGAGTAGGCAGTATTTATTTTAGTTTTTCACAAGCTAGCAATGTATAAAGTAGTTAAAATTAGCCCCCCTTTACCAGCTGCAACATTAAAGTGATGTACAAATTAATGCATCAATAATTCTAATCCAATATTTTAATATATTATTATTATTATTATTATTATTATTATTTTGGCTATTCTACACAATGAATACTTTTAGCTTTTTGTACTTTTCAGTATGTTTTGATGCTAATACTTGTCTTTTACTGTTTATTGGTACAGTGTGTTATTGCTGCTTTTACTTAAATAACAAATCTGAGTACTGCTTCCAACACTGCGTTTATGGTCATAGCTACAAAGGAAAACAATGAGGGCAGTTAAAACGTTTGAGACTCTCAGGAATTTGGTAATTGAAGCTGAAGTAGATCAGGCAGTTTTGGGGAAGTGGCTAAAATAAAGTAAGCATCAAAAAATACATCAAACATGCACAAATCAATAATTAGTAGACCTCTGCGTTGTTCGTTTTAAGATGGATTTATAGTTGATGCAGGGGCCGTGGCAGTGGTTACAATGTCAACAATCTCCATCGCCACCTGAAACGTGTTGGAGAAAACACAAGCAGCCAACGCCGACCAATCACAGTGCTTGTGTTCTTTGTAGCCCCGACCGATTTATGGAAAAAACACATTTGCCAATGGAACTTGATGTATACAAACATAATTTTAAGGACACATGGTTGTTTAATCGGGCATCATCGTGATAGCTTGTGTTTGTTTTTAGTTCTACGTGTGCTCACTCGTCACTTAGCTTTCTTTCTGGTCAATCTCTCCAGTACGTCTCTATTGTAAAACTGCAGTTAAAAAATAAATACACAATTTTTAATTTTTTTAATTTTTTTAATTTTTACATTTTCTCATTATCACAATCACTGGATTTCTTTCTCCCTGTTCTCTTCCATCAGCACAAGGAGAAAGAGTTTCCCTGACTGTCTGACTCCCCCTTGCCTTCTACTGGTTTGAACCCCCCAGCCCTCCACTCTCCAGATAGCTGTCTGTTCTCACCTACTCGGAGCAGGGATCTAATTGAGGGCAATCATTCAGATAAAAAGCCCCCTACAATGATTCTGCCGCGCTTGCTTGTGCATGCGCGTTTGTGTAAGTATTTTTGTGTGTGTGTGTGTGAGAGAGAGAGAGAAGGGGTTGGTCCTCACACCATCCAACCCCACTACCTCCTCTCGCTCTCTCCACCACCATTAAAATGCCATACCCCCCCTCAAAACAAGCCTTTTGTGTGGCACGGAGAAGAGGCGCTGAGGCCAAGAGAGTGAGAGACACAGAGGGGGAGAGAGAGATGAAAAAGATGCAGGCCAGCTCCTGTTGTTGACTGGTTGTCTCTGACCTCTAGGAGCACCCCCTTAACATCAGGAGAGCCAAGGTGGCTCCAAAAGCGCTCCACTTTTCACTTCTTTCTCCTGTCCTCTTAGCCCCCCAAAAACACTCTGACCCCACTTCGATTCCAACCCATATGAATGACTTGTTTTTTTTATGGTGGTGATTTGGTCCCCATTCCCTGTCAGTGTCTCTTTTTTACATTTCCTGTTTTTTAGTTTGTGATTTCCTACATTTCTTACATGGTGCTTTCAATAAAAGTGAGGAGTATGCATTGCATTCTGGTATATTGAGGTTAGTACTCACTGACACTGAAATTGGTGTTTCTGCCTCTTCTACGGCAGATACGGCTGTATCTACTACTACAGTATGATTGTTGAATACTAGTACGAAATAGACTAAAGAGGCCCTCACTATTGATCCTCATGGCCAGACACTGAAACCTAATGTTTGCACATGATTTTTAGAGAGCTGAAAATGTTCCCGCTACAAACTCCACTTCTCCTGTGCTGGAGCATAGTGTTACCTTGCCAATCATTTGGCCAATTATCCTCTGGAAGGAGAAAAGTGGAAGCAGTGCAAGACATGCCATGCAACATCTCATAAACATGTTCTACCTCTGTTGGATATTTTGCAATCCCATTAGTGATAGACACCCACAGACCTCTGCTACAATGACACCATGCACCCATACAATATGCGCAGTGATTGCAAAACCCTCCATGTGAAGAGCACCCCCACCCCTCTCTCTCTCTCTCTCTCTTTCTTTTCATTCCCCCAGTAAGAGCCAGTGATGGTTAGTTGTGGT
This sequence comes from Etheostoma perlongum, assembly GCA_026937815.1. Taxonomy (NCBI): domain Eukaryota; kingdom Metazoa; phylum Chordata; class Actinopteri; order Perciformes; family Percidae; genus Etheostoma; species Etheostoma perlongum. Next base: position 19,740,550 of record CM049379.1, read on the forward strand.
GTGACTGGTGGTGTTGGCCCACAGAGCTGGGGGAAACGGTTGTGGTGGTGGGGAGGTTTGGAGAGGGTAGAGGTGGGGGTGCTCGGAGGGTAATAGGGTGGGACAGGCTGTTGTCGAGTGATCCAACCCCACTTGGCACCACTCTGCTCCCCATAGTGTCCGTATCCCACTCAGGGTTTTTTCTCATTCCTCTGACGCTCCTTCTCAATTCACTTTCAATTTTTTCTAAGACATTTTATCAGTATGAGATCACTATAACATCTCTCCCATTTGTTCCGCTGTGTCTCGGTGATCCTTCATCACTTCAGCACCATGACATATATAACTGACCAGGAGGTATAGATTACTAACTTTTGCACAATTATACACAATTACCTCAAATGCAAACATCACTTGAATGAAACAGAAATATAATAGCTCTAAGCTATTGCACTTTTTTTTCATTAAACACATATCTTTCATCCCCTGCAAATTCAGCACCTGCATTCAGACACTGTTAAGTTTGATCAGGCTCTCCTTTCAATCAACGTTATAAACCTTAAGGTGTTTATGAAATCAAACCCTGTTTTAGATACTATTTAAGGTCTGCATTTTTCCATCAATAGCTATTCAATTTACTTATATTCAGTATTTACCTCTTGTTTTAATGCTTCAGTTTGAAATATCATATACCTATATATTATGTGATACTAAGTATATAGGGAGTAATGTAGCAAGAAGGACCAGCCTTCTTAGGATTACATCTTTAAATACTTCTGCTTTCCCTTCCATTAATAGTAACTCCTTCCTCTCTTCTCATTTCTTTAAACTTCCTGCCGATGTTTAGTGTCTCTCAGAGGTATTGCGGCATTCCCAACAGCCCTTGGTACTCGACACATGACTGGGAGTTCAAAGGTCATCTTGTGACCCTGGATCTTCTACCTTTGTGTCTTCCTGTGCTCCATCAGACCTCTTTTTTTAGACACCGTGAAGTAACTCCCTGGTGACTCTTAGGTTTGCTTTATTTTGTGTGTTTGTGTGTGCCTCATGTGTAAGTGAGAAGGACTGGCAGTGAGATAGAGGGAAAATAAAAAGGAGGAATGGTCACAGCAATCTGAGGTAAAGGGCCACTTTGGGAGTCTTATTCTGCGTTTACTTACATTATAGTTGGCAAATGTAAGAAGTACTAAGTAGGGCTGAATACAATTTCTGCTTTGGCTCTAATGTGATTTGGAGCTTTGGCTTGTATGTGCATTTGTGGGTTGCTACTGTACTCTCTGTGTGTGTGTGTGTGTGTGTTTGGCATTGTGGGCTGGCCTCTCCAGTATCAGTCACCAGCTAACTCCACTTGCTGCTGTCACCCAGATTTACCCAGCTCTCTTCTGCAGCCAACACACCAGCAGGGAAAACATTAACATAAGTAAGCCCTCTACTGACAACTCTCTCCCTCTCTATTTCTCTCTTCTCATATTGTCCTCTTCTCCACATTCTCTCTTTGCCTTTTTCTTGTTTGCAATCTCACCCTTGTTCTGTCCCCCTCTCTCTCTTTCTCTCTCTCACTCCATCCTTCTCTCTCTGTCTCTCCAGCAGGGAAAACATCATTGTCATGGAGAGAGGGATGACAACAATGAAGCGGCTGCAAATCACACTGATTGTTAGTGCTGGACCTGGTGGATGGGGAGAGGGCTAATGTAATTGTCTAGGCCCTTGTCACTGTTGATACAGGCTCTTCAGAAGGCGGGGTGATTTAGCTAAAAGCTATCTCCGGGCCAAGTAATTAGACACACCATTCACGCTGGCATTAGCACATGCTGCTGCCACTGTGTCCCTCTCACTGTGTGAATACACACACACGCATCACGCTAAGGCTTCATCACGCCACTCTGGGTGTTATTCAAACCATTAGCAGGGAGCATGGTGTTCTAAGCTGGGAACAAGTGTGTGTGAATTTGTGTGTTTATATGTCAGAGAGAAATTCATGGCACTTTCTGCTTGTGTGTACTTGCCTGTGTTTGCCTATATGTATCATCACTATTGGCTGTGTCTGCCAGCTGACATGGGCTGTCTAAGATTGAGTTGAGGTAGTGCGACACACTTGACATCCCTAAAGCATCCTATGTTCCCCATCTCCCACTGTGACTCTGTGCTCTCCCATTAAATCAATTAAAGCAATCCAACACTCGGCTCAAAACAGACGGGGCAAAGTAGAGCAGGCACTGTGCCCCCCCTTTTCAACGTGTACTTCAGTGGCATTCTAACCTAAAACCCATGGGAATTGGACTGAAGTGTGTTGGATTGTTTAGCTATACTCACTCCAGGATAATGCCTTCTGTAGAGGCCAGCTTACATTTGAGGCCTTGAGATGAATAACAATATGTCCATTCTGATTTTTTTACAGTTGTATAGTCCATCCCGATTATTTGGAGCATGAGTGACATACGTATATATCTCCTGACAGAACACTGGTTTAGAATCTGGTTTAAACTATGAATCTTCTGTTCTTTACTGACATGTTTTTAAGATGAAACTTGTACAAAATACAGCATTATTTTATGAGGGTAATGGATAGACGTTTTAGCACCCTACAAATCTGGGCAATTGCCTAATTTTGATCAGCAAATTGGACCCAGCACTGCTCCCTGTTGATGATTGGCTTGTTGGTCTGTGGAAACCACAACCCAATCACTTCATCTTCTGCCTCCTTTTAAGACAAAGCAATAATCACATAACCAACGTTTATATGAAGACGAATGAGAAAGCAAGTAGAAAACAACACACATGCTGTACAATGGCACAGCAGCCACTGTTAAAGAACTGTCACGTTGGCTTTGCCGGCTTTCTTCTTCTACAGCGAGTTTTACTTGTGTGCTTACTGTCGATTGGTCCACAGCGCCCACTAAAGTGGTGGAGAGCAATGACAACACTTTGGAGCAATACTGCATACCAGAGAATGTGCATACTGAGAGCTTGAAATACCTCCACCTGGATACTGGACTGTACTAAATGTCACAGAAATGCCTCAGACGGATTTTGAGTGTATGTATGTTGTAGTTCATTTTGCAAGTTTACTTAACAGATGTTGTGTTAATATTTATATAGTTAGGTCATAGGTCGGAGTCAAACCCACAGCTGCTGCGTTGAGGAGTACACCTCTATATATGTGCGCCTGTTCTACCAACACAGCTATCCTGGCCACACTATATAATGAATATTGAGTTAGTATCAAACTGCCTGTCGAATGTTTTTTTTTTTGTAGTTACTGTGTTTTGTCCACCACTCCTCTCTTAAAGGAATTTGGCCAGCCAGAATTTATGTCCCACCGTTCCCCACCATCGTTTAGGGAAGTCAGTTTAAGTCAGTTAGTTCTGTTGTCCTTCAGTTTGCTATATTTTGAGTTCAGTTCTTTTTTGCAGATCTCTTTTAGAGTGCAGTTTAGTTCTTTGTCATTATTTGGGAAAATAAACCCCCCCTCCTTTTTTTTTTTAAATCCAAAGACTTGCATCTTGTGTCTCCCTGCTTGGTCCCTACCGAAGACAATAAAGAGATTTTGCTCAATCGTGCTCATATTTATATCCTGGAATTAATCAGCTATAAAAAATAGAACAAAGTCAATTGTATTTATTTTTCATCCCCTGCCCACAACCCCAACAATTTTTAAGTAAGTCCATTTTACCTGTCATTTCCATGATAATATCAATTACATGATTGATCTGTACCTTGAATTTAAATCTAGATTTACTTTACTTGCATTTTTACAATTACTTCTACTCTTGTCTATATTGTACTTTGTACTACACAGTATTTATTTGACAACAATAGTTGCCAGTTTCTTTGCAGTTTCTGATTTAACATACAAAACATAGGATGAACCCAATAAAATGTAGGTCATTGTTACAAATTAAACTGAACAATATTCTTGCTGGGATACTGCACAGCTATTTAGGTGATGGGGCTACATTCTTTTGGACCGTGACCACAGCCAAATCTAAACATTAATTTGCACTAATGTGAGCCTATTAAGATGTTAACCATGAAGGCTTCTCCGGTGTCAACAGACAGTAAAACAGTGACAATCACTTTGTAATTCTAACAGCCATAAAAATGACTGGTAGCATTGCTGGTGAGTTAGCTTTACCCTGCAAGCATCCGGATGGCCTCAGGGAGGCTTGTGTTTAAGTTAAGGCCAAGTGGAAAGCACTAAAACTCCCAGCTAAAAATCATTCCCTCTCTCTATTTTCCACAGTTCACCCTTCTCTCCTCTCTCCCCACCTCTGCTCCCACTCTGCTCCCTCTTTATAGGGACACCGGACTCCCTGACAGTTTGTTTTAAATTTGACCGTGCAGATGTTTCTCTGGGTGACTGACTTTTATAGTTTAGAAAAGATTATATCAGCTTTCCCTAAGATTGTGTTACTGTATTTAAAAATGACTGGAGATCGAAACGGGAGGATGGGGGGGGGAGATGGATGGCAGGAGGGAAAAGGGAGGGGAGGAGAAGGGGTTTGTACTGCAGGTCCCTAAATCCGGGTTCTCCCTCTTGGCCTTAGCCGCACAGACTGGAAAGGGAGTTGCTGGGGAGCAGGATGGAGGGGGGAGATGGATATCAGGGGAATGAGGTTAGAGTTCACAACAGCCAGGTTTGGCTTATTGCATTAGACACAGATTCTTTCTAATTTCAAAGGACAACACTAGCGTCAAATTTGAGGATATTAGTTTTTGATGGGCAGCTGTGGCGAAGCACACAGTAAGGGGGGCCCATTACAGGCCACTCCTCTTTCCCTTTGTTCCTTAAACATTCAATATGAATTCCTTATTTCTGCAGGGATCTTTTTCTTTCCCTCTGTATATATCTTATATGCCTCCTATATATTCCTGCATCCCGGAATGCATGCAGTCCGGGTGCTAGGAAGGTGAACATGCTCTTGGATATGTGTTTTGGATTTCCAACTTGACTGTCAAATAGTGACTAGTAACTACTTTCTATCTACCTGTGTGAAGACTGGAGTGGCAAACCAATAACCAATAACCAATTTTGGCTATAATATTGAAGCTGCAATTCAAATAGTTCACTGTAGTTTAAAAGCAGTGTGTGTAGCCAGGAAAAGCTAGTGAATGCTTGTCTTATATTTAAAAAAAAAAAAAAACACTGCAATGACCTCTACTGGGAAACAGGTTAAACTTGAAGGGGCCTTTGGGGGTAGAAAAGGGAAGGGTTAAGGACGAGTCAACGGACATCAAGTGAAAAAAATGCACATTTATACTGAAATCTCTTTATCAGACAGTCTTCCCCTTCCGTATCGGTGCCATAATGAATGAATTAGGTCATTCGTTCACATCCTTACACAGGGAAAAACCCAACAGCAGCAACCTCTAATGTTTCCTTATGAAAATATGCAGAATAGCAACAGTAACTATAATTGAAAGATTAAAGAAATGGAAGGCGGCCATTAAGTCTGGCTCGTTCTGTGGGTCCAAGCGATTTTTAATGAGAGATGAAAAGGGTGATGTGGAGGTTTTCTTCACAGTTTCGGCCTGTTTGTTTAACAGGGAGCTCCGGTTACGTTCATTAAACGGCGGGCTGCTGCTCCACTGTAAGGCCGTAATGCATACGTTATCAGACTGCATGGCAGGAACAGTTTTGTACTTTACCCTGCAACCTGTCTGATTGGCTGCCTGCTGCACCAGCTGACTCCTTGCTTACCTTATGACTGATTATCTGATGAGCCAGGTGTGGCTGACTGAAAGATCAAAAGAAATCTTAGTCTTAACAAAAATAAGATGTCTTTTTGGGGTTTAAAATAGCGTCTCAAAGGCCTTCAGAAGAATGAGTACCTCAAGACAAACAGTGCTTCTCCAGTAACAATCAGTGCTGGCTGGGGTTAATTACAGTTAAGGTTAATTGTCCATCAGTTCCAGTTGTGGTTCTGGTGCATGTAGCAGCATCAAAACAGTTCTAACCATTGGCCCTGTACTTACTTGCTGTATGAGAGGAAATTAGGCTTAGCACTGGTAATTTTCTGGCTGCGGTGGCCCACCACTGCTGAGGAAATGTATAGGAAATGCTGAAAGGCAAGACAATTACTCCATAGGCTGTGGCTCCCCGACTGTCCTGATGTCTGACTGACTCGTGGTCAGTCTGACTAATCCATATTGCTGATTCATCACTGCTTCCTTTCTCTACTTGTGAGGTATGGTGGTGCTAGAGTACGGTGCTGGACTTGAGATATGTGATACGTACACAAGGTATTTTGTACACAAAATACACAGACAGTGTGAAATCTGCCCCTGTAGGCCCTGAATAGAGATACTTTATTTATCCAGAAGGAAATGAAGGTGTCCAATAACTTATACACAGCATAGACATATTCAGACATCCATGCACATGATATAGTACAAAAATACAAAGGAAGCTATCAAAAGTGTGCAAGCCACCATGCCCAACTTCTAAAGATACTACAAATCAAGTTTATAGGTGAAATGATAGTTCAATCAATTTCAGATAAATAACATCACCTACTGTACGAGTTAGCCGTTTAATTACCAGAGTCCAAGGTTTGCATGCTGAGTCTTCCATGTGTTTTACGCATAGACAGTATAAAAAATGGACAATGTGATGCCATTATTTCTGACCAAGGAGGTAAGCCTCTCCTCTCTAAGCGTAGCTCCCATGGTGCCATTTTAATGCTACCTGTCTGAAAGTTGTAAGTCTTTTGGTAGCTGTGCCAAAAGAAATCATTCAGAATCCTGCAGAGACAGAGAGTGTAGGTATGTAACTAGATAACATAGGAATAGGCTAATTTTTGCTAACAAAAATGCCAACTAACACGAGTAATTAAACCTAAACAGCTAATGTAAGTCGAAATTGCCTGTAAGCTTATCCTGTACTGTTTGGTAATTCCTCTATTCCACTATACGACAGCAAGTTGTTTGGTTATGACACAATGGGCCTATTTTTACAAAAACGCCTGCTACAGAGCCATAACTTAGAGATACAAGGTAATGGAAGCTTTTATACATTTTTGTGTTTCTTTAGAAATAAACAATGGACAAATAGTCTTTAAACGCTTCGGATGTAAAGTTATTTGCTGTCAAAGTGATGTCAAAATGAATGGCAATCAATGGAATGCTAACGGCGGGTTAGTGCTATAGTAGCATCAAAATGGTTCCATAGGAACTAGGCTTAGTGGAGGCTGGCTTACCCCCTTGGGTTTACGCTACAAAAGCACTTTGGGTTGAGGTTAGGATGACATCATGGCTTCTGTTAAATTTAAATAAACACATTCTGTCCCATGCTTACATTAAGTCACACAATCATTCCTTAACAAATGTGTGCCTAAACATAACCATAAAGGAGTGTATTAATGCTTTAGCTGCCAGTATTAATTGTGAGGAAAACAAATGAAATGTGTGATGTGTGTTCGGTGATCTTTTCAGATATCTTCTGTAAGCAAATTTGCCTTGGCAGATTTGTTCATTTAAAATTGAGTTTACTCATGTTGATGAAAAACAAAACTCCTGTGGCATTATGTTTCTGTCACTGTATTCACTGTTGCAGTATAAAAATAAACGTGACAAGGTTGAAATGACTCAACAGCAATGTGCCCTTTGCCTTACATTTGACTTGTTTTTCCACAGACAGAACCACCACTGTAACAAGTGAAAAGTGTTATGCAGGAGTTAGTTGTGCTACTGCCACCACCTCTTCACTCCTTTGTGCTTTTTGCTCTTTCTGTAGGAAGCAGAGATTGGTAGTTTGCAGTAATGTACATGTAGAACCCAACATGATTGTCTTGAAATAGATGAAAGGGACATCTCTGCCTTGAACTTTGAGTGGCTTCCATCTTTTTATCATCTCCCGTTCTGTTCGCCCCTCCAGGCTACTCAGAGATGGAGTAAGATGGCAGGGGAGACAAAGAGCCTGTACCTCCACCATCTCGCCTTCCCTTTGTAGCGCTCTCTCATCACTGTTAGTCACACGTGATTACGCCCTATCGGCTGCCGAGCAAGTGTTGCTATTTGCCTGTAATAGCATGACAATCAGTGTCAATCTGTGCTGGGCTCCAAATGTTCACACCGCATGTCCTTTGACTGTGTTTTACATATGGTTAGCATACACAGATGTTGCTTGTTCTTTATCTATACAGTGTGTGAAAAGATGTGCTGTACATATAATACACTGTTAACATTGTCCTACATTTTTCCATATAAATACCCACTTGGCACAACATTGTAGCCTACATCAAGGGTGAACAATTGACTGTCTGCATTGGTCAAATCTGTAATGTTTCATTGGTGAGCATTGTGTTTTGAACTGTTTTTCGGTCGACACCAAAGAGGAGAATAAGATGAGGGTTAAGAAAAAAAGGAGTGATCGGGGATGAGGGCGATAGGAAAGTGAAATGAGAGGAGTAAAGGCAGTGAGGGATCAACGTTCATCTCCCTTAAGTGTTTCTGCTTCACCTTTAATCTATGGAAATGTATGGAGCAGATGAAGTATAATTGTAAAGTGGACTTTGACCATTAACATCTCTCAAGTGCTTGTTGCAGGAGGGGCCAGAGGGAGACTGGGCAGTAATCATTGCGGGTTCACTCCGCTGAAGATGTGGAGGGAATTAATTTACCCTGGAGAAAAACAAATTAAGGCTCTACTCAGCCCAGTGCTCCGTCACACAATAGCATATATAAATATTTTATCTTGGGCGATCCAGGTTAGCAAAGGTTTAGTACATCTCCATTTACACAAGGGCCCCCTCTCCACGCTGTGGCCTCCGCTCCCCTCTCGGTTCTCCTCCTGATGAGAGCCTGCTGTCCTCTTCTTCAACTCCCTGTCTTTCTCCTTTCACTTTCCTCACCACCTCTCCATCTTCCAGTGGTGTCTCCCTCGCTCATGCACAGTGTTTCTCTTCTCTCACTCGCTACCACTTTAACTCCCACTGTCTTCTTGTCTACACTTTCCCTTATGCATACTCCACCTCCTTCAGTTGTTAAATCCAAAAATCCAAATGTTCATTCTTAGGACCAACTTGCATGGCTCTGATGTCTTAATCCCCTCTGACACAGACGTATCACTTGTTGACAGACAGTGTAGAGTACACCGTGAAAAACAGGATTCAGCTGACACAGTTGAAAACGTCACAGTGATTTATGGACCCGTGTGTAAATCAAGTTTGGTGCTGCACTGTATTATAGAAACAACTTACTTTTCCTATTTATAATGGAGCACCGATCCTGTTGGATGTTTTGGATTGCAATAAATTTGCCCCAGAAAAAATATGGGGCTTGTTATTTTAGCTTCGTTTTTCACTTGCTTTCCAGTGAAACAATAAAAAATAACAGCATGTCATACTATATTATAGGAAATTGAATAATATTGTAAAATAGCTTTTCACTGCTTATTGCTGCTTGTAAAAGAAATACCCTCAGTTATAGGTCCCCTGATGGCATCTTCTACCCTACAGTTGGATAGGTACAGTATTTATCAAATTCACAATAATAACTGCTATGTTTATCTTAAATTAAATACATTTTTGTTCTGTACAAGTTAGCCCTTGTGATAAACTGCTGACCTGTCCAGGGTGTTCTCTGCCTCTCTCCCGATGCATGCTGGGATATAGCAGTACAAAAATGGATGGTTGGATGTTTGACAGTTCCTGCAGGAGGGTTATAGTTTAAACAATCTATTCTATAATTCTATAATTTTTTTATAGACACGGCTTCACTTTCTTTGGCTTGTGGTAGAATGCAACTAAGTACATTTAAGTAGCGTCCAGTACTCAAGTAAAAGATTTGAGGTATTTCTATGAATAGAGTTCATTTAATGTCACTTTTTACAGTGCACTTGGAGAAATATTGGAAATTAGGACTTTTTATTATTCTATTACATAAATTTGACTGCTAAATTTAGTATAGGCTACTACTGTGCAAATTGATACATTATTGGATATGACGCATTAGATTAAACTGCCGCACATTGTAAAAAAGTAATAACAAATTAGCACCTCAACAAACTATAACAGGAAAATGCTTCTTCTCATAAGCTAATGATATAATATGTAAAAGTAATTGTTTTTTGCACTCACAGGTGTGTTTTTTTACAGCATTTACTGTTGACTCGGTGCATTTAGTTGACAATACTTACACACTTTAAAACTTAAGTTACATTTTCAAGGCAGAACTTTAACTGAGTAGTTTTACTGTGTGGTTTTGCTACTTTTACCTAAACCTTTCCTCCGCCGCTGTCTATGACAACCTCTGTTGGAGGTACACTGGCGTTGAAATGAGCGTCGCGTGTGTTGTTGCGCTGACGTCGTGTTGTTGTTGTCAACAAAGTGAGGCAATTAGAGCCACAGCAAGCCGGTAATGACTGCGGTGCGCAGGGAGCGCACGAGGGCGAGGCGACACCCGGTGTGAGAAAGAGCACGCGCCCCCCGTTCTGTATCCCGCCTCGCAGCAATGAGGCTCGTGCTCTAATGAGAGGGATTTAATGGATTTTAGCGGAGGATTCCTGCGTGTCGGCATGCTTTTGGCTTTGCTGACTCGAAACGTCTGTAATAATTGGTGAGCCGCCTCCAAATTAACACGAAGCAGAGAGAGAGAAAACAAATCCGCATCTCATCTTGACTGCTTTCCCACGGCCATGATGAAAACAGGTAGCCTAGGCCAACGCAGATGCTGCGCAGTTAGAAGAGGACTGTGGGAGTAGAGTGTGAACATTTGCTTGTGAAATTTTTTAGACGTGACGATTCATAATGAAGGTAATTTTCGCACATTTTTCCTTTGGATGTGGGTTTCCATAGAAGCGATGTAGCCTACAAAGGGAACGGTGTTAATAGTGGAATGAGTCTGCACCAGTATTTGAAGAAAAAACAAAACATTTTAGATACATATATATTTATACTTTGACCTGATAATAATACACAGTAATGTGGTCACTGTGTGTATTTGTGTTTTATATCGTTTATTCATCCTTAAATGGAAAAAAAAAATTAAAGATGAAATCAAGGTAGATGTCACAGGGTCTTGTGAACAAATAATTTGCTTTTATTAAATATATTTATATTTGTGAATCTTGTTTTATTGCCAGCTGATGGTCACACTACTTTTTTTTTTATTAGCCACAAAACTTAGCATATATTTCTGCCAATAAAAATTTGAATTGTTGACAATTCTTGTGTGGTTGCTTGTAATTCCTCTTTGATCCAACCTTTTCAGACTGAGCCACTCGCCAGCTGTCACTGAGTCACAGTGTCCTCTGCTTAGTTAATCGATAGGCCTAGTCTGCTAATTCATTGTTAATATGTCCATTGATCAAGTGTCCTCTGAGACCAGATAGAGAAACAGCACTTAAACCTAGTTCAACTAAAGCCTTAAGTAACACAGATAAATAAGTGAAATTGCCATCCTGAGGCTAACCATTTGAACTGAGTGAATATAAAGCCTCATTAAGAAACTATATATTACCCCTAACTATTACTGTCTATTATTATTTTTGCGATTTAGTGGTATAATGTATTACTATTGAAGTAATTTAAAAGATATCACACATTTTATAGAAATTCAGTTTCATTACAATGTTGTGTTATTGTTAAGCTGACAGGAGTAGAAAATATGTGATTTTGTATTTCCACATGCGTTCATAATGTATAACAAATATGTCAACATTTATATCACATCTGACATAAATATCCTGTCTCCAAAACCTCATCTGAGTTTAATGAATCACATCGAAATGAAAACACACCGGTTACAAAACCATGAGCTTTCATTGAGTTAACAAGTTAAATTCTCCTTCCCCCCCCCATGTTCCCCACTTTCGGGCTGAGGAGAATTTCAGGACAAAAGAAACATTTAGTGTCTGCTTGTTTATTCCTGTGCTCGCTCTGTATTTATTCACTCCTGTCAATCATCTTTTTCTTTTTTTTCTTCCTCTCTCTGCCTCGTTCTCCCCTGCGGCTTTTTCTCACACACAGGCGGTGTGATGGCGCTGCAGCAGAGAGAGAAAGATCTGGGTGACCATCTGAAACCAATTATGGCGCCGCTGCAGCCACCCAGAAACTCAGTGACGGATGGGGATCTTGTATTTATAGCTGGGGTAATTGGCAACACTCAGACACACATACCACGCACACACACACACACACACAACACAAGGATGTACAAAGAAATAGACACTTTAAAATGTGCACACATAAGGCACAGTTTGTGTTTACATCACACACACACACACACACACACACACACACACACACACACACACACACACACACACACACACATACAGACACGCATGCACAGGCCTCACAGGCAGCAGGAAAGGTGCACACTTCCTCAGTGCATGTCTGTCTTGCAGTCAAAGTGATTCAGCCAGTGTATGAATCAAAAACCTTTGTCATGGAGAGGCAAATAAGGCTCAGGGATGGCCAGAGAGGCATGTTTGTGTTTTCCACGGTCTAATCGGAGCTGATGTTTACAGCCGATCCTGCTGTCAGGACTGAGGTTGTACATCTCAGCTATCTGTCTCGGCCTGTCAGCGCGTCAAACCTGCATGTGAAAACATATACAAAACACATCTGCCTCTTGTTAGGCGCCATAAATGGCTGCCATGTGGTCTGCTGATAAATAGGCCAGTCTATTTATTGGAGCTCAACAAATTGGCTACAAACACTGACAAGGAATTGAAGAACTATAAATATTGCGACGTGATGAAATCTTTAAACGTGCTGCAGGTATTTTACTAGGGTGCCACTCCTTTGCCTTTTTTATGTAGTTGGAGGTATTTCTTTTGACTGCTTTTTCTTCTTTCACACACCGCCTTGTTAAATAGGTGGGGGGACAATGGCACTCTCACACACTGAGCAGGTCCAGGGCTGAGAGTGTGTGTGTGTGTGTGGAAGGCATGGCCGCACTAAAGCTGAGCAGATCCGCCACTTGAGAACGATAAAGAGCCCTGTTACACCCGAACTCTCAGAGAGACGTAACCAGAAATTCCTGAATGAATCGGCAACAGACGAGCCCTAAACCCCGTGTAATTACATATTTGGAGTTTATCAGGGTTTATGCGAAAATGCACAAGTTTCCCTTCCCTGGTGGTCCTTAAACACATCCATATGTTTCCATTTCTGCTCCTCCCTCTGCTGCTCTCTCTCCCTTTCTCTCTTCTCTCTCTTCCCCCCTCCTTTATCTTCCACCTCGTATTTTCCCTCCATGAAAAATGGCTGCGGCGTTCAGATGGATGATGTGACCCGTCGGAGTGGTGTTTTTCTATTGTTAAGTTGTTGTTGACTCTCTAGACTCACAGTGTGACAGATCCAGTTTGGTGTTTTGGAGTGTGTCAAGCCCATCAGCACCGGGCCAGAGCTCTTGGTGGAACTGTGTGCAAACAGAGGAAGCCGCAGCCTGTCCACATCGCACAGACTGGAACACACACACATATCTGGGGAGGCCTTCTATCGTGTGTGGCCTGGTTTTTTCATTTCTTTTCCTCCCCGTCTGCCTCTGTCTCTCTCTCTCCTCCTCTTTTCCTCTCTCTGCTTCTCCCTGCTTGAGAAAACTGATCTGTTTTAAAACAAGTGCTAAATATTACCATATTTACATTTCCCTGTTTCAAGAAGGCAGCAAAGGGGGAGTGTGTGGTGTGGATTTTTCTTTTCTTTTTCTTTTCCTTTTTTCCTCGGTGGAAAGGTCTCGGCACGGGGTTAGGCTCCGTTTGAAACTTTAAACCTTTTTCATGCTTATTTGTTTTATGATTCTGCAGGGCACTGTGTTTACACTAAGAGTGCAACATCTGGATTAGATAATTTGTTGGGAATTAACCGAGCCCGAATGCTTATCAACCCCATCTGATCACATCTGTTTGATGTCTGGTGCTTTTTTCCCCCAGCATTCATTATTTTGCAGCCGGCTCACCGGTATTCCATTTTTGCTGTACATTTTAGTTTGATGTGTTTTCAGACAAATGGGAGATTAACATTAACCTTGCCTCTAATCACCGGCAGCAGCAGCAGGCCCTCCATGCACTGTCACATCTCTCCAGTCACAGCACTGCTGGCCTTTCCATAACGGCTTATTCCCAATTAAATCTCACTGCTGATGTTTGACTTTTCCAGTGATGCAAGAGACTGCTGGAGTTGACGTGTTAGCAATATTTGCTGCCTCGGTTGGGCATTGCATTAGCAGGACACAGTAACTGATTAGATTCACAGTCCTTCCCAAAGGACGATCAATTACATAAATCAATACAATTTCGATCAAATGCATACAACAATAACTAATTTGTGACTCATAATGACTTTGATGTACTTGTGTCAATACTTTGATCAGGATTGTTTGTGTTTTAAACTTGTAATAGTTGTCTCTCCATGCTTTTCTCTGATGTATTTCTCTGTCCTGCCCATTTCCATTCTTTCCCCATACCTCGAGTTTAACTCTCTCTCTCTCTCTCTTAATCACTGTCTTTCATGTATATTTTATTAGCTGCAACCAGCAGCTAGGATACTCCACTCTGTCACACAGTTAGTGAGTTGGTTGTTCCAAATAGTTCAACCAACTTAACACAGCCATTAGAACTGTTTGAGCCTAATTGCTCTGCCACTTTAAAGATTTCAAGTTTATTGTGGTTTTAGCATTGTTACACTTGAAAGTGAGTCCGTTAAGCACCAAACTGGCTGCAAATGTAATGTATTTATTATTATGTAGGGTTGGAAATCTTACAACTGTGATATATTGCAGTTTTTACTGTGGTTGCTATCTTTTTAATACCTCTGGGTGTAGAAGGGCAAGATGGGAAAATCTATTAGCATTTATGGCAATTTTGGTTTAACATGAATGTTCCATCAAAGTGATGAAATAGCTCGATTTAGTCGAGTACCTAATTCACTGGAGTAGCCAAAAACAGACATTAACCTCTGGATTTGTCTTTGAATGGTTTCCAAAATCAGTTTTCCAGATTGTAACATATGTTGATATCACAATTTTAAATGACATATAGCGTGATAGAAAATTGTATCCATATCGCAACCCTCCTTTTTGTATTGTGTGGTCGAGAATGTCTGTAACTTTTTGTTGTCTTGTAAAAATTGCAATATGATTTAAATAATGGGTCAGTAAACCCTTTTAAAGAAAGGTTTCTTAACAGTAAGCTAATTGATGCATGTAGATAGATGGATGACATTTTTTTCTGGCTCTTATCCATGCTACAGACTCTATCTGACTTAAACATGTCCCCTCCCCCGGCCTTTATCAGGCTTTATCTCCATTCTACGATCCATTACAAAGCTGCCTGGAGTCCCATGGGTGATCTGCCCTGTCCCCTCTAATCTGGCCGAGCTGCTGCGATTCCATCACTCCCGGCGAACCACACAGAAAGATTAGTCAGACTCTACGTACAACAGATGTGTCCAACACTTGATTTGTGTGTGTTTTATTGACTCTGGCCATCTGTTAATACAGTTGCTGGTTCCTCCTCATGTGTTTGTTGATGCACGCAGACAGGGGAGCTGAGTGCCAGAAGAAACATTCAGCGAAGGAGAGATGAGAGAGAGAGAGAGAGCGATAGACAGAGAGAGAATGGAGTTAGAGGTTGGAAGGTAATATTTCATTAAAGGCCGCTGGTTTCAGAGTTGATCCCCTGTAGAACAGAAGCGGTTGTCCTTGTTTTTAGGTTAGTCGGAGCAAGGATTCAGGATGGCACAAAAGCCGAGTTAGCTGATGAATGAGTCTCAGATGTTCAGTGCTTTCACAAAACAGAAAGAGCTTAAATTCCTTCACTAGGAGGAAAGTGAAAGATTGCTTTAGATATCTGAAATTCCTCATGGCACCATTCCGTAGATTCCCTCTCAACACTGAAGGCGCATAAGGAGCAGTTGCTGTCAGCATTCCTTGGATTGTCCACTTGTGTGTGTATATCTGTGCCTGTGCATTCTTATGTGCATTGTAGGAATTTCTGGCCATGCAAAAAGATGATAATGCCTAACAGTTGCAGTCACTTGTGTTGGGTTGTTATTTTCTTGGACATTCCAACCAACTCCTTGTCTTCCTCCTCTCTGTGTTACTCCTCCTCACGGTCTTCACTCCCATGGTGTCTTTTTCCCCTTTCCTCTTGTCTCACATAACATTTGTACGGATGCCTTGGAAGCCCCAGAGCTTATGAAAACTATTGCTTCACATTAATTATCCCCTGTCTTACCAAAATGCCTTAAAGGTGAGATACATGTAGATTACATCTTAAAGCTTAACCTACTCACTCAGCAAGAATTACATCATTAAGTCATCACAATCTCAGACAATATTTTTTACTCTGATCCGTTTCATCTGTCCTGTTCTCGCTGGTTGCCTCCTGCCCTTCATTCCTCCCACCCATCTCCTGTGAAGCTGCTTGTTTGCCCGCTGAATGGAAAGTTATTAAGAGTGGTCTGGGTTTAGCTTCCTTGTATTTTACGGCAGCAGTTCAAATGCTGCTCCTCATTACCCTCTTTGCCATGTCATGATGATGTGATTTCTTGACTCAGGCCTTAAACTTGGACAGTTTAAACCCAAGAACTCCCTGTGAACCAGCTAAAAGGGGGGTGGCGTCCTGCCTGGGTAAACACAGTGTGAAGGGGAGCCAGGGAGAAAGCCTGTTGGTCCTAAATGTGGAGGGAAAATGTCTATTAACTGATCCTGTGGGGAGCGAGCAGGGCCCAGGCTACCCCTGGGAGCAGGCCTTGTAGTGAAGTTGGATCGCGGCAGCTCTGAGGGATGTATAGGTAACAGACAGGATTTGAACCTGGGTCTTGCAAAGAGGAAATCGTTTTCCAGGGGGCAGTATCCACTTTGCTAGGCAGCCAAGTTTAATTCTCTTCTAAGTGAACCTACCAAGTAGATTTTCTTGAAAATAAAATTTGAAAATAACCATAAAATTGCTGCAATATGAGGAAGTGATTTGGGATCAGGTGTATGTTATCATTGAATGAATTGCAGTTTTAAAGGACATGTTAAACTGAGTGAACTAAGAGCATATTGACCCCCGTCTCTACAAGGGAGACATTTGAGCTTTACATGGCCATGCACTGCTACTTATGTATCCGCCCTTCGTCCTGTACATTCACCCCTCACACCCTGAAGAGGTATGGATTTCGCCCTTCATGCTTTTTTACCTCATTGACTCTCAGTTCCCCCTTCAACTCTGACCGTTGAAGGCTTAAGCACAGTCCAGGCAAGCAGCAGGGGTTCGTGGGAGAGAGAAAAAAAATCACACACAGAGAGAACACTGTATTCAGCACAGAGCTAGAGGTGTTAACAGTAGTTGTGTCTATGGGAGGGATAACACAGCCAGACTTGGGTCAAATATTTAGAAATAATTCTAATTGCGTATTTTAACCTGCATGAAGTGTCAGGTGGACTGGTATCAGGAAGATAGGTGTGCCTAACTGACTTTCAGAGACTTCACTATGTTTGTCTTATCTTGTCTGAAGCCGTGACCTTCACCCACACAGCACCTGCAGGGTTAAACCTTGTAGATAGGCTTAT
This sequence comes from Etheostoma perlongum, assembly GCA_026937815.1. Lineage (NCBI taxonomy): Eukaryota > Metazoa > Chordata > Actinopteri > Perciformes > Percidae > Etheostoma > Etheostoma perlongum. The sequence goes on from CM049379.1 coordinate 19,758,034, forward strand.
GAAATCCAAGCAGTGTTTATTTGCATCCACCTGTGGCAGGTGAATAGAAATAGTTTAACAATTATAACACTGAAGTCGTATTGTGTATTGAATTATATTGTAACATAATTGCAATAATACCGAATTCATTTATTTATGTATTGAGCATGACATTTTTACATCATTGTTAACTAATGGATGGAAAGGATCTGTGTTTTATTTTCTGAGACCTGTTACCAGGCAGTGACGGCATGTGAAATGTCCTGAAGTCACCCACTCTGTCCACACTGGCCAACCTTCTTTGTCATTGTGTTTTCAGGAAATAAAACCCTTTTGAACTCGCTCCCGGTTCAGCCCCGTGGCCACTTGCTCCACGTCCCGGGCCCAGTGCTACCTCACATCCTCCGGGAAGCAGTAAATGCTTTAATACGCACTTAATTAGTTAATTGACCCCAGCAGTGTTGGGAAGGGGGGGGTGGGGTGACAGGGGCTTGGGGGCACAGGTGAGGGTGGAGAGGATTGGCCCAAGGTGCTTCCTGTGTCACATCACCAGTGGAGGTACCCATCAACCCCTTTGAACTGGGACACAAACACTGGAAACACTTTCATCAGGCCGATGTGTCATCACAGCCGGGTCCCATGTATATGTATGGGTCTGAAAATATACAAAGTCCAATTTGCCTGGGACCGGCCAACCTCAGGATAATGAATCACATGTGATGTGTATCTGATATGCAGCCTGAGTCATCACCAGATGTTTTGACGGGATTACTTCCAGTTCTGGAGGAGAAGAACAGTGCATTTAGGATTTTCAAAGAGAAACCAACAATGCTCCCATCAAGGAAGACAAAGAAAAGAAGTCAAAAAACAATGTGCCACCACGAGGAGTAAAACATCAGGGTTTATCAAAACTCTTTACTGGAATGCTCTCAGTGCCTCTGGAAGGCAGACCAAAGTGTTTCTTATGTCTATAATTGGGGGTACACATGCCAAATGAGAGGAGTTTTGAGGTCAAGTACAGAAGAGGAAGTAACTTGGGCACCAGGCCTTCAGATAAAAGCTTACAGGTGGAACTAAGTACAGTCGTACATATGTAAGCAAGCTGTGGTTCTTGTTTGGTCTGGTGTCTGTTTGTATGTGGAATATGCATCTCCCAGTGCATAATATGTTTGCTCAGTTGAAAGCATAGCATGTACTCTGGATAACATTCCCTGTCTCTTTCACTTGGCAAAACCACATATGAACCTGTGTGAATTTGTAAACCCATATGCAAACCTCAGACACTGACAAACAGAGAAACACACGCACACAGGCGTGTTGTTTCTCCTCTTTAGTTGACTCACACATATGCAAAGATGGTTCATATTTCTTGAGTTTACAGCATACCTCGGGACTCATCCCACTTGCTGTTTACTTAAAAAAAAAAGGTTTCTAAGACTTGTGGGTGGGGGGCTTGATCTGCGTGTGAATCTATGTGTGGGTTCCTGCATTTGCCCCTGTGCGTTTACCCATGTGTGTGCATCAGAGAGGGACGCCCAGCAGGCGGTGTTGTTGTAGGTGAGGGTGAGGAGCCCCCTGATGGGCAGCTGTGGCAGAGAGGCCAGCTTTGATCAAAGGCCCAAGAAGAGGAGGAGGGAAGGAGAGAGGGAGGGGAGAGCAGCAGGCCTTCCAAAAGAGAGAAGAGGTGAAGCAAGGCGGCAGAATGGGGGACCAAGGATGACGTTGTCCTCAAGCTCATGGTGGGACCCTCCCAACAACCAAGGAAAAACACCTGCTTCTCTGCTAGCACCATACTGGAATATGCTCCTCTGGCAGGACTGAAGGATTGTAATTTGTACTAAACAGTGCCCAAAAGTCTACTAAAAGTGAATTTTCTTTCTGAATGAAACATTTGGAGCAACACTGAGAGCATGCCAAATCTGACTCCATTTCTGCATTAGATTTCCTCCTCTGGTGAGATGAGAAAAGGGGATGCATGCTGCAGAGCTTTTCAAATAATTGAATAATGTATTTATTCAATAGGCTCTGGGCAGCGTATTGATTGTCGACAGATTAAGTTACGCGCGAATCTGTGGGAAGTCTCGCAAAAGGAGACAACCTAACCAAGGGCATGTGTGCAAGGAGCCGTGTGGCCAGACAAATGTATTCAGACGAAATTTATGTCGCTTAGGTCATTCTGGCTTCACATTTGCCCTGAGGGAGACGTATTTAATTTAGGCCCTCGGTTCTTCCAAATAAGATGCTTTGGTTTGGACCTCTTGCTTCATTTTGCTTTTCAGGGCTTCCTGGCCATATTCAGCTGAGGAGTGTAGGAGTATGATTTATTGTCTATATATAATATTCATATTAAAGGCATATTAATTGTTAATAAAATGTCCTGGAAATCAAAGGAGGCACTCTCTAAAACGGCTGTGAATTTGAATATTTCCAAGTGATGAATATTGGCCTATAGACAAGGGTATTTATAGCAAATTTTGTCAGGCTCAGGAGCTGAGAAATTTGATTTAAAAATGAAATAAACTTCTAAAAGTAGTCTTTGAAACATGAGGTTGTGCAATGTTGAAACAAGCCTGCTTTCTCTGCCAAGCACAACTATAAACATCCCTCCAAATCCAGGCTTCATTGGGCTTGACGCACTCTGAGAAAATGTAATTTGACAAAATAGATAAATACCAGTGCAACACTTCAATGGACAGCAGCTGCTCATTCTGTAAGAACACATTAGTAAAATGTGTTGTGGCCATCTCTTTGGTATAGGATACTGAATATTTTAATATGCTAAATAATAATAATAATTATAGGGTAATAATAAGAAATTAATGATCAAAATGTTTTGTTAGGATTAGGATAAAAATAATTTGTACTTTAATTTTATATTTGAGCTCTACTAAAAGTAAGTGTATGTGGTTCATTAGCACCATTTTTTAGCCTTTTTATTTAATTATATAATAAATATATTTAGATAAATGAATCAATTATTCAACCATTTGGACCTAATGTCATTATTCAAATCTGTTATCTGAAGCAAATGATGCTAATACAATTAAGATTTTCTTCTTAAGTCTTAAAGTATGATCTAATGGATGATGTTATCTGGTGGCCCAGGAGTTGGTCTATGGATCACAGTCAGCAGCAGTGACTGTATGGAAATGGAGAACATGTGTTTCAGCTTTTGAGTACATGAGACATCTCTCATGCCGTTTCACGTTTGGTACAATCATGGAGAATTATTTTCTTAACCCCTTCATTCACCTGCATAATGTTGTTTTCCCTTAATTACAATGAATGACATTTAAATAAGGATAAAGACGGATTAGAGAGCAGAATAATAAAAAAAAAAGAATGAAATACGGCCTCTGCTGGACCTTGAAAATGGGTGTTAAATAGTCCGATCAGCCTTTGTTGCAGGGGGTGAAGTTATGACTAATGGGTGGGGGCTGCTGGTCTGTGCAGCCTGGCAGCAGGCAGACAGCTAAAGGCTGTAATTTACCATTAGAGTTCCTGGGGTCTCATTAGTGTATCAGAGTAATGGCCGTATCATTGCGCTGTAGAGTTACACAGACTGGCTCAGATGCTCAGATAAGGGAGGATGTAAGTGGCTTGTAACTTTCCTGTAAGTGTAGTGGTGGTTATATTAGCTTTCCAGAAACAAGCATCATTATTAAGAAAAATGTAGAATTTGGCAAGAAAATATCAGAATGTTGCACAAAAGTCTGTTTGCATTTATAAAAACGAAATCAGCTATAATGCAGTCAATCCTTTTGCCACAATTTTGACATTTTACAAAATTATAATTTTGAGAATGAATGCGTGACTAAGGGACTTGTTGGGATTCAGGATATATTTTCAGGCATCTTCTTCACTGATGCTAAAACGAACATTGACTTCCGTTATAATTATGGCTGTGTTGATATCGCCATAGAGAAGGAATGGCGCTTGTTGGGCCACAAGCCCGAGCCTGCTGCTCTGCATGCAATGGGAAACGCTGGCCCTGTGCAGATCTGTTTAGTGTGGTTTAAGAGGAGTACCGATGCCATATGCGCTGCCTGTCCTGCATGATGCATGTGCGCCTTGTGGGGTACACTAAAAAAGAAAAACAACAATTAGACATGAATGTGTGTGTCCAAACAAACGAATCAAAGGCCCGTTGTGTTTGTGGGAAGATGACTGGTGGGGGAGAGATCTTCCCCCTTCTCTCTTTCTCTCTGAGCTGACCCTGCGTTTGAGTCCTGCGGTGTGAGGCCGAGACACACAGATGGGCTGCAGTCTCTCTTTCTGCCGCTCCTCGCACTCTTTCATTATCTGTCTTTTACTCCCACTTCAATTCACGTGAATTCAGTCCACTTTAATTCAACTCAATGTCTCAATTCAGTTCTCTTCAGAAGCCTATTTTCTGCCTCAAGTGCTGGTGTGAATTTAAAAAAAAAAAAGCAAAATAAAAATATCTGTTTTTCTAGAATAAAAAGATAAAAAAGTGCATAAAAGCATCTTCCTGTCTGTCTCCCTCCCACAACAAACAGCAGTCAGTCAGTCCACGCCTGTCCCAGACAAGCAAAAATACAGTGTTGTTATGGTTTCCCTGCAGACACGTGAGGATGTGGTTACACTCCATCAAATATAATAACAGGACCAAACAACTGTCATGCTTAGGTCATATTGTCCAAAAACAATATGACGCGTGATGATTTACTTAATACTGCCCATGTTTGAACATGGAAATTGTAGCAAGAATAAAAAACTAAAAAAAACAACGGTGACAACATAGAATTAACTAGAAGAGGGGAATACATCCTATTTTCCATTTAATATCCCACAGATGTTTTATAAAAATAGAAAATTGCAACCTTGCCTGGATTGAGTAATTTCTGTTTTGTGTGATTTATATTTTAATTTGAATGTTTCATGGTAAAATCAACTCGAAACTGTGTGTTGGCTGCGACACGGTCGCTGATTTGAAGTTATTCTAAAGCAATAAACATGCGTTGTTCACAAACATGCACTTTAAATGTGTGAAGTCTCAGCACAGCTTGTGTGGGCCTGCAGCAGTGGAAACCTCGTGTCCGTTTAGCTCTGCTGTCCCGACACCAAACTGTCTGAGCCTCAGCCACGGTTTCTGTCCCTCTCAACCTCCCAAGCTGCCCGGAGATGATATAAAGCTCCACATCGAGTCTGAATAGACCGCGGGGCCAACAAAGCCTGGCTGCGAGGGGTCTGTGTTTGCAAGCCTCCGGTGGTTAAGACGAGGCGGTGCATGGGTCTGGGGGGCTCCCGCTGCATTAGGCAATAATAGGTTTGGGATGACTTAAACGATTTGTTGACTGGGACAATAAATCTGTTGTGTGTTTCTTGGCATGCTGAGGGGAGGATTACAAGTTGTCACACAAAGGAATGCAAATTGCAAGCCAAACTCTCCGAGAGGCCTGTAGAGTAGCCAGCTATTTAAAGCATTTGTGCAGATCTGTGTCTCTCTCTCTCTCTCTCTCTCTCACTATTTTATGTTTCTCTATTAGTCCTAATAACTGTGAAGGGCCTGAGAGTAGCCACTGTATTCATCCCAAATCAATGGCTTACCCGCACCAGGCCCTATAGACCCCCGCATTTGCATTCTATCGAGTGAGATGACCAGCAGGACAATTGGCGTTAAGTCTCTTTCAGGCGGTCAAATGGGAATCTTAAATCCTAAATGACATTTTCTCTCGGCCCTTTTTCTAAAACCCACTCTCCATATTATGATTATTTTCTCTGACTGGAGTTTCTCACTGGTTGAACCATGAAGAGCCAAAGGTAAAATTCAATTATATTTATAAACATAGGCCTTTGTCTATAAATATAATACCTAACCCTATTTTTATAGGCTATATTTTCTTATCCCTACATGATTTTTGTTAGTCTTATTATTTTGTTTTAATATACCAACTTATTTATGTGATAATTTTTCACTGTTAGTTTTAGTTGTACACCCCTGATGACAATGATTTCCCTGCAGCTGAGTTTGCAGTTCTCAGGCCTGTGTGCAGAGAAGAGGAGTCTGTCCTCCTCCATGCCTCCTCCTAGCGGCTGCAGGATGAAGTGCAGGCACAGCAGCAGGAACAGCACGTCGAGCCCGTTTGAATGAACAGTAGCGGGATTATTCCCAGCGATGTGTTCGTGTCCGTATTCTGCCCTTCATAAAACAACACGGACGATTTTGTCTCGGTGCTCCTCGGGTTAAAATGGGACTGCTGTGTGTGCGCCAAGTTTCTGTCAAGCAGCAGATGCAGAGGCCGGGCAGACGAAGCCGCAGGGCACGGATCAACACGGAGATAGCGGATTTATTCCTCTCAAATCTCAGCAGTAGTCGGTCTGACCTACCGCTGCTCGACCTGAGAGAAATTACAGACGGCAGAAGCTGCCGGATCCAGTTACTGCACTGGATCAAGCGATCATCCCGACACAGACTCCCACTAAATGTCATGTATTCCGCCATAAAACGAACCCCCGCTAATTTCATTTACGTTTTGCGCTATTTCTACTATTGGGAACACAATAATAAGCAAGTGGATCAGCACAAGGCTGATACCTCATACATTCATTTCTGCAAGAGTGAGTTTTTTTTTATTAACAATGCTATTATCACAGGTGGAAAAAGTAGCTACTAAAATATTGTAGGTTTCTGAAGTAAAAGTACTTTGATGAAATATTACTCAAGTACAAGTGAAATTACCAATCTGAAAGATTGCTCAAGTAAAAGTAATATATAGTTAATTTAAAAGTTACTTAGTTACATTAAATAAACTGTATAACGGGGTTTTGTAGTGAAAATAAGACAAAGGGGTCATTAATCCCAAACTATTTTTTAATGAAATAAAAATCTTTACAAATGTATAAACATCTATACAAATGTATTAACAATGTAAAACATGTCACACATGAATAGAAAGGTATAATGTGCAATTTTAGTTCAGACCATCCCATAAAACGTTTTCTAACAATCAATTAAAAATGAAAGTACCATAAACAACAGTTAATCAAGCCTCCACCATGTTCATACCCCCAGAGTGTAGCGCTGTAGCAACTCAAGCCGTACGTAAGACCAATTGTTTTTGGATTTTTTTTGTCTTACAGACAGTACTCGGCAGCATAGATGCTGATTCTGATTCTAATTTTAAGCAGTGAATGTATAAGCTAAACGCAACTTTATCTGCACATTGCACAAATATTAAAGTAGTCCAAGGGTGTTACTTTGGTTTGAGAAGTGAGGGGCACACAAAACAGGGGTCTGGGGGCCCTCCACCATAGAAATGTTTTTTCAATTTTAATCCCATTTCCTGCATTATTACATACATTTATAGGGACTATGGTGGTGCAAAGTTTAGGAAATTATTAAATTGACCATAATGAAATTTTAGAAAGAATGGTAGGCTACTAAACTATATTCAAGAAAAATGTCTTACTTTATTTATTGCTTAAAATAGGGGCCAATCACGGAGATTTAGAAATAAAATAATATTAAACTAACTTGAAAGTGGTGGAGGTGGTGGGGGGGATATGTCCCCACTGTCCCCAGTGGAAATGACACCCTCAGAGTAGTCTATTGGGGGACATTTGCAGACCAATTATAATTCAGACTTTTGTGGGTTTAGTGCTCAAATATCTATATTTGCGATCAACAGTTTGTTTACAACAAACAGTAGGCACTGAACAAATATTATTTTAAATATCTAAAAATTCACATATGTATTTGTTTAAGTGATGCAGCTGGATGCATATACCTGTTATTTCACAATGTGGTGAGACCACAGTGCTGGCTTATGCACAATGTTTAACTGGGACGATATTCTGTACCAGGTTTCAATCTTAAATTGAAGCTGCTCGATCACCTGATTCCTGTAATGAGCGCTCATTGTTGATTCATAACTGTGATCATAAGGGTCAGTTTCATATTTTCACTGAGCGAAGGGTTGTTTTAAATGGTGATTAGTCTGGAAAGTACACACACACACACACACACACACACACACACACACAAAATCAATGCACACACAATAGTTCTTCCAAATGGATAGTTCTTCCACACCACTGCTACACAAAGAACCTACAATACTCAGAATCCACACGTTGTTTTGCCCAAGGATACCTATGTGCATGCCTCCCCCGCCCTTTAACACTGCACAGCAGAGATAGTTTAATTAAAGAGCAACATTATCTTAGGGCAGCTGCACTCCTTGCAGTGAGGAATGCCTTGTTGTCAGTGCTGTCAGGAGAGAAAGAGAGCATGCCACCTACGCTAACTGCTTCTCTATAGCCTACATGGCCCACGCTTTCTTAATAGCTTTTAATGGTGCGATTGTAAAACATCTTGTCACATGAGGGAGTTACAATGATGTTTTACAGCCCCCAGCTTTCAAAGATGAGCCATGATATTGCCCTCCGTAACTTTTAATACAGGCTCAGTGTGTGCAAAGAGTTGCATAATGCCAAAGGCCATTATTTTTAGATGCACACTTCAAGACGGAGTATATGTGTTCTGATGTGTATCGTAAAGTGGGTACTTAAAAACAAGGCCGCAGATATGGACATGCATACACATTTACACAATGACGACAAGCAGCCTAAACGTGAATTTATATGTAGCCGAGAGAAAAATAGGTATTATCCAGACTTAAGAAATATTTGGTGCCTGTTTGTGTAACAGAGAATACTGTAGCTTCTGGACAGAAAGACAGACAGACAAACAAGGTCAATGGGCTGTTGGGGGCAGGAGGCAATGGAAAAAAATTGAGCCAACTCCTGTTTTTAAGAATTATTTTACCAGGTTATTTATTTGCTTTCCATTATCTCCCCGCTTTCAATGAACACTGGTGTTTGAATGCTGATCTGTTGGCCAGGTGAAGCCCTGTCGGCCACACCATGTTTGAGGCCAGGCGAGAGGGCGGGCCGTTTAAACAGATTTTTTCCCCCTAATCAACACGATCGTAACCCCTGCAGAACAAAGGCATGAATATCCATTTCCAAGGAAAAGGGTGAGTGCCCTCTACATGCCCCCCCTCACCCTCCTCGCCCTGCGGTGTACTGTACTCGTTACCCTGGTAACCTCATGGCCAGAATGCAGATCAGGGGGACCAACGAAGCGGCCTCTTGTCTCCCCTCACAATTCACCCTGATGATGACTAACACTTTTGTTCATGGAGAGGGCAGGTGGGAGTTACAATACGCTTCAAATCATTGCCCACCCGAGATCTCCCCTTTACTCTCCCTCTCTAACCCCCTATCCCTATCTTTCCATCTCTTTTCTTTCTTTTCGTCTCTCTAACACATTCTCTCTCACTTCAACTTGATCTTTCCATTTGTAATTAATAAATTCTTCTCGTTTTAAATGTCCCTTTTCCGTTTTCCGCTTCCACTCAGAGGACAGTGAGTCTCACAAAGCTCACTCACAGCAGACGAGGCGGTGGTTTGCGAGAGGTCAGTGTTATCTAAACAGACCCATTGGGCTATTTGCTATAGCACCCTCCATCAGACAGGGAGCTCTGAGGAATCAGCCCATCACTTCAATCAGCCACGACGGCATACAATGAATTTATAATGGCCAGAGCAGGGCGAGGAATGAAATCAGAGAGACGGGAGAGCGAAAAGGGACAAAGGAGGGAGAGGGGTTAGGGAGGATAAGAGAGCAAAAGATGGAGAGTTAGAGAGAGGAGTCAGAGGAGAATCTGTGTCAATGACCACTATGTGGGGGAGTGGGTTGTTTGTTTGTGGTCTGAAACAAACAAGTGATTGTTGAAAGTGAGGAGATGGACTGTGACTGTGTTTGACAGTGGATTGTACTGTACATGTGTGTGTAAGGTTACATCCATTCATGTGTGCGGTACGTGCTTGCTGGTATACAATGTTTTTTTTATGTGTACCAATATACACATGGCATATTTGCAGCAGTTCACATGCATTTGTGTGTGTGCGTGCACGGGCGTGTGTGCACGTATGTGTTTATTGGCCTGGGTGCAGAGAGAAGTAGTAATCTTATCTCTGTTCAGAGGGTAAGTACATGTGACAGTAGATATATACAAACTCTTGATCAATATCTTGATAGATTGTCAGATAATGACTTTTTGGGCAGATATGGACAATTGTTTCAATATGTATGTTTTCCTGGCTTGTGTGCAGGCAGCTTGGCTAAGGGCCACCATCCACAATTTATGGTCCAAAAGCCGAGTGCGGTCCGGCTGCAGTCGGCCCCTCACTCCCCAGCATAGCTTCTGCCCTTTGACCACATTAACCGGTGCAGTCAGACTCATCTCTTAGTCTTCTCTTATCACCTGGAATCAAACATTAAAAGAGGGAGGGAACCAGAGTTACTCATAAAGTCAGAGAAATATGGGCGCTGAAGGGGGAGAGGGAGAGATAAAGACAGTGAGAAGCAGAGAGGGGAATAAAAAAAAACAGCTTGTATTAAAGGCTGAAAACTTAAAGCAAGGAAGGGCATCGAAGAGAGTGCATGTAAAGGAACAAGCAAGCAGAAGAGCAATACCACGCCTTGTCGCCTTGTCCTATGAGCTGTTGTTTGTGGCGTCTACATCAAGCGGGGCGGAGTTCAGCTGTAGGCAAACAGGCTGTTTTACGAGTACCATTCTGCAATTACCTGTTACCTTGACTGTTGTTGTTTTAATAGCGGCCTGGCCTTGGAGTTACCTGGATACACCTGGAAGAGAGTGATAAAAAGAGCTTGGGGTATTAGAAACACAGGGTGGGGAGTGATCTGTCGGTCTCTTCCGACTGCTGGCGCCCACACACTCCCTACCTACCTATCTGTCTGTCTATCTGTCTGCCTGTGTGTCTGTCTGGCTCAGTGTGTGCTCTAATAAAACCAAGTTGTCTCAGTAGTCAGCTAAGCCTATATATGTTTCTCGGGCACCCTCTCTTCTCCATGTACACACACACATGCACACACACTTCAAGATTTCAGGCAGGTGGATTGCTGATAATGATGGGAAGGAAAATATTTGATGTCCCCAGCTTGGCCATTTAACATTCTCACCCTGTGCTCTGACCTTAAAGAGTGTGCATGCATGCATACAGCATATGTGTGTGTGTATTTTGTGCATTTTGTGTTCATGTGGAACAGCGCAGTGCATCCCTGTGTGTTTGTTCTCTTAGCTTTTAGCTCCAGTTAGCTGGTCAAAGCCCCCACAACCCTATTCATACACACACACACACACACACACACACACACACACACACACACACACACACACACACCATCCTATTAGCAGGACTTATCAGAGCCCATTTGACCTCCACCTTCTCCCTGGCCTCTAGAAGCTGGAGGTCTCCATCCCTTGGGAGAGTGGGTCAGCAAGGCGAAAGTATGTGTGTGTGTGTGTGTGACAGGATGGGGGGCTGCTCTGCTGTCTGACTGAGAGCAAACACTGATGGTCAAACACACACTCCACCCCCCTTGTATTCTCTCTCCCTCTCTCCCTCCTCCTCAGTGACAAGCATCATGTCACTCCACCTGTTTTTACCTGTTAGGTATATAAGTGGAATTTCACTTTTTATTTTAAGTGAAGTATACTGTGTTAAGTGGACTTGGGAGAGAGCTTTCAGGGTTTCCGTGGGTGCACGTGTGTGTGCATAGACTACAAAGTTGGATAGATTGACAAACTGTATATAAAATATAACAAGGTGAGGCAACCCTCTGCTCTGAACACTAAAACGCTAATCCAAGTTATAGTATCATTTTGTAAAAGCGAAACATTGTTTAAGCAGAAAATCAGAGCAATTTACATTCTGTTATTAAACCTGTCAGTTTGTGACCTATCACTCTCTGCCATCTGCAGTAATAGGACGGCGTCACTTTTTTCAGTAATGAGTAATCTAAGTGATTACTCTTCCCATCTTAATAACGCAGTGCGTTAATATAATTGAAGCTGTTTTTTTCATCAGACCAACTTCTCTGAGCCGAGAGGCAAAGACTTTTTTCTTCCTTGGTTAGTGGGCCGTGCACAAGATATACGCATAAATGCTGACGATTGGCTGAAGTTAAATAAAATTTCATTGTAAGCCAATCAGAGGTAGAGTTGTTCGGGTGTTCATAAGTACGGACACATAACGAACAACACAAGCGTGTCAGTCAACGAGAGACAGGTATGGCAGACAGGGAAATAACTTTTCCTGCTAAAGATTTCCCACCGTGGTCAGAAAACATGACTCTAGACTGGCTACTCGCTCCAAAGCTAATCGCTGTCACATTCTCACTTTTTCCCACACACACACACACACACACGCAAATGACATAATATCTACATATGTGGCATCTGGTTAGAGGCTAGTCTTACTTTGTCCCACAGCAACATTAAAAGAGTTTAGATTTGTGTACAGTTTCTGTTAATAATGTATTGTATTAAGTGTCCATTTCATTATAACATTCAGATTTATTATAAATAATTGAACATGCAAATGTATTTTTAAGTTCCGTTAAAGAGGGGTGGAGGAGGAGTCACATTTGAGCATTTAAAAATGTACTTGAAAGTAACGCTTTAGTTACTTTCTGAAGTAACTAGTTACTTTTATAATTTGTAACTGAGTATCTAATTTAGTTACTTTTTGGAAGAAGTAACTGTAACTAATTACTTTTTTAAACTAACTTTCCCAACTCTGGCCATCTGTGCAGTCTGACTGGTTGCCAAGTGCACCGGTGTTGCTTCTTCTTCTTTTGAATCTTCTCTTCGTTTTATGGTGGGTAGCAACCAGCGTTTAGAATTAGCTCCACCTAGACTGAGATCGGCTAGGTAGCTTTAAGGTAAACCCATTGACAGACCAAAAACTAAACCCTGTGAAAGTTCTAGATGATTGCAAGTTCTTACATCGCCTCATATAGGACAATGAGAAAATGTGTCATTGTTTTAATTAAGAAAAGACAAGAAAAGTGTAAAGCTATATACATAGAAGATGTGCTAAGTTAAGCGTCCCCTGATCCCCTGAGCATTTTTCACACCCTTCCTCTGTGCCATCTCTGCTTCTTCTCCAGGTGTCCCTCATGGGACGTCTCTGTCTTTATCTGCAGAGAGACCACTATACTCCAAAGCCAAAATGTCTCTCATTCATCTCCGAAAAAACCTACCGACAAATTTGCCATCCATCCAAATCTGCCCCACTCACAAGCTTCCAGCACAATCATACCATCATGTCCATAAAAAAAAAAAAATAACTGAAAATATAGAAGTTGTGATCCTTGCCTTGTGAACTTTGATTGGTTTCTCTTGGTAATATCTGGGGCTGTTGGAGCTTGACTGAAAAATGCAGGCATATGGCACACCTTTCCATTGTGTGAACTTTAAACATAATATGTTCCTTTAAATCTCTTACCTCCCACAATTAAGTTACCAGTTTTTCCACAAATGGGCGTTAGATAGAGCCATGTGTTTGTGCTGTGGAGTCAGTTTTGCAGTCCAGATTGGGTGAATTTCAAATCAGGAAAAAATATCTACTGCTGCAAAGAAAGGGGTCTAAGTTAGAGCAGCAGAGCCCGGCACATAGAGTACTCTCTTTGGAGGTCTTTTTTCCTTCCTGTGTTCTCCAGGAGACATGGTCTTCTATTGAAAGGGAACAATAGGGTTCTTAATCAGCAGACCTTTTGCCCTCGCCAGTTCCTGGGTCAACTGATGGCCCACACTGCTTTGTCGCAAATGAACAGCATAAAATATATGTTTATGAAAAAGAGAATTAATCACAGTGGGTATCTTTGGAAAAAGTCATATTTGTTGTTTTTTATACCCTTTCTCCGGCTCTGTCTAGGAGGGCTTTCATGTGGCTATAATTACCATATTTCATTAGCGTGTGGAGTGTCACCGCTGGAGCATCAAAGCAGTTGGCTCTTCGCATGTGCGGCAACCGCTGCCAGGGAAGTACACAACTATCTGTTTTTTTCCCAGAATAAATTCGCTCGCGCCTGTTTTTGAGTGCACTCTCTCCCTCAAGCTGCTGTCGATATCAAAGAGAACCCATTCCGCATGTGAAGTGCCCCTTGTGCAGAATAATAAAGCAGTGCATCATGGCAAAAAACTGTGAAACACAACTCTCACCACCCTCTCTCACCACCATCCTTCAATGCACACACAAGGACACACACGCACATATACACATGGACACGCAAGCACACATGGTATTCCTCTCTCCTTTGTACCTACTTTACTCTCCTTGGTACACATTTCTTCTACCTCTGCACTCAAAAACTAACTATTTTGCCTCACTGCATGATGAAATGCAGAAACAGCGGTGCAACATATCTGTATTTACTTGTCTCGCCATTTGCAAGTTTATTTCCAGCACACTATGCATGCAATTTATATTTGCTGCACTACATTAAAATTGAACATACACATTAATCTTTGGGGATACGGATGGAATAATATTTTGTATTATTATAATTGTATTACAAAAAATATCAAAAGTGGTAGAAAAGTAACATACCCATAACTTGATATAGCTTATTCCTCTGTCCCATTACCTATAAACTACTAAACACATGTACTGTTGCATTGGTTGACATATTCCTTTAGTACAAAGACAATGACCTGCTAAACTAAGGCAGTGTAAGCATGGAGCTGCATCCGCGAGCATGCTCGGGGATGTCCTCCAGAGATTGCAAAGGCATTGACTAATAAACTAAAAAATAAAGTAACACCAGCTTTACACTTTAATTTTTGTCTCTTTTGTTTATTTTTTAATGAAGTTTTAATTATTAAGAAGAGGCTCATTTGCACAGTGAATGTATGTACGCAAAATCCAAACTGCACAGTATATATAACATGACGCCTTTATTAGGAACAGAGCTTTGATATACCTTCAGCAGATGCTGTCTTGCCTTGGAGACTTGCACCTGACCTGTGTTAAAGCACCACAAGGCCACAGCTCAATCCTATGGCTCAAAGCCACACATCTTCAAGGGGACTCGGACAATGGGAGAGAGTAATGTCTCAACCAGCACAAACACAAATGAGCTGCGAGTTAGTGGAGCTCTCACTATCAGCAGGATTATCTCTAAGGGGGTGGGGGGGAGCTATCTGCTGCGGAGCTAAACACACTTTTGTTTTCCCAAAGCTTTATGGCTGCCCTTGGCTAGACAGAGAATGAAATGTGGGGTAACATCCACCACACAGGACATGGTTAGGGTAGTCAGACGTAACCAGTAACTCATAATTCCAGATCCGGTGTTAAAGAAAAAGACATTTGGTAAACATCCTTCACCAACAACTAGACAGAGCCGCAGCTCCTTTGCGTGGCTTTTAGTGCATACTGTAGGCCTACATGTGTTGCTGCAATAGATGTGACTGGCTAAGACTGACAAACTCCTCCGTGTGTTATTGCTGTGATCAGTGTGTGAGCTGCAGCTCAGCAATTAACAAACAGCCACTTGAAATGCTCTTAACGGCTCCAGCTGCCTGAGATCGATGGTCACCTTGACTCAAGTGACTTTCACTCTCTGTGTGGTTTTGATCAAAGATGAGACAAAATATGAAAACCCTTGTGTGTCATTCACTATTGTGCATTTCTTTTCTTTCTTTGAGCAATTTACTGCACCCCATGTGTCAAATATATTATAAAGGAGTATATAACAATAGATGTAGGTCCAAGACCTTGGAGGGAGGTTAACAAGTGATCCCTTATCTTGCTCCTATATCTTCCTCTCCATCATTTCAGTGACTTACTGAGAGCACCATAACATCCTGTCAGGGCAAACACAGCAGTTTGATTCTTAATCCTTTCACTAGAGGTGACTTTTAACAACTTCCTTGTCCCCTTTCAGTCAAGTCAATGAGTCTGAAGCCCGATCCACTGCAGGCTTCCTCAGGCCCAGTAAGCCTTAACCTTGGAGCCCCCCCCCCCTTTCCTTCCAAAGAGGCCCAGGCCGACAGGGAAGAAGGGGGGGAGGTAGGCCAGAGGGTGATGGAGGTGTGTGGTGAAACCAAGGACCTGCCACATTATATGCTTTAACATGACTGGCAAATCCAGCACGGTTAAACAAACTTAACCTTCATTTGTGAAACGGTGCAAATCAAAGGGCAAGAAACGACTTGTGCAAGTAATTACCACCGGGGGAGAGCAACAGGGCAAAGGAAGGATGGAGGGGAGAGGGGTGGGGTGGGGTGGGGTGGGATGAGGCGGCAGTGGTGGTCGGTCTCAGGGACAGATCAGCTTTAACAGGTTGAATGGAAGGAAATGGGAAGCATTTAAGGCGAGGGGCATTTTTAATGAGTTTGCTCAGAAATTGATTTTTGACTGTAATCTTTTATTTATATGCGGCTGGCGGCGTGTCCCCGGCAGAGTGAGGGTCAGCCCTCAGAGCGCCCTGTCAAGGCCCCCACTCCTTCAAACAACACCCCAAAGTCCAGGGAAAATGGTATTCTAGCTAAGGCAAATATTGTCCTGTCTTGGCTTAAGGGGCGAAAAAGCTGTTTGTTCTAAAAAACTAGCTCTTCACTCTCTCACTTTATTTTACCGTTTCAGGGGAGAATGTTTAAGCGGGGAAGGCTCTTGAAATATGAGTGTAAAGTTAAAATTTGCTCTGTAATTATTAATACTGTTCAATTAAAATGGATTAGAAGCATATAATTAAAACATCTTAAGAGATAGTATCTTACCAGTTAAAAGCTATATCAAAATGAAACTTACTATACTTTATATTAGATACATTTTTGCCTTATTTCACTTCATTTGTACGAAATATTTTTTTATTAATAAGTTTCACCCTGCAAAATATGCTTCAATTATACGGTTAACTATATTCATTAGCTCTGCTCTTCTGAAGTATTGATATAGATCTTTTAATTTTGTTTGCTTCATACGCATCAGTCACCTATTGTGAAATGGATTTTGATCTAAAGCTAGTTATAAGCATACGATATTTAGTTGATACATTTAAATGGTTAAGGCAAACAGAAGATTAAAACAACTATTTGTCCCACATCATAAAAGTGAGTAAGTTCTTTCCCTTTTTATTATGAGTTATTATGCCATCAGACATAAAACAACATTTCTTGTTCTATAAGTGCTCAGAAATGTGAACTGAATTGGAACAAAATACAGATAACATAATAACAGATTACATAAATATTTTGCATAATTAAAATGTTTTGTAAAAACACAACCTTATTAAACTTAATATTAAATAAAGTTTTTGTTCAGTGACAATGATGCATGATTTTAAAAGACAAAATCTACAACTTTTATACATTTAGAAATCAGAATATTTGTGAATATACTGTACCTATATTTGTTTTTCAGTGATTTCAAAATAGAATATCAACCCTATGTCTGAACTATGTTTAAATCAGATCAGTAGGTCCATTTTTTATCAGCCTATCTGAAATGTACAATGAAATATTCATTGGATTGATTATTACATCATATTTGATTGTATAATTTTTGGTTGAATTATAAACATTCTCTATTCAGATAAGGTAACCATAAAGCAATCCCTACCTCTGTTTCTGCAGGTCTTCAGTCTCAGGCTCTGGTTATGAGGCCTTTAAACATTTTGAGCCTTTGTGCTGTTTGAGCTGTTGCTGAAGTTATTTTAGGATTCTAGCGCCACTTAGTGGTAAAAGTACTAAATACAACAGTGCAACACAGACAGTGTGTGTTGACTTTCCTTTAAATTATCACTAAATGTTGATATTATTAATTCTGTTCCACACGTAGATTCCTTGTGTACAATCGGTATATTCTGCTTTTTAAGTAGTTCAATCAGAGCACTATGGAGTCAGCTGTTGATACTTGGCGTCCATCTTTCCATGTCCACTGGGTTTTTCTGCAGACTCATTAACTGTGACTGCTTCTCTACCTTTGTGTGGCTTCTCCAGTTTTTTTTTTTTTTTACAGTCAATATATAATCTCTTTTACTTTAAAGAGTAACTTCCTCCCTTGTTAAACATAAAACTGAGCTAAAATGATTTGATGAGAAAGCTTTAGTAGCTACACTATTCATGTCAATTTTGATTTTGCCACTTTTTTTTATACAAGTGACAGTTACAGTCTGGGCACTAAATTGTCATTCAGTCACAAGATTCTAGGAACTATTACTGAGTTTATTGAGTACAATCAGCCAATTTGTTCATAATGGTCCGTTAGAGAAGTTTTAACTGGTTTCAGAGCTCTTCATTGAACTGAATAAGCATTAATGCTTTCACACAAATATGTCGTTCATGTATTTCTGTGCACCTTTTAGTTATTGAACTACGTTTTAGCAATTTTGAAAGTGAAGTTTCATTCATGTGAGAAGCCAGTTACTATAACCAAAAGTTCATATCATGAGAATGTTGTGACTGTGGACCCAAATCAGCTGTGCACGTAAGAGCAGAGCATGATGTCATGCCCGTTTGTTGGTGACTGATATTGCCTTCCAACTAATGCATACATTCATGTTTTCTTTGTCATCACGTCTTGACTTCCTCAACTCACTATACACATCTCAAGGAAAAGCTGCAACCCTCTGACTTCACATATCCCCTATATCTAACATTCTTTCCTGCAGTTGTCTGTAATCTTTTCCCTTCCAAGGTCTGAGGATTTAGATTTTACGGAGCATTGCAACTGTAGAACTAGTTAAATAGACTCAAAGTGAGTGGTGTTTTACTACCACTTGCCAACAGGTGGCAGATTGAGATCACCGGTTGCACATGATTTCCCTTTCTGCACTTGCGTTCAACAGACGTTTTTTTCACGGCAGACATGTTGACATGTCATAGTAGGAAAAGCACAGGTGTATTCAAAGCCATGCATGATGGCTGCATTCCACTTAGGAGAGGCCCTGGTATTGTGCATGCTGACTCACTGAAATAGCTCACTGGGATACTTCATTACATCGTTAAGGTTATCAATTTCAGCTGTGCTTTTCCTACCAAGACAAGCTGTGAAAAAGGTCCACTAAAATGCTGTTAACTTCCACGTTACATTGTTATGTTTTCTCATTCATGGGCATTTACTGCATTCAAGAGTTGTTTAATTCACATTCTATCTTAATGTACATTCACATTTTTTTTTTTTTTTTTTTTCACAATTAGTTTAGTTTAGTCCTCCTTAAGTAACTGTACAGCTTTAGCCTCTAGGGCTAATTTCCAGCTGTATTCCCCAGCCAGCTGACAATAGGCATCCTAAAATACAATCGTTAACAAATTAAAATAAATTACATTACATCTATAATGACAGCAGGCCTAAGCAAAAAGGATTAAGACATACAAACAAGTGTCACACAAACAAGCAAGCACAGATGATGGCAAAGGCGTTAAAGCAGTCCATGCAGTAAAAACAATACAAATGAAAAAGGAGAGTAGTCACAGAGGCCACAAACAAAGGATGCATTTTCAGCTTTATAAATAGCCAATTTGCAATGTACACGTCACATAATTCTGCCCAATTACTGTAATTAATCGATATTACAAATAATAAGAATGTACATAGATAGCAAACATGGGGGAATCGGTCTTTATTTATTGCTGCCTGTCTTTAGGAGGCTGTTGTAGATTTGATCTATTTGATTCTATTTTTCCTCCAACATTTGGCCATGAACATTCAACCCAAATGATCTGTCCACTGGAAAAAAATAAGTCTTTTTACACTTTAAAAGTTCTCAAAGTTTTTTTTAAATTTTTTTTATTTATCTTTAAAAAGCAAGAAAATATACTCTTTTCTTCCAGAAATAATAAATATACAATTTTCTTTATGAACAAAATGCACAATTTACAAAAAAAGTGGCAACTGAGTGCTCCACCTCCTACACAGTACTGTTTGACTGTAAGCATTCAACTCATTTATCACAGCGTTATAACTGGTATTAGTATGTCCTACTCTTATAATAATGTCTTTTTTGCCTATACAGTATTACAGTTTTCATTAGAAAGTTCCACGTCACTCTTCAGAATTACAGGTCTTCATTGTGCTAAGTTTGTTATTCTACCATAATACTTTCATGACTTTTGAAGACTCCAACACAGTTCATTTGTTGCTTGTGTCGTGGATGAGATCTCTTCCACACATTTTGAGACTTGACAAGTTTAGGTAAGACTTGGGCAGGCTGGAGCTGATCCCTCCCTGTAGGTGGAGGCCGACAGCAGGCTTGGCCATTGTTCCTCTATCTCTTTTCTACATGTGCTGATGGTCAGTCCTTGTTTATCAGGTACATTCCACTGCGCTGGTATGGAGGCAGTAGTGTTTGTCTGTGAGATAACGCTATCTTGTGGTCAGGAGGTAAACAGCATGTGTGATAGAAGCCAGGCTAAAATACAAGCCAGTGTGAGTGTGCTGTGGACTGAGGCTGGCTGCGCTGAGCTGGGGTTGGGTGGAGGAGAGGAAGCTGGGCTGGGATTTTGCTCTGTGATGGAGATCTTCATCCGTCTGTGCTGTTCTTGATGGGTCAGCGGAGGCTCCACAGTCACATAGCCATTTATTATCCTCACATTAGGTGGTGGAGTTGTGCTGCTGGAAAGAGGACACAATATATCAGGGTTAGCTTGCAACGATGATCAATCAACAGAAAAAATAGCAGTAATGTTAATCTATAATCTTTAAACAAAAATGCCAGCTTGTTAAATGTATTATACTTTTATACTTGCAAATGTGCTGTATTTATATAGCGCTTTTCTAGTCTTAACGACTACTCAAAGCGCTTTTACATCATACTGGATACATTCACCATTCACACACATTCATACACTGTGGACACAAATTCACACTCCGATGCATCATCGGGGGAAACTCGGGGTTCAGTGTCTTGCCCAAGGACACTTCGACATGGGACTGCAGGGACAGGGATTGAACCACCAACCTTCCGATTGGCAGGCAACCGCTCTACCACTGAGCCACAGCCGCCCCTGTTGCTAGCTGTTGCCCAACTTGCTAGTTGCCATTATGATCTGAATTATACAAGAGTTGCCAGATAAACAGTATGTCGTGCCACTTTATATACAAGTGCTCTAACGTATCTAATCAATTTTGAAGCTCCAAAGTTTGTTTTTAATCAAATATCCATATTCAAGTCTTCATGAATATCAGTCCAGCAGCTACTTCCCAAAAACTTTACAACACCTTCAGGTACTTTATAGCAGCCTTGTAGTCAGTAATGGGCCAGGGCGGCACTGGTCTGCCCACTTTACTCACTGGCCAGTGCGTTATTATTTAAGTAACCTAGTAACATTCCTATGTAGTACGAAATGGTGAACACTGATGATGGCTTCTAGCTGAAACCCGTTTGTGTTTTGCCCACATTAAATAAGTAGTAAGTAAGTAACTTTGATCTTCTTTGATCCTGTCACTGCCGTTTCTTTTACTGCTGGTAGCGCATTGGCTGCTCATGATCTCACCGTAGTCCTGAAGCAATAATGTTGTTAAGAATGCACAAAGGATATGTTACATGTGCGATTTCTGTCTGATGTAGGCTATTATATGTCATGCAGTATGTAAACGCCTTCTCTGCTGTTTGGGTTCATGTTTATTTGCCACTTTGTGAAATAAAATGGTTAATTTTATAATAATTTATAATCCAGTGCTGCTGGTTCTGCCGGTGCAAATATATTTTAGCCTGAATAGGTTAAAATCGACAGGTTTTTGTCTATATTGTTGTGTACAAACTTTTTAGACTGAGCTTGTTGTAGACAGTACTGCTATTGCCGTTGTAATGCAGTATATGTTAGTAAGTAAAATTGTTGCTGTTTTTTTAGTTTGTCCTTTTTGCTATTTCTACGTCTTTTTGAAAATGGCCCACCCACTGTTGAACTGGCCCGCCCAAAATACTATTTCTGCCTACGCGACTGGTTTATAGAGATGAATATCTTTCAAAGAGCTTAAAATTACTATAGTAATCAGATCAGCATACTGTAGGTATCTCACCTATCCCCAATGCGAACCCACAGATCACTGAAGAGGCGGGGCCTCCCGTGGCCGCGGTGAACTTTGCGAGGCCTCTTGTGTCGTCCAAATTCCTCCAGCTGGCTCAGGCTGTCGGGGAGCAGAATGTGAGGCAGCTCCTCGTCTCCGAGGCCGGGCATGTTCTCTGGGTCGTCCAGCTCCAGCTCCATGTCTGTTGGACTGGTCAGCCAGCTGTCGGGAGATATCGTGCTGGTGTCGGTGCCCTCTTCGCTGGGCCGTACTGCAGGCTCTTTAGCTGGTTTACTCCTGGAGCAGGAAAAATACACATATAGGGAGGATATAAGTTTATACTCATGAAAAGCCCACTCTGGGTTTTTTTTACCATATACTCAGTGCATTCAAAGTTTGATTTATAGATGGAAAATAAGCATTTTTGTGTCTGCACTGATCGTAATTGAAACTATGAGACTGTTTCTCTTTTTGAATGTTATTGTTTGTGGTTTCTAACCACTTGATTGCTTTCCACTTATATTTCTTGACTTCAGTCAAGGACATGAATACCACATAGGACGCCTTGCCCTTTAAACGCTGCATGTGGCAGAAATACCCAGCAGGCAACATAAGAGGAAGTTGTAACTCGTGTGGCCGTACTGACATCTCCCCAAAGCAGACCACCCAGAATCGCTGGCCTCTCGTCGAAAAACGTTTGCCCTGCTCCTCTTTCTTTCACCCATTAGTTATACTTTGTCCTCTCTAGCTCTTTTCCTGTCAATGCGGCTCACATGTGACTTTGTGTTTTAAGGTACATCAACACACACCAACTGTACCCCTCATCTATGGGGGCTACCAAGGGCGTAACTTTAGGTTCGGTTAGGGGGGCTTGAAATATCCAATTTTGAGCATAATTTACATTTTGAGCATCCAACACTTAATTTTCTGGATTCTGGTGAATTGTTCTGTAACAATTTGTGCCTTTTCTGCATCAATTTATGGTTGTGATGTATTTATTTATAGAAAGGGAATTATAAGGGGTGGGTTGCATTGGCCAGTTTTGATCATTGGGTTGTAACCCCCATCCCCTTTGTAAATTACGCCTATGGGAGTTACACTGAAACAAGCAGTGAAGTCAAAATGTTCAGAATTTCTTATGCTCATGTCAAACTTTGATTCACTATATTACGATATTTGACATTCTACTAAACATAATATGATGGATCGTAGGATAGATCCTGGTCATGATTTCCTCGGTTCACTAAAAATTAGTTAGGTCCCTCCCGTCATCATAAATTCAATGATCTGCACTTCTAGTTTTATGGACATGAGCCCCCCCACCCCCTTTGGTCAGGGTGATGATAGCTCCAGGCCTGTGGTCAAGCTACTGTCAAGCCTGTCAGTCATTTAATCACTCTTAAAGACCTGTTGCAAATCGGTCCGAAACGCTCCAGGTCTAACAGCTTTCATAAACTCCTCTCATTCCGCCATCTTGTGGTGTTTTTCCTCATCTGTCAAGTTACTTTGTATTAGGGAGCTAAAACTGTCTGTGCGCACACGTGTAAGTGTGTGGTGTGCGTGTGCGGTGAATGCAAGTGTTTTGTGACCACAGTAAGCCAGTCCATGTGTCAGCTTCAAAAACCAGAACCACTGGCTAAAGCCCACAACTCTACAAACATGGTGGAGGGAGATAGGGAGGTTGGGTCTTACAGCTGTAGTTTGCGGGGAGAAGTTCGTAAAACCCCCTTTGAATGGATAGATGGTAATGTGGGATGTGTTTACTGTTTTTTAAAGGAATGCCCCTTGTTTCCAATTCTGCCCTGATTCAAGTGGCTTTTGTTACTACTTTATGGGCTCATGGATCAACCCTCTAAGTGAGAGGTAAGCTGCTCTGTGCCAAAAGAGTGCACACACACACACACCCAGTGAGAAATTAAAAGGGATTGTAGAGGTTTTTTGTGAAAAATTGCTGCAGGACGCCAAGCATCTGTAGGAGTTTACAGTAAGTGTGTGTACAACCCTGCTCCTTGGCACTGTGCATCCCTCCACTCACCCTGCGTACACATGCGTAAGTGTGTGTTTGTGTTGACCAGGCCGTGGTGCCAGTGGCTGCTGAGAACAGTCAGAACCACCACTGGCAGCTCGCCTTTGGCAGGCAGCGGAGAGAGGGGGGGAAGGTGAGCAAGTTGATGAGGTATTAAAGGATTCCTGCATAGCTTTGCTTTATTTGTTACAGAGCACAATTTGGACTGTATCTGCGTTGTACTTCAATAAATAAGGTTAAATAGCTCTAGACTCTAAAGAGAATAAGACAGATGTGGGCCGACGGAGTTGATGGATGTCCACATGTACCTGCTCGCCTGCCAACACAAATGCTCTATTTCACAGTCCATATTACCATAACAGTAATGGTGTGATGCGAGCACAAAATCACACCGTCTTTTTTTTTTTGTCAGGATGGCCATGTTTGAAGTGTGACCTGTGATTGATTACCGCGCAAAATAAAAGTCTGTGTTGTCAAACAATCATTTTGATTTTGTAGCCCAAGCAAAATTGGGCAGCAGATTGGTTCTTGTAAGCACGGCACTTTAGTCAAACAATCTGTTATCTCTGCTTATTCACTCTGTAGTTTATATCCTTGACTCTGGGATTGCTTTGGTGCCGCAGGAAATTCCGCAGGATGCAAGTGTTTTCGCCAAATTTTGCTTTCTTTGTGTTGGAATTTTAACCTCCGGTGGATTTATGAGGACTATGGTTAACTGCTCCTCAGATCTCTGCAGAGTAAATTAAGACAGCTAGCTAGACTATCTGTCAAATCTGAGTTTTCTCTCAAATGCATTACAGCAACTCTGTCCGGCGCTTAGCGCCGCCCAGGACAATTGTGATTGGTTTAAAGAAATGCCAATAAACCAGAGCATGTTTTCCCTCATCACGGAATGTTGTGTGGACTTGCCAGACCCTCCTCCACTCAACAGCGTGTGGATGGTCTGGCAAAGCGAGACTACTCACTCTGTGACCGGCTCTTGGTGATCGGGGGGCACGTGGACGATCTCATAGCCTTCCTGTCTCAGGATGTCCAGTACACTATGGTTCCCCAGGAAGTGACCTAATAGTAGACAAAAGGACAAAAGTCATGACAGATGAAAGGGCAGTAGGGCAATGTTCAAGCAAGTTTTTTTTTTGTTTTTTTTGCTGAGCTCTCATTTTGTTGGTACAACACCTGGATAGGTTTTCATAGAGAAACATTTTGATGCTAATAACAGCAACTTAAGTATTTATATATGTATAATGTATATAACTTTTATTGTAGACCTCCCACGCCAAACACAATATTTTTACAGTAGGGATACCTGACCCCATATTGTCTGCACTCATCCTAACTGCCCCCTCTGCCCCTATTTCTTTTACCTTTTACCTTTTACCATCATCAAACCTGCGGGGACCAGCCCTACGCTGATAAAGGCTTCTTTTTATTTCTCCCATCAGCCGATAATCCTGTATCACTCAACCCAGCAATAAGCTTTAATGTAGCCTGACATCACCCTCCGTTACACACACACACACACACACACACACACACAAACAGAAGAATTCATATTTGTGCGCTTGCAAAAATGTGCACACCGCAGGAATTCACACACTCACACACCTCAGCTCTCTCCTGCAGCTTATTAACAACACGTTGACATTATTCGAGCCTTTAACTCGCTTTTTTGTCAGGGCATTCTGCTCCCACTCAGCTCCTCACCCCCTGCCAATTTTTATCATTATAATGTTCCTGATCATTCCTGAGAGTCAAAGAAAGAGGCACGCAGTGTTACACTTTCTTGGCAGCCAAGTTCAAAGGCAGCGCTGGGATAGGCTGTGGAGTGAGAGGAGGCGTCTAACAACAGAGTGTCGGTGAGTTCAGAGGGGATTACACAGAGGGGAGAGTGTGAGTTTTTGTCTGGGTGAAGGTGGATGTAGGTATTTGTGTGTGTGTGTGTGTGTGTGTGTGTGTGTGTGTGTGTGTTCTTGTTTTGCTATACTTATGCAGACTAAATAGCCTTACAATTGCAGAGGTGAGGATTCTTATCCTTGTTTTTGTAAGAATTCTTTCTGGGTTAGGGTAAATTAAATCTCTTCAAATTCAATAGAAAAACCCAGAAAATTAAGATTTGTATTTCCATAAAACTTGGTACACACATGTCCCCCTCAGGATGAATTGTAATAATAACAACCTTTTCTCTAGTGCCGCCATCAGGCCAAAATTTTAATTTGTCCAATACTTTCTTTTGACCAAATGCCTGCAAAACTCCTATCAACCTTAGATGTACACTGTGTTTAGTGCTAATTGGAAAATGTTAGCATGCTAAAACACATGTTGGCAAACATTATATTTGATTAACATCAGCATGTTAGCATTGCCATTGTGAGTGCATCGACATTTACAGCCTCACAGAGCCGCTAGCATGTCTGCTCTTAGTCTATCACATAATATCACATTTTGCAAATGTAGAAGTAGCCAGCCTGCTACTTATACATACAGTACATGCTTGGGGGAAACCTGCAAACGGTGTACTCTATGGTTGACATTACATATACATTAAGCAGTAGCATATAATACTAAAGTTAAAAGATAATAATCCTTCATATCTGTGCCAAGCAGCTATTTCATTCATTTCTGCAGGCCGGGGGCAGAGAAGAACAGCCGGTTGTGAGGTCAAGCTGACTTGATTTCCTCTCTACTGTCATCCATAACACACTCAGACCAAGCTGTGTGTTTGTTTTTTTGTTTGTATGATGAAATTCTAGTTTTTCTTTGCAGCCATCAGACAACCACGTTTTTCATTTATAAGACACCCCTGCTGTAAATCTGACATTCTTAAGGTGTTCCATCTGCTGAGTATCCCCTTCAGTATACCCAATACCCCATTTGTTGTTCACATGATCCTGTAAACATGCACCCACTCCTTAAAGGTCCCATGACATGGTGCTTTTTGGATGCTTTAATATAGGCTTTAGTGGTAAGTCTATAGTGGTAAGTCTCTTACCACCAAAGGGGGGGGCTTGACCAACAGCCACTTTGCTAATTTGAAAGCCATGATGTCTCTCACATGGGTGGGCCAAATTCTCTGGGTGGGCAAAGCAGAGAAAGGAGAAGTAACCTTGCCCCTTATGACCTCATAAGGAGCAAGATACCAGATCGGTCCATCTGAGCTTTCATTTTGTTAAAGGCAGAGCAGGATACCCAGGGCTCGGTTTACACCTATCACCATCTCTAGCCACTGGTAGACCATAAGCAGGCAGGGGGAACTATTAATGTTTAAAAAAAAAACTCATGAAGTGAATTTTCATGCCATGGGACCTTTAAACAACCTACTGTGTCCACAAACAAACAGGCCAGCAATGCAAACACTTTAGTCTGCAACACAGAGCTAAAAATAAGACACAAATAAACAAAACAAACAGCTACAAACATACACTTATGCCTCTCACACAAAACACACACAAGCAAAGGGCAATAAACACTACTTCTCAAATGTTGGTAATGTGATGTTTGAACCTAAATTGAGGGATTTCCCCATGAGTTGGCACAATTTATCAAATAAACAGAAATGTTTATATGAGTTCCTAAAAATTTTGACTTTTGGAAAAAAGGTTTATTCACATGCTTTTCATCTGACAACAGTGGCATGTGTATTGTTTGTTTTTGTGTGTTTTTGTGGTTCATCCCAGTGTGTGGGTGAGTGACTGGTAGAGATAATAGTTATTTCCATATAGATGACTCTGTGTTTGTGTGTGTGTTCCTGTCTGTGTGGGATTCGGGCAGGCAGGCGGGCAAGTGTGTTTGTTTTTGGACTATCCAGACAGTAAACAGTGTGGTGCCTCTGCAGCAGAGAGCAGGCCCAACAAACAGCTCCATTAGCCAAGACGTAATGAGAGGTCAGCTGAGTCCTAATTGCTCGTAGGCCGACTGCAGTGCTAGTACATAATACTTTTCCCCCTAGTGCTGTATCACCATTGTTCTGATGTTTTGCAGGTGTGAGCAGTTCCTGTATTTCCATGATTAGTGTTTTTAGAGTTATGTTTAGGCACTCACTCAGAGCCTTTGGTTAAGGTTAGGGAAGGGACTGGAAGCACGAGGCAGGACGTGTTTACTTCTTAACGTTTAATCAAAACCACAATATCTCCGAACCTTAATCAAAGAGTTGGTTGCCTAAACCTAACCAAACACTGGACTCAAGATGCTCCAAAGTGTATTGTCCCAATGACAGCAGGTCAGTGGGACAATACATCAACAGCACACTCAAGATTCAAGCATCTTCAAGAACTGACTTTTTTGAGGATATTTAACTATTATTTTCCAGTGTGAACTACATACTCAAAGCTTACTTAAAGGTGCCCTGCCACACAAAACCGTTTTTATTTGCGCTCAGTAAATGCTGATATCCAGGCTGTCATTGGCTTGCTGTCACAGACAAACAGTCAAGCAGCTTAACTCATTGAATATTAATGGTTGCTGGCACAAATGGAGCTGAGTCTATACCACGCTAGAATGGCTTGAAACAAGGTAACCAAGGTAACCAAGTTACAGAGTCCATGGTAGAACTCCAGACATTACCACATAGTAATGAAATACGTGTGGCAGGGCCCCTTTAATAGTAATATGGAATTGGGACATAGGGACACAGCTTCAGCCTTTACCATCTTGTACATCACAGTGTTTACAGTGTTTTTTTTCCCATTGCTAAAACACCATTTTTGTGAACTAGGCTGGTTTTGTCAAAACACAAGCCACAAAACCACACACCCACACGTTCGTTTTTCCCCAAACAAGTCAGTGCAACATATGCAGCAGATACATTGGTCTGAACAAAAATATGTTCACAAAAACAGTAAACTGAAAAAGAAAAAAATATATACAGTGTAATTTTTATAAAAAAAAGAGGCAAGGAAAATAATTAGGCCGCACAGCTGGGTCTTCATTGTTGTTGTGACCAAAAGGCCTGTGGTCTTTTCTTTGTGCTTACTTCCTGATTGACGTGGTAACAATTAACCATTGAGGTGTTTGGCCAGGTGACACATATATTGGCCAATCAGCTCATGTAGTGTCATTTGGAATGGCAGTGTTTTGAAATGGCAAACATGACTTTATGTCAGATTGTTGACTTATGCAGAGAAACACGTTCAGTGCATTTAAAAAGTGCCATTTTAAGTTGCAAAGTGTGTGTAAAGCAGAAGATGTGTTTAGACTTTTGGAGACTTGAGAAGAAGATTTGCTCTCTGTGTGTCAGTTTAAATAAGTGTGCTATGCATGTCGTTTTAGTTTGTTAGCAATTGGAAAAATAACTGTAATATTCAGAGTGTTCTGTGGTTTAGTTTAAGACAGAAGCAATGTAACTTGTGGTAATGTGGCTTCAAACTACTCACAACCACTTTCACACGTCACCTAACCCTCTGTTTTTTTTTACAGCTCTGCTGTCGTCACTCTAATAAAGCAAATATTCCTTACATTTTTCTTTGCTAAATAAAACGAAAAAAATCACTTTTAAGTAGGAGACTTTTTGCAGTAGGTACATTACCTTAGAGGGTGTTTCCCCTCTTGTGGCTCCTTAGAGCAGAGCTAATGACCCAGTTACTCCTCTGTTTAATAACCCCTCCATCCTGATTTCCACTTACAGTAGCGACTCTACTTCTCCCCCTGTCTGTCTGTGTTTACTGTAGCCACCTTTTGTCTCCAGGCCTATCTCTTTATCTGTCTGGCTTTCCAGACTTAATCATGTCTTTTTAAAGCGTCTGTGCACGTTGGGTTGTCACTGTGGCTCTGTCTTCCATCCTCTATACTTTCTGTCTGTCCGTTTTTCCTCCCATGCCAGTTTGACTATTAAGACATTAGTTTGTGGCAAACGGAGTTGTTCCAGCATGTCTCTCTGTTTGCCACTCGGTCTCGACTCCAGCCATGTCAGCACCTCTGGGGCCTACACTCTTATCTCTCTAGCTCTCTTTTACCTCTCTCCATCATAGGCTCCGTCTCACCATGAACCCCTTTATGTCTGTTCATCCCTTTCTTTCTACATTCCTCTTGACAACCTCTGAAGTGCAAAGACAAGCTGGTGGTAGTGCAGGAGAAGAATGGAAACAGAGAGCCAGTTAAGCATTAAAGAGTGGTCCAAAACATGAAGAAAACTCACAGGAAGAGAATTATGTTATTTTTCAGTTTTGCACAAGCAAATGTGTTTGCAATTACACTGTGTAAACAATGGATGAACTGATGCGCGCTTGTGGTTTTAAAACATCCCACATGGCTTGCAAGCAGACCTCATATGAAAACTGCAATCAGAGCACAAATGGTAAAAAAACGAAGAGGGAAAACATGATGGAGGAGAGTAGAAATTGGCAGTTTAGTAGTGGATAAAAGAGGAAGGTCACAGGCAGACTAGATGGATGTGGAGAATGGCTTGAGGGAGTGAATAGAGGTGGAAAAGGAGGATAGATGAAGAGTGTGATCAGAGGGCGCGGAGGGTTGCATTGACGCATGTTCTCCACCAGCCAAATTGCATGCTGGGTGTGTTTGCTACATTATGGCCCAAATAAACACAAGCTGTTGCCTTCCAGCCATTTGAACAACTGAAAGATGGATGAGTAATGAGAAGATGAGGAAACCCCGGTGAAGTGAGAGGAAAAATTAAATCTGCATTATAGTTGACAAGCTTGTGTTCGTCTTTAGATTTGTTGGAAACGTGTTCTTGTGTGAGTGTGTGCGCAGGCTGATTTGTTTGTGTGTGTAGGTGTCAACTGGGTAACAAATTAAAGGAAAAATGTTGTGTTGGACCATCAAGTCAAGTCAACTTTATTGTTAATTCAATAAGAAATAAGATAAAGAAAGATAAGTAATATACAATTAAAAAGATAAGTAAAATATTTAATTTACAAATATAAAAAGCAGTACATCAGCAGAACACATTAGTAACATATAAAAAAGTGTATTTCAATTAAATAACATTTGCACGTGTGGGTGGACTCATATTCCATGGTTTTAACATGACCTTTAACATCATTTTAGGAAATTAGTCACTGTATTTTGAGTGTTTGCTGTAGGTCATTCCCAGTAGAAGTTGTAGCAAACATGAAAGCCTTTTTGAACAACCCTGTCCAGGTACATTCAATGAAATAGTGTTCTGCGACCTTAAACCATAATTAATCTATGTAAAAGAAAGAAAATCAGATATGTAACTTTGGAGCCTGCCTATAATGCCCTTATATATGAAGATATCAGGGTGAGTAAGCCGGCGATTTGACAGAGAGGGCAAAATCACTGTGGAGTAAAGTGCACAGTGATGAGTAAGGGGTCAACTTTTTTTTAAAGATTATTTTTTGGGCTTAATTTTTGACAGACAGCTAGGTGAGAAAGGGGGAAGTTGTGCTGGAAATCATCACAGGTGGGATTCAAATCCTGGACCTCTGCATTGAGGCATAAATCTCTTAGTTCAGTGTGCCTGCTCTACCACTGATCCAACCTGGCCACAGAGGGGTCTGCAATTTTAAATACACCTTAAAGCTCCATGATACACAGCATCCAACCTATGAAGACACATCGATGAGGTATTCATATCACCATGATCAATAATAGAGAGAAATGTAGCATCGACTTGCCTTTTCTGGCTGAAAAAGTAAAAAGACAATTTGTACAATAGTAATATGTGCAATACAGTAATACATAAATAGTGCAAATATCTAGTCTCTAACCTTTATGTGAGTGATGATGAACACCATTCTTCCATAAAATATGGTGTTTTGATGTTGCTGACGGTGAAGATCGCTGCTTACCACGTCAGTCTAAAATCTCCTGTAGTTTAATTGAACGTTTTCTAAACCCTGACCCCAAACAGCGCCTGTCCAATCATAGCTTATCAACCATACCTTGTCCAATAACTGTGGGGTTACAGGTTATGTTAAACAAATATCTGTCCAGGACTGAAATATCCACCCTGTGGCATAGGCCAATTATCAGACAATTGGTCCCTGGGCATGCATGTATAAAAGCACTGCAAGAAATCTACTGCACGGCCATGGAGTTGTAGACCCATGTTATATGATGGAGGAGCCCCATTCAGAGAGACCAGGGATGGATGTTTGGGCTATTCCTTCTGTTTTTTTACTAAGATTTTCTAGGGTTCTCAAGACTTTTGGGTTTCTGTTATTGACATGAAAGTCCTTTGACTATGCGACAGAAAATGCTAAGTTAATAACAGCGACATTGAGCAGAGGCTCTGGCTTAGGGCCCCCTGAGCCCTTGGTTCACTAGGCCTGGGTGCTGGTAGGCCAGTTTGGTAATCTACCCATACCCTGTGGGAGCCAAAATGCTACTATATTACACTTTAAAGAAACAATAACAGCTCTGCCCTTCCTTTTACTTGGTTTGGAATTTACACCAGCAACTCCAGCCAAACCTGCATCACATGGACACATGGCCTTTTAGCATTTTATCATGATTCATGTGCATATTTAAAACCCTTTTACAAGGTTCTCGTTGTGAATCAAATCAGCTCGATCAGCTGGAGATTGAGTTTTCCACCAGCTCTGACATACAGTGGGTACGGAAAGTATTCAGACCCCTTTAAATTTTTCACTCTTTGTTTCATTGCAGCCTTTTTCCAAAAATCAAAAAAGTTCATTTTATTTCTCAGTAATGTACACTCAGCAACCCATCTTGACAGAAAAAAACAGAAATTTAGAAATTTTTGCATATTTATTAAAAAACAAAAACTGAAATATCACATGGTCATAAGTATTCAGACCCTTTGTTCAGTATTTAGTAGAAGCACCCTTTTGATCTAATACAGCCATGAGTCGTTTTGGGAAAGATGCAACAAGTTTCTCACATCTGGATTTGGGTATCCTCTGCCATTCCTCCTTGCAGATCCTCTCCAGTTCTGTCAGGTTGGATGGTAAACGTTGGTGGACAGTCATTTTCAGGTCTCTCCAGAGATGCTCAATTGGGTTTAAGTCAGGGCTCTGGCTGGGCCATTCAAGAACAGCCACAGAGTTGTTGTGAAGCCACTCCTTCGTTATTTTAGCGGTGTGCTTAGGGTCATTGTCTTGTTGGAAGGTAAACCTTCGGCCCAGTCTGAGGTCCAGAGCACTCTGGAAAAGGTTTTCGTCCAGGATATCCCTGTACTTGGCCGCATTCATCTTTCCCTCGATTGCAACCAGTCGTCCTGTCCCTGCAGCTGAAAAACACCCCCACAGCATGATGCTGCCACCACCATGCTTCACTGTTGAGACTGTATTGGACAGGTGATGAGCAGTGCCTGGTTTTCTCCACACATACCGCTTAGAATTAAGGCCAAAAAGTTCTATCTTGGTCTCATCAGACCAGAGGATTTTATTTATCACCATCTTGGAGTCCTTCAGGTGTTTTTAGCAAACTCCATGCGGGCTTTCATGTGTCTTGCACTGAGGAGAGGCTTCCTTCGGGCCACTCTGCCATAAAGCCCCGACTGGTGGATTGCTGCAGTGATGGTTGACTTACTACAACTTTCTCCCATCTCCCGACTGCATCTCTGGAGCTTAGCCACAGTGACCATTGGGTTCTTCTTTGCCTCTCTCACCAAGGCTCTTCTCCCCGATAGCTCAGTTTGGCCGGACGGCCAGCTCTAGAAGGGTTCTGGTCGTCCCCAAACGTCTTCCATTTGAGGATTATGGAGGCCACTGTGCTCTTAGGAACCTTAAGGGCAGCAGAAATTTTTTTGTAACCTTGACCAGATCTGTGCCTTGCCACAATTCTGTCTCTGAGCTCTTCAGGCAGTTCCTTTGACCTCATGATTGTCATTTGCTCTGACATGCACTGTGAGCTGTAAGGTCTTATATAGACAGGTGTGTGGCTTTCCTAATCAAGTCCAATCAGTATAATCAAACACAGCTGGACTCCAATGAAGGTGTAGAACCATCTCAAGGATGATCAGAAGAAATAGACAGCACCTGAGTTACATATGAGGGTCACGGCAAAGGGTCTGAATACATATGACCATGTGATATTTCAGTTTTTGTTTTTTAATAAATATGCAAAAATTTCTAAATTTCTGTTTTTTTCTGTCAAGATGGGTTGCTGAGTGTACATTACTGAGAAATAAAATGAACTTTTTTGATTTTTGGAAAAAGGCTGCAATGAAACAAAGAGTGAAAAATTTAAAGGGGTCTGAATACTTTCCGTACCCACTGTAAGCATAAGCTTACTCTTGCCTGCTACAGCTGATGAAATGTGCTATGGACAGTTGGCATTTCAGCCACAAAAATCAATGGTCATAGTCTAGAAATAAGAAACCTACTTTTTTGTACTTCTGTTTGAAATCAAAGACCCACTGCACATTTCAAGTGATAAATTTGACACTTTTAGGGTCTTTAACTACATATTTGCATGAGAGAGCATGAGAAACACTTGACAGGCATAGCAACATAACTCAGTGGAACGGGGCTTAGCGAAGGGTCAATTGGGTAGAGATCCTGTGATTGCAAAGGCTGCGTCATTTTCATATTCATCAAAATCAGTTTAGTCACTCCTCATGCCTTGTATGGAAGCATCTACAATTGTTAGGATACCATAAATGTATTCAGACCTTTTAATTTCTCCCCTGTTAATGTGTTAAGTGTGAGTTGTCAACTTGTAACTAGTGATGGGTGATCATGTGTATTGGTGTACCTGTATTTTGGTAAATGTCTCTCACTGACTTATCCTGTGTAGCACTTCCACTTTTTCCTTTAACAACAGATGAGTAATGCAACAAAGATTTTAATAGGCTCAGCATCCCTGCGCCTTGCTGTGCATTTCCATTTCCAGTTTTACAGTACTGGGATCCCTCTATAAATCACACAGCAGCCTTTGGATTAACAGAGTGGAGCTGGAGAAACAACTACCCACGGCACTTCAGAAATACTTGAACCATTGCCTTGAAAACAGCAGCGCTTTCACTTGATGTGTAAGCTCGGCTCTGGGTTTGTAGGAGGGAAATAATGGCAATCTGGAGTCTTCCCCCTCAACCTCCAACATCTCTCACTTATTCCCATCTCCATAATGACTTCACTTCCAATGCATGTGGCACGAGGTCTGTCTGCCTTCCTGCACCATATGGATGTGTTACAAGTGATGGCTGTTGACAGGACTATTCACGTCCAAGTTCTGGTCGCAGTTCTGGTCAAATAGCAAGATCAAGAGAGTTGGAGGGGGATCAGATCCAGAGGCCGACTGCTGCATGCGGTTGACCTGACACTGTTTCATGTCAGAAATGCTAGAGGTTCAGTGTTAGAAGCTTTAAAGTGATTCCCCACATTTAAATATTTAGACTGTGTGAGCTTGCCGCTGCAGTCTGCAAAGCTCTCATGGTGGGGAGAGTGAAAGTGAATAATGTGAGGGAAGAACAGAAAGGTGCAGTCAGGGAAAGAGAGAAAGTGGAGGAGGAATACAAAAGAGCAAAGAAATGGAGAGAGGAAGGGAGCTGAGCTGAGTGAAGCTAACAAAATTAATTGAAAATTGCCCCGATTGTTTGTTTTTGTTCCTGTCAGCTGCTTTACCATTTCTTCCTGCTTGGGGCAAGAGGAGTATAGAGCTGCAGCTGGTCAATAGTGAAGGATACACACACACACACACACACGATAGAAGAAGCCTTTCTCATGGCATTCTTTATCTTTCTCATCTCATTCTTGCACCGTCAGTTAATTTCCTCTCCTCCACCCTTTAGTTAAAGTTGCAGTTAAGAAAGAGGCTCATTGAGTTTTCATGTGAAGTAGAAAATAATTGCAGACTTCCTTTAAATATAAAATACTAATGCTTACATGCGTGTCATCTTGCTTATGTGTTGTAATGGAACCCGTATTTGTGTGTGTATGTGGCGATGACGTGGCATGTGTGTGTTGCTGGCATACATTACACAGACATGCTGCCCAGCGGGCATAAGCTCAGAGATAAAAGTAAGTGTGTAGGCATGTGGTTGTGTATGTAGCTTGCTTGTGTATATGCGTGAGTGTGTGTTTTTCAGTGTGCGCCTGTGATGGCAGAAACCAATGTTCCACATCAGTTGTTTCTCAGGACCGGAGACCTGCTGGTTTTTATTCTTACCATTTAATCAGGGTCTGATTTACACCTGGGACACCAGGTGAATGCAACTAACTGCCAAGTAGGAAAACCAGCAGTACACTAGATCCCAAGAAGTGATCCTTTGTATTTTTATATTCTTTGGTCTACACAGTTTTTGCTGTGTGCATATAGGGACATGTTGATGATCAAAAGATCAAAGCATACAAGATTGAAGCATCCATGTGTTTATGAAATGTAGCCTTAAGATTGTTGGCTCTAAAAAGGCTATGAAATGTTCTTTCAGTTGCTAAATGAAGTGTGTAATCTTTGAACAAGCTAATGAGCTGTGATGATTTCATTAGAGGCAGGAATTTAACCACTGTATCTAAGAGTTACCATAAGACGTATTCACGCAAACTTGCAATGACATTCCTGAACAGTTACAAAGGACATAACATGGGTAGGCTACCACAACAGAACTAATTCTTTTGTTACAGTAGTTAATTGTATGTGTTCTTAAGTCAACTGTCTACATGGAGCAGAAACAAATTGGATTTATAGTTTTCTAAAAAATGTACACAATGTGTTTGTATGATTCAGATGGGATGCACATACTGTACTGTACTTGCATTAGGCATCTGATAGATAGCAGAGTGAACGTGTTTATTTGCATGACATTTCATTAAACTAAATTGTTAGGCCTCAATTCTTTTTCAATTCAATTTCAAACACGTGCACAATGAAACATGTTTTGGTATTTCAAGATAGTGGAGTTGCTAAAATTCTGTTAAAAGGTATACAACAAATAACAAAGTATGTGCAAAATTTGACAAGATGGTTTAAAATGTACACTGTTGTATGCACTGTAAACATTCTGTAGGAGCAGACAGAGATAGTGCAAAGCAGTGTATGACTTTAAGAGGCAAGAAGACATTCTTATTATATATAATATTAAATATTATTAGTAGGTCTAGTGATGGTGAGTACTTGAGAAGGCATACTTGATTTAGACGTCACCATTCATTTGACATATTGAG
The DNA here is from genome assembly GCA_026937815.1 of Etheostoma perlongum. Lineage (NCBI taxonomy): Eukaryota > Metazoa > Chordata > Actinopteri > Perciformes > Percidae > Etheostoma > Etheostoma perlongum. Next base: position 19,794,934 of record CM049379.1, read on the forward strand.
AACTTGCTTGTTCTATTTTCACATTGTATCTGTCAATGTCTTACTACTATGTGCTACTATGACAAGTGGCTAATTCCAGCCACCAAGCTAATATGTACGGCATCGATATAACCTTACAAAAATGCATACCATGCTCATAAAGTTATTTTTAGTATGATTGTTTTGACCACGGATAACTGCGCTGGGCTACACTGTATACTAATTGCCATATACTGTAACGTTAGCTACAGAATGTTAGCTGTATGTGTAGTAGACTCATTTAATGGTAAGTTAGCAAGTTAATGTTACATTAGCGAACATTACTTGTGGCTATTTCATTATGATGAAATTACATAACATGAATAAACATAACATGAATGGAACTTAAAAACATTTACTCATCCATCAACATTATTTCACGTCAGATAGATTTTCATCGACAATGGTGGTTGTTTAACAATGAGGAGAACAACTCCAAGGATCCCACACAACTTCAAGACGTCAGCAAAATCTCATTTCAGAACCTATTCTTACCTTAGATTTTTCTTTACTCTATAATAATTTAATGCGAGTACAAAAATATGCCCATTCCTAATTTGGACTACACACTATGTAGTGACGCACACACTGTTACCCTGCAGCAAACAATTTAAAAATACATTTAAATGTGTGCTTAGTCCAAACTGTCAGTAAGAAAGCACTAATTATATATATATATCTCCCTCCCTATCTGTCTTTTCCCCTGAGCAGAAGACAACACATGACGCACACATGGCATCGCCGTCACTTAATAAAATGTTCCTGCATCATGCCGGGGAGAAGACAGCAAGATACAAAGCTAGACAGCAGTGAGTAGTGGCGTCAGTTTAATAAAGACAAGACAGCAGCAGAATGACAGAAACAGTGTTGACAAATCCACTTATTATTTCTGTAAACTTACAAATATTGGTGGTCGCGTTTTTTGGGGCTTTTTTCTAAAGTGTAATTGCTTATTTGGGCTTGTTCCCAGCTCCATAATAAGTTCTCAAGCAGTTGTTATTTAAACGTAGGAGTTTGTCTTGCCTCTTCCCTCTGTCCTTCCCCTTTCCCTTTCCCCATACGCACAGGAGACAACAGAGTTTTTTCCCGCCCACTTCCTGTTTCTTATTGACTCTGACCCAGATAGCAATGAGTACTAGCCAATCAGAGGCAGAGCAAGGCTATCTTTTTTTCTGGTTAGGAAAACATCAGTGAGTGAAGTTTAAATGAAAATATGCGTGAGACGCGACTAATGGTGACTTGACTGTAGGAGAGTTTTTGGAGGAATAAATGACCAGGATAAAGTAGGCGAAATACGGGAAGAAATATAACAAAGACTGGGAGAAAGAGAAAGGAGTAAAAGAATGGATTTAACTTGTCGTGGGGAACGACTCAAAAGCACTGAAAAAGTGTCTATATTTTCTAACATTAAATAATGGTAAACGGTAGTTGAACTCCCTTTTGTGGTCATTGTCCTGAAGGTCAGGGGGAGAAATATAAATAAACTGTACCATGTGTACAGTTTTTCAGAACTGCGTGCATTTTACAAATCTGTCCACATAGTTTTAAATTGACAATCTGTACCAACAGTTTACAATCCGTCCACGGATTGTAAAATCGTGCACACAGTTTATTAGATTTATTATGTAGAAAAAGTCGCTTGCTTTGGGCTTGTTTTCACAGGCCTGATTGCTTATTTGTCTCGCGATATCTGGCAACACTGAACAGAAAGGATGGGCCAGAAAGATAGCATCTTAAAGTGACAGGCCATACGGAGAGACAAGTAAAAAGATGGAATTAGAGCTAAAGACAAACTGGAGAGCAAGCAGCAGACAGATGAGAAAAAGGGCTAAGAAAAGTAGATATGTACTAAGAAAGGAAAAGCCACGGAGACAAAGTGACATGGACGCCGAGCAGGCTCTCTCCCTCAGTCATCACTTCAACACCACAACACCACAAGCAACTGCAAAACATATGGGCTCGCTCTCCTGCACAATGAGCTATTATGGGCCTGTGCAGCAGAAGATGCGCACAAAAACAACTTTCAGCAGCAGGATCCAAAGTGGCTCAGACTTCAAAACAAACAATGCTACATGTGTATATTTTGACAGTAACTACTCTTTTTGGCGAGAAATATCTCTACAGATCACATGACTTTGTGTCGCAAATATACAAAGATACGTGTGTGTGTGAGTGTGTGCGCGTGTGTGTGTGTGAGTGTGTGTGTTTGTGTGTGTATGTGTGTGGTGTCTAGGCAGCGTCAGGAAATTCCATGGGATGTTTTCAATAAGGCTGGGCAGCAGCAGCCAGAGAACTGGCAAATGAAAACCTGCTGAAGCACACCACAGAGCTCCAACAACAGGCCTCCGAGCACTCCTTCACTCGTCAGCACAAATGATAACTCTGTGTGTATGGAAATGACAGTGTATGCTGTTTGCATGTGATTGAGAGAGAGAGAGAGAGAGAGAGAGAGAGGGCCAATGAGAATACATATTTTGCTGAGTGAATGATGGAAAATCACATTGAGGCTTGTATATGTTTACAATAGCAACAGAACAAGTGTCCAACGTGTGTACGACGTGTCTGTGAGTATGATTTCCATCATTTGGTGCTGTAATTTCTGTCCAAGGGGAAACAGTGATGCATTCACTTGGCCGCGCAAAGGCCGCTAACATCATCGTGCAACGATGGGTGCCTATGGTTGGTCCCCATTACATAATTGTGATAGTGAACGGCAGTGACCACAGCAGTGTAAAGAAAAAGAATAACAGACTTTGAGGAGACAGATAGTTTGACATTTTCCTTAACATGGCGGTTAGCTCTAGCTTCATATTTAATGGACAGATATGAAAGTGATGTCAATCTTCTCATTTAATTCTCAGCAATACAGTGAATTAGCTTATTTAGCAAGATGTCAAAAAGCTGACAGACACACAGCGCTAATATTATCACCTCATAAAGTTGTTATGGCTAATGTGTCAGCACATTATTGCCTTACACGTCCAGCAGATACAGACAAATTCCATTTGACGTCATGTTTCTGGTAACCCAACAAATGTCAATAAATACTCTGGTTTGGCTTCTAGTAGGTGACAAAAATGACTTTAGCGGCTAACTTTATTCATGAGCTAATCGCTAACTTTGCCTGGTTTTTTTTTGTTGCTAGGCTGGTAGCACACAGTTGTTTATTACTGAAAGAACTGATGCTGCTGCTTTAAAAAAAGACATAAAAGTAGTGAGACTGAACCATGTAGGCTATTATATTTTTTGAAGACTCAAAACAATACACCATATTAACAAGCTACTGTAAATTAAGCTAAATAGCTTCCTAGAGCTGCAGGATTAAATGAAAATGTTCATGACTGCAAGCAACTTCTTTACATTACATGTAGTCTTTTAATACATTGGTAATAAAAAATACTGACTAGTCAAATTTTACCGATGTATGTAGGCTTACAGTAATGTACACACACTGCATTAGAATTATTGCACTATTCCAAATATATTAGGCTATATAACTGCAACTTGATTGAGTTGCTTCTGTGGACCATAGATGTTGTAAAGCCCAACAGTGGGCTCCAGTGAGAGAGTAATGCTGCTCAGTCAGTCCTGCCTGGGGTAATTCAATTATGCCTGCTGAAGTTATTTCACGTCTGTAATTCATTCTAATAACCTGTTAGTAAAAGTGAAGAAAATAAAGAATGTCTCATATCTGTGTGTGCATGCAGATGTGTGTAGGACGGAGGAATAATAGGGGAAACAAATGAGAAACTGCTTTACAAAAGCATACATTTAAACATACAGTAAAAGTACTTATGCTACAGGAAGGTGTAGGTGTACAGTGAGAGGAAACGGGGAGGCTGGGAGGTAAGGTGCTGAGCTGAGCAGCGATGGATTTCCTGCCTGAACCACTTTATACACACGTCAAATAGTTTAATTGCCCTGTGAAAAACTCCTGGGCCGGTCTACAACATCAGTAACTCTAGAGGGCCTTGACATGAGCGCTGCCCCGGCTCTTTCCCAACAGTCCTGTTTTCCTTCTGCGCTCTGGACATGGTTCACGCTGGAAGTGAGGGGTCCAAGGGACAGGCAGCTAGAGGGGCCATTAATATTTATCTTTCGTATGGCAGAAATGCAACCGGATAAACACAAAAAACAGTTGACTCAGACATAAATTGACAAACGGCACCAGGATCATCAAGTTATGACCATTCTATTTCATAATCCACAATAATAAGCCATGTACTATGAGGTACATAATGTTGTTGCCTGCAGTTCCCACATTAATGTGCTTTTTGAGATATGACCACAAAGGTTTAATTGATATTATTATTGAACGTCCACATTTGGCCTGAAAATGGCTGTTCTCCATTTTCATCTCCGCAGGCTGTATTTATTAAAAATACTGTATGTCTTAATCCTCACACCTACTATTATCTTTACTTATGGCTTGTTATCTTTACAAAGCAAGCCTGACCAGTACACAACTACTTCTCTAAAATGTTGAAAAGCGCAGTCCGATTTCTGGGAGTCTGAGCCGGCACTTAATACGTCCTGGCATCATTGGATGATAAAATTTCATGGCTGGTTACGACCAATGGGAAACTGGGACCAGCAGGGACAGTTACAGGACCATAAAGACATGAGTCAGCGTCCTAAAGGCAGAAATAAGAGATGAGAGAAAGGAAGCTTTGTGATTAAAGCATTGGTGGGACTTTATTAAGGCTGATTTATGAAGCCTTTTGCCTTTTGTTACATCTGCATCTAGACACATGTTCAGGACCCAGTTAGTCCATTTATGTCTAATCAGCAGAGTGCATCTCTCCTTTTTGCATGCATTTAGAGGAAGATAGAAACTATTAGTAGGAGACATGATGAGTGTGGCAGACAGCTGTTTAGCTGGATTCATTATAAGAGTAGGGCCACATTTGTGCTGGTAAATTAAAGAAAGATAAAGAAATGTGGTGGAAAAGATTTAGTTTTAATAACATGTATTCTAGATCTGCAATTAATTAGTTTTAAGGTGTAACTGTGTGGTCATAAAATTTGAACTTTACGTGGCATTGGCAAAAGAATACAACCTCACAGTGAGTGGCTTACAGTCTTCTATTTTTTCAGTTGTTTGTTTCTTGTTTATAAGTATGTTTAATGACTTCCACTGACACACTTTTACAAACCAATCTAACCTCTCGTTTTCATTTCATACAGAATTGAATCAGTAATTTTGCAAAATTGCAGTCTTTTTAAATCTTTAGAAATGCCATAACCCATTTTATATGCATTATTTTTGTAAAACTATTTTTTATTTTTCATTTAGATTAATAATTGTCCTTGAATGAACCTAGAGGGCAGCCCCAGTAACTAATTGTGTAATTAGCCTCTGTCATAGTAAATCAGACACTAATTACAGGCAGATTGTGAACATGCAAAATAAAATGAACATGTACTGCTCTTAGTGTACGTAAATCTGGCCCTCATTGACACTGTCTTCCTGAGGCCTTTACTGAGACTTCTGTGTGTGTGTGTGTGTGTGTGTGTGTGTGTGTGTGTGTGTGCGCGCTAGTTTGAGTATACTATGAAGCATACACGTGCACAAGAACTGAATGGATGTTTAAGTATGAATCCAAGTACGTGTTAGTGTGTGTGTGTTAGTGCACGCACAAATGCGTGTGTGTGTGTGTATGGCAGGCTATAACTGTAATGGTTCTTATCACTTCACACTAGCTGTCAGTTCTCTCACACACAACGCTGAAGCCTGTAGGTGACCTCACACACATGTTTACCTCTAGTCTATCCAGGCCATGTTGGACACACTGGTAAGCTAAAGCATAACTGCTATAATCACATGCAATCTGGAAAACACGAGGCTGCATTACATACAGATTTTAATAGTAAATTGCGACTGGCTTATGAGGTAAAACAGGTGACCGGTGTACATGTAAAAGGTCAGTTTTATACAGGTGTTTAACTCTGTTGCATACATCACATCACATCACTCAATCAATCTATTCCAAGTTGAAATGCTCACAAGGAAGTGTTTGTGATTGGCTTAATATAAGCTGACAATGTCTGAGGCATTCAGTCACATTTTCATCCATAGAAGATTTCTTGGCTAAACACCTTCCTTTTTTCTCAGCACTGCCCTTCTAAACAGATGTATATATTCAAATCAGGAACTGCCCACTAAATCAACTGCTAGCAAGGGAATTTAGACACAAGTCATTTAATCATGTAACTCCCAAGCCAAGTCCAATTTAATGTTTACTTGCTTTTAACTTTTTAGTTTAACAATATAACAAATAACACAACACCTCCATGATCTTAATACTCTTTCAGTATGCTTTTGACAAAGCTATCTCCCAGCTTTAGAGAAATGTTGTCATACCCTCTCATATCCCTGTGCATGTATTAAACAATACAACATTGCTAACAACTTGTAATAGTAAACATGGTGTTTTTTTTTACTTTCTTGCTACTCTCCAATTCCTTAGTGCTTATTTTAGCCAAAGGAGTTGGACTGGGTTAGTTGGCTTTCTGAGGTTCAAGTGACTTTCTTTGTTTCATAAACACAGTGCCACCAATTCATTCCTCCATCACAGTCATAATTCATATGCTAACTTACACACACACACACACACACACACACACACACACACACACACACACACACACACACACACACACACACACACAGATGGATGTGTGTCCAGCCTTGTACAGACAGTACAAAGAGCAGAGGGAGCAAAACATGCTCAGAGGAAGGACCAAGGCATTCAGCATTAATCATACACTGGCACACGCACTTGCATCCAAGCACGCACGCACACACACACACACAAGAGGCAGTGCCACCCGTTTACAGATGGACAGGCACACAGTCATACTGTAAACAAACACCCACCCACCACCTGCTTTTGCACACTTACATGTACTGTATAAACACAGAGAGATACATGCACTTCCCTTAGGATACACTACACCATTCAGGAAACATTAGCAACATTAGCCAGGAATGCTAATTGAAACAACCTCATGTTTTCTTCATTTCAGAGGTGGGAGCTGGATGTAATTGAGACTTCTGTGTGTGTGTGTGTGTGTGTGTGTGTGTGTGTGTGTGTGTGTACTTGTATAGACAACCAGTTTTTCATGCCAGAGCTCTGGGAACCATTGTATACTATTATTGTGCTGCTTTATCTCCAGCTTTGCTTTCAAACACAAAAGAGAGCAAATTGTTCACTATAAACACACATTAGTGCTGACAGAATCAGTGTTACAGACCAAAGTAAACCTGATTTCTCTTCACAATTAAATGAAAACACACACACACACACTCGAAAGGCAAAATAGAGATTGAGGTTGGAGTTGCTGCCATGATAGATTGTTATAGTTTGGCCTGCTGTTTAGAGGAACATCACATAACCAGTGGAGCATTGGTCATTCATTGTAGCCTTTTGAAGTGGCCTAAACCTTAATCTCACTCTAACACACCCCATGCAGTATCTGAGACTCCCTTACCTGCACCAAAAGCAAAAAAGTATGTCTGGTTGGGATTTCTCTGCAGCAAGGCAGACACACGGCGAGCCATTCGCTCGTTGCGTTTGTAGATGAGCTCCTGGCGGAAGTAGCTGTCGATCTGCAGGGCGGTCATGCGGTCATGAGCGGGCAGGGAGCTGTTGATGAAGTGAGGCAGCTGAGAGAAAAAGAAAATTTAAATTTGAAAAACTGGTGATAAAAAAAATCCACAGCAGAGTAAAAAGTTCATTTAAAGCATACATCAAACACAAAATGAAAGAACTGGTGTTAAAAGAAATTGAGAAGGATAGAAAATGAGATGGAAAGAAAGAAGAGGACGGTGTTGGTGACAACCTGGCAAGTGTGTGTTACCCTGTGAGTGTGAGACCTGGAAACCGGGAGTGTTTGTGACGTGACAGCTTGACCAAAAATGACCAATGCAATGCTCTGCTGTGTAGACTGGTTTTATATGAGAATGAGGGGAGAAAAGTGTCAACACCGTGAGTGTGTGTATGCACTTGCAAGCATTTTTTATGTGACTGTGTACACTAATGTGTTTGCATGTGTGTGTGTGTGTGTGTGTGCAAGTGCGGCGTATCCACCAGTGTGAGCGTGTGAATGTGTTTTTAATTGCTGTGTGATTTATGAGGAGCCAGGCAGGCAGAGACAGACCACGCTGGCTCTGCTCCACACTTGGCTGCATCAGTGGATTCAACAGGCTCTTAATCTGTGAAGATGAGCAGGGGTCAGTGGTGGGGTAGCAGGGGTCTTAGCTATCCAACTCACTGACACACACAGTTTGTCTTTAGGTCTTTCACTTCCTGTCAGGGTATCATTGTACCTGTATTTGAGTTTTTTGTCTCTTTCTGTTAATATATGCAGTATATGCAATAACGTGAAATATTAGAGATAAGTGAAATCCCAATGCGCCAGACTATGTTCCATTTGGTCTGTTCCCTCTTTCTGGCATTCTTTCTGCTGTCTTTACTTAACTGAGGACTGTTTTTGCTGTTGTGGTGCCGAAAAGTATTTTCCTTGAGTTGTAATTCCTATTTTGGGACTTCTAAAAGAAGTTTTAAATTCGAAAATTGTAGCCCATCAGCGTATTTTGACAGGACCTGAGGATGGCAATGCTATGTAAAGAAAGATCAACATAGGGCATACACAGGTTTGGGATCTGTAAAAGCCTCAATATTATGCACAAAGAGTTTTAGAGTGTAAGCCTGGCCTCTGAGCAGTCCTCCCTCTGTTAATACAGTATTTTTGTGGGATCTCTGTTTCTGTACTGCCTTTTTGTCCTTCACTGGAGTACACCTGAGGCTACCCAGCCTTCAGTATATCTTCTCAAATTGGAAAGAATCAAACGATGGAGGGATTTAATGGGGAACTATGCAGTTTTTAATTTACCTTACCTGAACAGCTTCAGAGTCATTGTAATGGTTATATGACTTTTTTTTTATTTGAATTGTGGTCATCGCGCTCCCCCCTGGCGCCTGTGAGCAGAAAAAAACACCTTTGCAACCTTCGGCTGGCGAGTTGGCGGACTCAGCGTCAGGAAGTATCGCGTGATATCACGTCTCACGATGTAACAAATTGCTTCACGGCACTGCTCACTAACGCCCATTCAGGAACCGGCTAACAAGGTAGCGATTGGGTTTTTTCCAAGTTTTTCCACACTATCATCATGGCTGAGCCGGAAAAAAACAAACCGAAACTTAGGAAAGTATTGTTGGAGGAAAAGAGAAAGAAGAAACTGCAGATTGATTGGGCGAGGAGTCAGACACAAGTAAACATAGGAGCTCTGTTCTGAAGCTGTAGGGGGAGCTCTATAGAGAAACCTGCGAGCAAAAAGCGTGAAAGAAAACTGCATAGAGCCACTTTAAGAAAGAAGGACTTGGGGCTTTGTGGTACAGTATGTTTTTGAGTTTCCATTGTGCCTCTGAGTGCACATATGCAGATGTTTTTCATCTGGAGTTGTATTTAAGTGTGACAAGAACACACACATGCATACAAAGAGTCGCTGTCTGAAACTGAGTTACAAGTTGACACAACAGTAGAACAGCTGGTAATGGTGAATTACAATGTGTGGTACATGAGGGGATTAATTATACCAACTGTAAACAAGGTACTGCTCTCCAGCATCCATCCAAAATCTGTATCTGACCCATTATCTCTCACCGCCTCAACTGCCCCTCCTACAGTATGTTATGTTTCACTTAATGGTTGAAAGGTTGTAATTCACACCGGCATATTTATTTATTTCCTTTGTGATGTAGTCTCACTTTGCCAGACCTCCACATGCTATAGTGGAGGGTCTGGCCAGTCCACATAGCATTCGGGGATGGGAAAAAAAACTGCTCTAGTTTATTGGCATTTCTTTAAACCAATCACAATCGTCATGGGTGGTGCTAAGCTCAGCACGGTGCCGCTGCAAAATTGCCTCGGGAAGGAACTTGTTTTGGTGGAACATGTGTACGTTCAAAAGTTGTCTTAGTCGTGCAACAAAAAATCTCAGATTGGACAGAGAGTCTAGCTAGCTGTCTGGATTGTCGTGGACTATTTGTGATATGTATTACTTTTACACATCAAAGTCTGTTTACAGATCTTGGGGAGTACTAAGTCCGTCACTTTGGTCAGCATTGTGGCTAATGACTATAAATTTGGGGAATCCCGGACATTGCGTGGCATTGTGGGTAATGTAGGCATTAGGTTGTGGCATAGAAGAAGAATGTGTGGAATAAAACATATGTCATCTCTGTTTCTGCTGCATTGATTTTGATACTTTCCGATTTTGGAACTGTCCATCGTAAGTCCGACAATGTTATAAAAGTGTAATGCTAAATCATTAAGTAATCTTTTGCAAACATTCATGTCAAATGTGTGTGGAGGCAGTTAATACCAGCGTGTAAGAACCGGACATTTTTCAGGGAAACAAGGACAGCCCCACGTCCGCTTTCTCAAGCTGCCACAGAAAAAAATTCTACTATATTTTTGCCTTAAATTTATCACAGATCTCCAAGTTCTGTCGAATGTTTAGACATTTTCTATTTTTAGGATCAGCTTCCACAATTCACAAAGATAAAACCATGTATGCAGATTCCTTGTGAATTAAATGATCACAATGATTAACTGTGGCAGGTAACACAATGATGTTATCTGCCACAGTAAGGTTTTACTCACACTTGGCAGGTTGTTGGTTGTTAATTTCAAGGCCTGATCAAATCCAAATGGTTTGTGTGACATAAGCCACATTACTCACTTATCTCTAGTTACTCAGTGAGGAAAGAAAGCCAGAACGAACAAGCCTGAAGCCTTCTAGTGTCTGTGTGTTTTTTCAGGGCAAATGACCCGGGTTCATCTGGATTGACAGAGGTTCATGATTCATAAATCAAATAAAGCAGAGTTGGGTGAATAAGAGAGAGTTGGAGATGGAGTGCTTCAACACTACTCTGATGATGAGTGAGAATAGCGTGAGTGATTCATGACGAGAGAATAAAGTGTTAGGTCGGAGAGGGGTCAAGGTGGGAGTGTAGCGGTAAATACAGATAACTTATCACAAGAAAGGCCATTAGCTGCTTTGTATCGCAACCTGCACAGGAAATTTGGAGTGAAGGGAGATATTTCCTCGCCGTTTCACTATTGGTATCACTCACTTACACTGCCAGCAATTTACTCTCTTCTATTCTTCTTTTAGAATGTGTCTCTTTGAAGTCTGTTTTTATTATCTGTTCTCTTTCCTTTCTATTTCCTTTCTCTTATTTACCTTTCCTTTCTTGTCCTTTCATTTTACCTTTCCCTACCTTTCTTTTCTATCAACTTTCATCTTGGTGCTACTGTACATCTACAGCAATTTCCATGTGAACTATTCAGTGGCAACATTTTGCAGTGTTCTTTGAAGTTGCTTCTTTCCTACTTGTCTTTGTGTTTTTGTTATATAAACCTTGTTTTATGTTCCTGTTCTTTCTTATCTGTCTCTTTCTCTCTTTGTTTATCTTTGACTTTATGTCAGTGATAGATCCGGGACCAGTATTGAAAAGTATTACCGTGTCCTGCATCACTCAGGTGGGCTTTGCTCTAAGGCATCAATGGTCTCTTTCTAATTTGATGAAGATTGAAATAGGAGAGGAGTGTTGGAGGCGTCTGGATTAGTTCCCATCTATAAAAAAACACCTGCTCTTTGACGGCCACGGAAGTTCACACACACACACACACACACACACACACACACACACACACACACACACACACACACACACACACACCTGCTATAGATCACCTGGCTACAGAAGAAGGCACTACAGTCAGGCGTCTGATTGCTCTACCATGTGCTGGAGAATTTTAATACATGTTATTATGACATAAGGAGTAGCGCTGAACTGCTATGATTTATAGCACTCACACAGGAGACAACTGTAGCTGCGACTGTAGGTGAAACTGTGGCTAACAAGCTCTCATGACCCCCCCCCCAGAAAAAGTGATGGATAGACACAGACAGCGAGGGAGTAAAAAAAGGGAGATATGTCTTTTGTCAAGGTTTAACAGGAGAGGCATTGTAAGATGTGTCTGAAGTTGTGCATACTTTCTCTCACTGTGTGTGTATCTCTGTAAATGATGTGGAATCTCTGCAGTTGAGGTTATGTGGTGTGGTTAGGTTTAATGAGACTTCAGTATCAGTGAGGGAGGTTGACACAGCATAATATATTTTTTTTAAGATAATTTTTTTGGGGCTCTTCCCTTTATTAATGACAGTGGATAGACAGGAAAGGGGGAGAAAGATGGGGGATGACATGCAGCAAAGGGCCGCAGGTCAGATACCAAACCCAGGCCACTGCAGGACTCAGTCTACATGGGGTGAACACTCTTACTGGGTGAGCTAGAGGCAGCCCCTTGACACAGCATAATTGAATTGGCTTTCCAGTAAATCTGCATTCGAGGGTAGAATCAGAGTGAGAGCTACTGAACGCTCTACCAATGTATGTGTGTGTGCTATATTTTGAATGGCCTTTTAACAGCTAGCAGAGCTGGGTGTGAAGACCAACAAGGAGGCCTTCGCTGATGGAGCAATGGCTATGTTAGGAAACACAAAGTCAGAGGAGGTCAGATGGCGTATTTACGGCTGAGAGCTATTAAAGTGCCAGACTATCAAGTAACTTGAGGCTGAGAGGGATTAAGATGGCAATGTGCAGTTTTGCAGAATTGATGTGCAAGCCTAAAAATTTGAGGTGACAATAGCATAATGGCAGAGAAGTAGGTACGAGAGGGTTGCCAACTCAAATCGGGGGTCTGACAGATTTGGTTTTTTGGGTTTTGGGCATAAAGCTACAAGAACTTTACAGCAGTAGGACTATCGTCCACTAAAAAAATACTTAGTCGACTAACACTCATACAATTTTGACAACTAATCGATTTGCTGATTTAATCGACAGATCCATGAAACTCAGTTTCTTCAAAAAAGAATCATGCAAAAAACACCACTTTAAATCTTGTGTTTACCAGACATGTGCTAATACGTTTCTTAGAAATAAGTCATTCACCATGAAAAAAACATAAAAGTGACTAATTGACCAAAGAAGTCTTAAGCTTAATTTATGGTTGTGCGGAGGCTCCACACAGAGCGTTCGCCGTAGCCTATGTAAGTGGCCTGATGTTTATGCTTGTGTGCTGGTGTGTGCGTTGATCTAATAGCAGGGCTGGCGTGTGTGTGTGTGGTGCGGTGTGGAAGAGTGAGTGAGAGAGTGGCGTGATTAGCTGCGGAGCGAGTAGTGACTCTCTAGAGTCACATTGAGAGAAACAAAGTGTCCCCCCTGTGCTTTCTGACCACGGTGGTAATATTTGTAGCAGGAAAAGTTAACCCTCTCTTTGATTTTATGTTGATTTTATTATGGAGAAGGAGAATGAGGAAATGAGTCGGGGGGGGGGGGAATGCAATGGTACCAAGCCACGGCCAAGCGACGTGCATCGCCACAATGTGTAGTTACTTAGGGTCTAACGTGGGTTTGTGTCTCCACTGTATGTACGTAGCAACAGCATAGATTACACGCAAACACATAAATCACGCTTTAGTTGAGTTAGACCAAATCAAGCAATTAGTTGACTAAGAAGGGGCAGCCCTATACAGCAGAGGGGAAAATACGGGAGATAATTTGGGGGGTTTTGAGCAAAATGGCATTTGTATTATGCTTGGCAAGCAGTTCATACTGATGTTATGGTCTTTATGTTGCCCTTTTTGAAACGGTGTAGTTCTATTTACTCCTTTTATGAAGCTGCAAATGTTAACACAAAGGAAAGCAAATGACTGATTGTATTATTACTTTTTGTTTTGGGATGAATTTTTAAGGAAACATTACTGCAGGTTATATGAGAATTTTACAGGTGGAGACCAACCTGGGAGGTGTCATGGTTGAAGATGATGGAGCTGAGGTCTCCACAGTTGTAGTGAGTAATGAGGTCCTCGGTAGTGTAGGAGCCCTGCAGGCTGCCTGCTCGGACGCTCTCGTGCTGCAGCAGTGTCTGGTTCAAAGCAAACAGCACCTACAGGACGCAAAGACAGGAAAGGTGCTGTTACTTTCTGCATTCACAAACTCTAAATTCTCTGCTCTGCGCCCAAGAGGAATTTGCCAGGAAGGGGGAGAAATTGTGCAAGCGTGGCCAGTGTTCCTCTTTTAAGTATAATTTGATCTTAATATACAATGAAGCTGTTATTCCTGAGTGTTGGCGAAATATAAGTTGTCTTGCAGCGTGTTCATTTCTTTCAGGATATTTTCATATACTTTCCATACAGGCTGACTACAGGTAAAAAGCTGACCACAAGAGACATGGCAAAACTCCACAGACTTTCTTCTAAAGGAAGGAGAAAATGGGAAGAAAGGGAGGGCTAGAGAGAGAGAGAGAGAGAAAGAGGGATAGAGAGACCCTTTAAAAAATAACCCTTCTTTCTCTTTCACCAGGCCAGGGTGCTTTAAATTTACAGCAGCCATTAAAATCATAAGTAAACCCTCTTTAGAGAGAATTTATAGAGTGTAGCCGCCAGCCAGCTCCACAGCTGTCTTCAACACCAGGGGTTAACCTCGCTGCTCCCGCCCTCTACAATCCCACGCCACCTCTGACTGGCCTGGCAAGCGTGACCGAGTTGTCAATCACTGTTGAGCTCTCTTACAGGAACCAGAGGTGTGTTATCTGGGATATATTTCTCTTTCTGTGTACAGCAGATTTCACACAGTTCCACAATGCACCAAGGACACTTTCAGTTGACTTGATCAGAATAAGTGACAGGGCTCATCATATCTACATACAAGCTGATCCATGTCTACGATCCTAATTACCAAGTAACCTTGACTACTACTTTGGAAAATACTACAGGGAGAACGTCAGCATCCAGGCCCAGATGATTTGTGGAGCAGCTTAAGGCCGATACAGCTGCACAACTGATTGAGCCCGATGTCAAAAGTCTGAGTCGTAATTCACGCAATTAAGTTATGTTTTTGCAATCATAAATGCCCATATCGTGTGTATTGAATGTTTCAACTCCAGGTAACCCTTCCGCTGGGATAATCACAAGCAAGCTCTAAGCTCAACCTTGTGACTTTCTCTCTCTGTCTCTCTGAGGTCATTGTGCTTGCTAACCAGTCTTGTAAGCTCATTTTTACTTTAGTGCTCATTTTTCCATAATGCAAAGAGACAGCTGATGAGCTAACTGCATTTATAACTCAAATTACCCCCCTTTCTTGTCTAAGTGTCCATCCTCCTCTCATCTCTCTGCCAGCGCTGGATCCTGAGCCTTTCTTCCCACTGCACGACCAAGAACTGAGTCTCATCTTATTTATTTTTTTTGACATATTTCATCCTCAAGTACATTTTCTTAAATGCTTAGCGCTGCGCTGTCGCCTTGACAGAGGTGCACAATCCAGGAATGGGCCTCGATCAAACCTGTGACCTTTTCAGTTCTGAAAAAAATATGGCTTTGTGCTTTTCTCAGCTTATATCTCAGCACCAGACTTCCCAAATCCAGAAGCCCCCCTGCTGTTTGAGTAATAACACTATACCTCATTTCAGCTTCTTTTTCCATCTCACACAAGATTCTTTTATAGCTCTAAACTGAAGGTCTTTTGGAGGTGTGATGCCAGGCCCAGAGAGGTTAATACCTCTAGTGTAGTTCTGCCTGGTGGCTAACTAGCAACAGTAGCTAATTCTGCTTCTGCAAATGCTAATTCTGTGTAAGTAAGTTGCCACTGCCCACAGTCCTTGACCCACAGGGCGCTCTGCCACATCTCAAAGGGTTTTCCAAGAGAAACACCAGAGCAGGCCCTGGATGGAGTCAGTGGCTGGAGCTGGTAGAGCACACAGCAAACAGCACCAGCAATGACACACATAAGGGTTCAGTAGAGGATGCATGCAGGTGTGTGTGTGTGTGTGTGTGTGTGTGTGTGTGTGTGTGTGTGTGTGTGTGTGTGCGTGTGCGTGTGCGTGTGCGTGTGTGCGTGTGTGTGTGGTTGCGTTGTTAAGGGAGTTGTTATTTCAATATTGTCTGTCTCCTGGGGAAAGAACATCTCTGCAGCTGTTACCATGGTGCCTGAGTTTGTGCTAGGCTGAATGAAAGAGCATGTCAATCACTGCAGGAGAGGCTGAGGGGGAGAGTGGGGAAATGCAAACATTCTCTGTGTGCGTGCTTGCATGTATACGCATACATGTGGATGTGTGTGTGTGTGTGTGTGCACGTGTTGGCTGATAGAGTGGGTGTTCTCATGCTGAAGTGGTCCACTCACTCTGACAGACTGGCTCTTTACAGCCAGGCCTTTTCTGTGTAACTAACTTTGACTCTGCTCACCACATAGTTTACTACTGCAGGTCTTTCCCCCGCGTCTCATCTAATACATGCGTGAGAAACTCCCATTGTGATTAAAGGAATGCTTTATAAGAACAAAGCTGGAAGGAGCAGAGCATACGGCTGGTCTTGGAACCTGTGATTTGAGCGCAGCGTTCCAAAAATTAAATTCATTAGCGAACTTTGGAAAGAAAACAATGAAAATAATGGGGTAGGGCAGGAGTGGGAGCAACATAAAAAAAGTACAGAAAATGTCATTTATCAACATCTGTGTGCATTGCAGCAATTGACCTTGAAGTGCGTTAAATCCAGGCTGTTTGCTAGCAATAGTGTTAGCTTGTTTGAAGGTTTTACAGGTCTGAAGCATGAGTAGGTGCCGATGACAAGGTACTGGAACCGAGAGCTCACTCTTGTCAACTACATCCCTCCCCTATTATACCTCCTTAAATCGGAATTGGTGAATGTGAGTGATGGATAGTACTAAAGGGCTTTGGGCCGTGATACAACAGAAGGAAGTGTCAAACTGTAGAGGCCAAACACTGAACTCTGGCGAAGAGAAGAAAATATAATACCCAGGATTCTTTTTCACTTTACAGCTGTATGAGTTGGTTAAAGCTCACTAAAAGCACTCATCATTGACAACAGAAGTAAATGCACAGATATTGAAGTTTCAATCCTGTCTGCTTCCATCTTTTTCCCTCCCTAATGCCCACTTTCCCCAAGCCAACCCTTTTAATTGTTCTATCCATTGCTCACCTCGTCTCTCTTAGATGTGGTAAGACAATGAGATACTATTCCACAACAGGAAGAAAAAGCAAAGGAATGAAGGAGGAATAGCAGGAGGAGAGCAGAGGAAAAAAACGTGTGAAAGAATGGTATAACACAAATAGAGCCTTGTTCTCTATGAGTGAGGCATGTGTTGTACAGATGGAGGTGATTCTTCTCCATTAGTGCAGTGAAGCATCCGGGTTAGTTAGTATACACAGGGTATGGGTATACAGTAGGCCTGGCATGGGTTCTGGGTATAACCAGGCAGTCAGGTGCATGAAAGCATGGCAGTGTGTGCCAGTGTCAGTCAGGAGATCTGAGAAAGTGTATTCCTTTACACATCTACTTCTTTCTTAAACAAAGCTATTTCTCTCAGTAGATCATCATCTTTTTCCTACTACTCGTTTTCAATTGTTGTCCTCTCAGATGTTATGAACATGATGACAGTAATAAATCACCGCTTCTTTAAATGTTACACTGGCTGCTACTATAGGAAATCACATGGATGGCCTAACTGCAATGGTTGCCAACGTTTTTGGTTTGGGACCTTTTGATGCAATGCAGCAGTGTCTATTTGAGATCACACATCTGTGAGTTGTGAGCAGTTCCACTAAAAGGTGGTTTTCCCCTCTAAACATCTGAGACTGTTTTAGTTTTTGAAACCCTCAAATGTAAAACCTTCCAGCCTTAAACGTATGCACAGCGGTGCTTTGAGATAAATGCTAATGTCAGCATGCTAACATGCTGATGTTTAGCAAGTATAATGTTTACCATGTTCACCATCTTAGTTTATCATTTCATAAAGGACAACTTAAAAGTTTAATATATTAAGTCAAGGGATCACCACAATTTCAGTAGGACTCTTGCTATGGAAACCATCAATATCTATTACAAAATGTAATGCCAATCTGTCCAATAGTAGGAATATTTCAGTCTGGACCAAAGTGGCTGATAATAGCATGCTGCGATACTGAAATTCAAAACTTCCCTGCAGCCCAAAAGCATTTCCCTCACAGAAGGCTATTAGAAAAGAGAGATCTTTAAAACTGTTGATAGGACACAAAGAACTGCAAACTCGGGCAGTACTGTTTTTATTATGAATTTTCAAACTATGAGATAATAGAAAAGTATTTTTTGTACATGGGGTAATCATTATAGTTTTTCTATCCATATGTAATAGTATTTGGTATTATCCTTTTTTTCCTCTTCCAAACAAGCATATGTGGAGCAGACGTAAGAGTGACAAGATTACCTCTGTGACATAAAGCACATTTCCTTATTTCTCTGGTTAATGGGAGGAGTGGTCTTAGTTTCCATAAAACAGTAAATATGTAATAGAAGCTATTAATCACTGAAAACATGGTGCTATGTTGATGGTATTTATGGCAGGACACCTCATTTCATTTATCAGTTGATTCTTAAAGTTTTTGTAGCCTCTTTGAATTCAGACCATCCAAACAGAAAGGGAATTTAACTCTCTGTCTTTGTGCCTGGTTATTTAACCACCCTCTGATAAAGAAAACAGTACAAACAGTTTGAGGGTGGTGCGTTCCCCTCGACCGCTCTCGTCTCACTGAGAGCCGCTTGTGTTTCATCGCCCGAGAAAGAGATCTAGATCCCTGACCCAGGACATGCACTGCTGGGTTCCTCTGGGCCGAGCCAGC
The DNA here is from genome assembly GCA_026937815.1 of Etheostoma perlongum. Taxonomy (NCBI): domain Eukaryota; kingdom Metazoa; phylum Chordata; class Actinopteri; order Perciformes; family Percidae; genus Etheostoma; species Etheostoma perlongum. Next base: position 19,813,696 of record CM049379.1, read on the forward strand.
GTCCCCTCCCCTAGGCTCCAGCTACAGACGGCAAGAGGGGACTGGGTTCACAGCATCCTGGGGTGATGGAAGGGAAGGAGGTAGGGAGTTGAAATAACATCCAGTGCAACCCAAGAATAGGAGAAGTGCAATAGCTCATCCCTGTTCCCCACAGAACAGCCACAAAAAAAGGTGGAAACCAATTTGTGTGAGTATGCTCTCCTCTTTATGGCCACACACTTCATAAAAAACACCCTTGTGTCCGTTTTCTTTTTAGTTGTACTATCTCAGTATGACTGCATGCTTGAATAAGCATATAGCAGTGGCGGAGGTATTTTAAAAGCCTGATGTTGTTTGACCCTTAAGTCCGTGCTAGCTTTAAAAAGCACCTTGAATACATTAGAGTGGAAAGATGGTGTCACACAAGACCACATCAAAGTTGTCTGGACAGTCTTACATGATAGCTTCACTGTTGTCTCCTACAGCTTTATCAACAATGTTCTTTAAGACTTTCTCTTTCTTATTTCTCTACCAAGGGAATCCTGGAACCTGTCGAGAGCTTGAAAGAAAACACTGAGCATTAAAATGCCTAAAACGCAACCAACAACGTCAGAGTGTTGCCGAAATAGTTTTACAGCCCTTCGGCGCCTTGTATGTTTGGTTATTTGAAGGTAAGCAGCACTTTCAACTCGTCCCATCTGGCATGAGCTATGGCAATCCAGAGCCTTGCTTTCTTCCAAACCTTTATCCCTGTTAAAACCCACACACACACACACTCACTCACTCACTCACTCACTCACTCACTCACTCACTCACTCACTCACTCACTCACTCACTCACTCTCTCACTCACTCACATATACAGTACAACCACCGATAAGCACCCAAACCTTTGAGCAATACCTGTACACAAACTACATATTGCAGAAAACGAATGAGAAGACATTTCAGATATTTTCCAGATAGTGCCAATATTTTGAATATTGTTTCTCCTTTGTCTCTGCCTTTCTTTCTCTTTGCACTTCCTTTCTCTCTCCTCTCATTCCCTCTCTTTCTCTGCCTGGTCTACCTCCTGCCTCAGCCTAGGAAATCCAGGGATTACCAGAGGGACAATCCCAGTGGCAAAGGCCTGCTGCTCTCTGCATCCGCAGAAAGCCCCCTATTCTTTCCCCTCCTTCTTCCTTCCGTTCTGTCTTATTTCCTCTCTGAAGCAGGGGGTGAAGGTCTAATGATTGGAGTTATCCCTTTCTTAGCCCCCTCATACATCTTTTTCTCCTCCTTTCTTCATCTGACTAAAGTTCCTTCTTTCCACTTCCACTACTATCCTCCTTACTCTGCTTGCTCTTCTCTGCTTGTTTATCTTCTTTCCTCCAATATAACCAGACCTACAGGCACCCATACATATACACATACTGTATACGCCCCTCCAGTCCCCAGAGCCTCCTGTCTCTCCTCTTAATAAGTCTCCAGTGAATGGGGGGTGGGGTGTCGCCCCTACACTTGTCCACAAACAAACCCCACTGTTTGACTTGGCAGCTCTGCCGCTGAGCCAGTCATCCCAGCTTTCCTGGCTCCCCAGAAAACAGAGAAAATAATAAAGTATCACTTGATCTGGACTGAAAAAGCACACAGCTGGTCCCTCATGCCCACAAGCAGAGGGTGTGAAAGAGTGGTGGAAAATTATAGAAGGGAATTGTGCTAGCTTTTGCTTTCTTTTAACTGTAAGGGGCCAAAGCTGTTGAATAGGAATTAGTCTGTGTGAAAATATATTAGGACAACACAGCTGAACCTAACAGGAGTAGCCTAATAGGTAAAGGTGACAGGCAGAGACAGGAAAATCTGTCCGATGCCACCAAAAGTAAATACAAAAACACAAAAGGTAAAGAAAATATGCACTAATCAGTATTTTTATATTCAATAGATCAAATGATGGCTTACATTGAATGTTTAACTCATGACAGACCCACAGAAAAATGATCAGTTCCATTTTGCCCAGAGGTTTAGCATCTTTTAGCTCATTTGTTTTGGTTTTTACAGCCAAACAATTGGATTTAGTCTCACCACTTTCATCAACCTTGTTTTAAACCACAGCAGGCAGCTTTTTTTTAAATGGACAAGCTCTGCACTGAACAGCAGACAGACAAGGTTAGCAACTAGCTGGTGAGCATTTAGCAGCTAGAGGGCTGGATATTTTCCCTAAGGCTAAAAGAAGACTGAATAGTGGACGTACATTCCTAAAATGTCCTAAAATAAGACTCCAAATCATTGCTAATGTTGCTTTGTTTCTCCTATAGACATTAGAAATTGTGAATTAATCCTTTTTATAAAGTGATAAGTCAAATTTTACAGGTGGTAAAAAATATATAAAAAATGAATGTAATCTTCTTTAAAGGGTTAGGGTTATGCAACTTAGTTATTGCAACTTTTATAATCAATCCCTCCAGGATTTCGCTGCCTTGTTTTAGATTATTGTGGCACAAAATGCCTGATGTTGCAGGAGATTTTGTATTTTGTATGTTTGTTGCAATAAAGTTGTGGGAGACCGAAAGTTACAGAAAAAGTTGTGATTTTTTTTTAATAGAAACTTGTTTTGGGGAGAACAAAACTACTCTGGGCTGAGATTTCCTAGTAACATGTTAGTATAATATGAAAATGGCTGGTGGTTTAAGACAAAAAATAATAATTTATTGAATAAATTAAATTTGATCATGTCTGTCAGTGGCTTGTTGATCTTTACATTGTTAGTTAATTTCCTATCCTGGGCTGGGACACAAATTCATACGGTTTGATAAAGTAACGTTACTTATCGGACTTTAACTAATCATTGCACTTATAAAACGACAATAACGATAATGATAACGATAACAATAACGACTCAATTTAGGTCGTTCTGTACGTCTCATCTGCGGTTTTTCCTGCATCCACCGTGTGTGTGTGTGTGTGTGTGTGTGTGTGTGTGTGTGTGTGTGTGTGTGAATTTGGCCGCGTACATGTGACGTCAACCCGTTCTCACTCCCACTTGGCTGTTGGCTCTCAGAGTCACATACTGATACAAAGTCTGGCACGTGGGACTGCTGGGATTGGTGTAAGTTGCGGGAAACTCCGGTTATTGGTCAAATTAGCGAAAAAGTTGCGGTGATTTGTCAAAATTGCGATTTGCACCAAAGTCGCAGTGATTGGTTTATCTTGCGTGAATTGGTGCGATTGTGACATTGCGAAATCCTGGAGGGACTGTATAATGTGTTGAAAGTGCAGCATATACCTTAGCTGTTAGGTTGGTAAAATGATCTCTGTTGAATCACTGAGAACTAAAGAAATGCCTGTAAAGTATCATTTTCATCCTTCTTAGTGGCGTGATCTGCTTTATTTCGAGAAACAGTTTTTTCTATGAGATCACTGAAGTAAATAAACAGCACTCAGATTTCACTCAGCTGTTTTAAGGAAAATAAGATTAAAGGACTTGCTAAGATCTACACTAGATCAGGTCACTCTAACCTTATCTCCCTCAAAGCTCATAGTCCACCTCTAACATCATGGCCTCCACTAATCCTAACACATTTCACAGTCTGCCTTTTTCTTTCAAGGGAAGAACTCTCATAGAATTCCTCTGGATTTAGCCGGCTCCCATTATGATGTGTGATGCTATCCAAACCAGATGAGCTGGGTCTTCTCTGATGCTTGAGAAAAGAGCAGGCAGAAACAGCCGTGTATGTTTAAAACATGCCTCCCCGGCCCTTAACCAGGATCCGACCACTCTCTCTTATCTCCCCCAGTCTGTTTTAGTTGGACTAATGGCTTTAGACAGAATAATTCCCAAAGAATTATTTTTCCTTTGCAAAGTCCACATCTGAGGTCCGGCTGAAACATGAGCACAGCGTATGATCTCCTGCATGAACCAAAATTGTGTAATGTAGGAAAATTCTGATTCAGATTGAGAAACAGCAAATGTCCAAACTGTTAGTAGGAGCTGGTCCAGGTGAATAATTTTTTTTAAATAGAGGAATCCATGCAGAGATTTGTGTGTGTGTGTGTGTTTGTGTGCGTGTGCGTGTGTCAAGCATGGATGCAGCCTCCAATCATCACACATCATTGTCATGATGTTCAAATGCCTGTCAAACTGATTTTTCCTTTTGTGAGTTTGTGTGTGCACCTCAGCAAGCATTCAATATGGAATTGTTCTTGTTTGCACTATTTGACAGGCAGATCGGTTTACCCCTGCAAACTAGTGGACACTTTAGTAGCATTGAGTGAGATGCAGCAGACCATGTCTATATAAAAAGCATATTTTCATATCAAAGGGATATGATTGAGAGGTTTTGTGTACGAGTTAACATCTGCATATCGTGCTTGTGTGCTTCAGTAAAGTAGTAGAAGGTAAATGGAGGATGAGGAGCAAAAAAAATGAAAGTAAGAGAGAGCATGGGGACATAAATGCCAGATGTTTACAGTTACAGTAACCAGGAGAGGTAGAGAGGAGGGAGCAGACCTCCTCCTCCCTCCTCCTCCTCCTCCTCCTTCTCCTCCTCTC